>JBBPCY010000011.1:47085-76487 GCA_037974405.1 Brachyalestes nurse | reverse complement strand
CAGCTGGAGGAAGAAACCTCGGGAGGAACCAAGACTCAAAAGGGGAACCCGTCCTCCTCAGGTCGACCCGGAGAGAAGGGAACAACAATCTTTATGTTGATAAATAATAAGAGAGGGCCTTAATGAACAAGATTGTAGACAAATAGGCCTTCTATGGCTGACAGAGTTGGTTTCACTAAGTGTCCAGAGAGGTAAATATTGTTTGAAGAGAAACTGAGAGCATAAGCATTAGGATCAGCATCAGGATCAATATATATTTTTATAAAAGCTGGGACAACAAAATGGTCTAATTGTAATGTAGACAAAGCTTTCATATCAAGGAATAGACTTCATATCAAGAAAATTGTATAAGATTAGGTTCACAATGTTCTTGAGGGCACAGTACAAATTCATTCCATTTCCATAGTGCATTTTGCAACTGGACCACAGCACTTTTCAGATCCAGCCCCCTAGTGACCAAGCCAGGGGCTGACAGAGGCAGGAAAAAAAGAGTAAAAAATCGAATTTACATAATTTCCCATTTGCCCAAGATGTACTTGATCAGCCAAGACATGTTGGGAGTTTATATTTTGCTTCTTTAGTTCAGTTCTGGAGTTGGAGAGGTGCTATGAACAAACACTAGAAGTCAATAGACACTCAGTTCTGGTACTACATCCCTAAACGTTCTCTCCACCCACTCTGACCCAAGATCATTACTAAAGTTATACTGTGTCCTAAACCACACAGACAAGTCTGCACCACCTGTATGAAGAGCTGGATGCAGTTTGAGTGATCTGAGAGAAGTTTTGGTGAATGAGTATTGACTTCTGGTGTTTCCTAGCAATATCTGCCTCCAAGTTTAAGTGCTAAACTAAAGAGGAAAGATTTGGACTCCAGATATGTTTTGACTGCTAATTGGCAAGTGGAACTATACAAACCGCTCCTTTAATAGCATGCAGAAGAAAATCGAGTGGATCCAAGCCTCAGAAGGGGATCCACCCTCCTCTGTGCTGTACTGTTTTACAGCTCTACAATGAAAATGTGATAATACCAGATTATTTACAGGTTCAATGTCGCAAGGCTGTCTAGTAACAGGGGAACACTCCATAATGGTCTATACTGTCAGAACACTGACGAGGAACTGAGAAGAAAAAAAAAAAAAGGCAGCGGGCTGTCGAAGCCATGGATGAGGTAGAATGCACCATGAAGGTAACTTTGAAAACTTCACATTGGACGGACATGAATATTTATGAAAAATTAGCCCGGGTTTATTTAGCGATAGCCAGCCCAGACTGAGCATGGTATTAAGGGCCAGAACAAGAGATGAAAGGAGCAGGATCCGTCTCCCTCGCTCTCCGCCTTGCTTTGGGACACAATAGCCAACCAGCCGTTCAATTAGCCTGCCATCGCAGACGGAGTGCTTGACAGGTCTGGGCTAATTGTTAATCCTGCCATAACTGTTGCTCTGAGCAATTAATCATACAGACCAAGCCTCTTGCTCCAGCAACCTCTGAGCGACGGAATGTGTTCCACATAACGGTCAGGGGCCCGGAATGAAGGTGGGACCCCATTACAGTAAACAGCATAGAAAAAACACTCTCTCTCTCTCCTCCGATTGTCAGGTTAAGGTTGCATTTAATCTTCATTTAGCATTTAAAGTTATTCAGCCTAAAGCAGTGACTTCAGAACAGTAGAGGGCGAAGTGCTGTGCCAGATGTAAATGCCACGCTGCAGAAGTTGATTACGACCCGTCCCCAATAACCTTCTACCTGTACACACACACAGACACACACACACACAGAGGGACTCACTGTTTAAAATGGATAATATTAAGAAAATACACACACAAATGAGCAGCTTGAGATGATTTCATGATTACCACATAAGTTAATAATTGTTGGGAAAGCTGCATGACTTTCAGAATGAAATTCTAATGGAATTGTATTTAAAATAAAATAACGCATTAATCCCTAGGATCAAGAAAATCACCTCTTTGTATCTTATAGCATTTCAACACTACATGAGTTATTATCGATTTAAAAAAAATCAATTAACATTTCTTTCAAACACTGTATCAACCGTGTCCAAGAAAAAGCCATTTTTGGCAACTTGCTCTGCAAAGACTTGATTTAAGGCAACAAATATGATTTGGGCAAAAATATCATTTTTATATTTAGTGAACTGATATCACAATCAGTATCTGCCAGTATCTGTGTTTTTGAGGTTTGGACTGAGGTATAAGTTTGAGAAAAACAGCTTTAAAATCTATACAGAATGGAAATAGTCGTACAGACCTATGTACTAATTAAAGAAACCATGAAATAAGATAAAATATGATTGTTCCTAGTGTGTGTGGAGCTAAATCTCTATCAAAGTTGCTAACTTTTGGAAAATACAGTTAAAGGTGATGTGAACTGACTGAAGATATGAAATATGTTGAGTTCCTGTTGAGTTTTGACACGATTCTAATTTAAGGGTAAATATGAGAATTAATGACAAAATCGTCATCTCATTAGCAACGTTACCTGTAAAATCTTTAGCTGCAAACAGCTTTTGGGCCTGGCAGCAAAGACCACCCTAAACCTGTAACAGAGCCCAACCAAAACAAGTGTTTCCTGGTCTGGGAGACCCCCTACTCTGCACATTTTAGAGATTTTCTTGCTCCTGACACACCTGATCCCACTAATCAGCTCATTATGAGCCCCTCAATGAGCTGAATGGGGCGTGTAAAAGCGGGGAAGGCACATAGCAGCGGGTCTCCAGGACCAGGACTGGGAAACATCTTATACTGGCCCACATTTGGTGTTGGTATTGTTTTAATTAGATGCCATTACGAAATGCGCATCAGAACTTCTGCCTAGTGCAGCGTAGCTCCACAGCCCCCCGCTGAAACCCCCCCACCCCCCACCCCTGAAACCGCGCGCTAGAGGCGGAAATACCGCGCCTCGTCCTTCTGCGGTAATCTGGAGCTCCGAGCGGCTCAGAGAAAAGCCTCGCGGGTCAAGCACCATTCATCATTATGTGAAGAGGCATTCGGCGTGCCTCACACAGCAGCAGCTGGCAGGGAGAGAGAGAGAGAGAGAGAGAGAGAGAAAAGGTATTCTTTGAAAGAACAGAGGGTCTAAGCAGCACAATCGTTCCTGTGAGAAGGAGAAAAAGGAGGGAGGGGGCTAAAAGAACACAAGGTGCCACTGTCATGGCCGAGATGCATGTCAAGGCGGTGATGTCATCTCTTGCTGACCTACGGAGTCACAAGACAGCGAGCGTTCCTGGGAAGGAGCGACGGGGCACAAAGGAGCGGCCTGTGTTAGCGAAAGGCATTACTCAGCCGTGGCCCAGAAATGATTTTTTCTTTCCGTGTGTGTCCAAATTATGATTAATATCTGTTTTCTATCTGGTAGTTGAGGAGACGGAGGAGGCTAACAAGAGCATCCCTTGTTAACATGAAAAGGACCCCAGGCTACGTCCATTCATGGGGCCAAATTAGATGATTTGGGAAAATGGACGAGGGCCCAGAACTTCTCTCCTTTTTATTTTTTTTGCTCCTTCTTTCAGGAAAAGAAGTATGGCTCGGAATGGCCTTTTATGACACGCAGATAGATTTCTCCCCTCGTAATGTTTTGCATCTGTTAAAGAGAATTCCTTCATGCTTTGTTAGCAGCAGTGGCCGACACTACCATCGGGACAATCTGTGAACCACACCAGCTCCATATTAGCTGTAACACCTTTAAAGATATTCTGTAGATAAATCATAGGTTGGTGTGAAACATCAATCAGTCACTGAAGTCGGGTTAAAGCAAATCCCAGAGGTTTCTTTTATCAAAGAAGAGAAAAATCATGTGTATGTGTGTTGGTGTAAAGTTGTGTGTGTGTGTGTGTGTGTGTGTGTATGCCCGTGTGTGTGTGTGTGTGTGTGTGGGAACGATTCTCATCATTTGACAACTGTTGGGACTGGCACTGGTACAGCTTGGGTAGGAGGATTTAAAGTGAGCACCAGTGCCATAACACAAAGCGCATCCAGACTATCCAACATGTGCACAAACACACACACACACACTCTTGTTTTTATACGATGGCAGGATGTGGGATCATGCATATGTGTCATATGTATTACATATATCCTCACTGTCCAAAAAACATGCGTCTCTATTCTGTTTTCTTTTTTTTTTTTACATCATGTGAACCCAGCAGCTGCCCTTTACATTGTGTGAACATTTTATGATGAATGGACTAATGGAGATGCCCCCAAAAGTGTACACAGGAATATAATTTATTTGTATTAACTTCAAAAGTAAAAAATGTATTTGCCTTCTCCAGTAAATTAAATTTTTTGGATGTATAGATAAAGATATTTATTATCTCTGTCCGAGTAAAAAATGGTACTTTTACAGTAAAGAAATAATCTTTTAAGAGAATTTAATGTAACTTTATTTTACAATGAGTAATATATACAGTAGTGTATAAATAACTGTGTGTGTGTTTGTGTGTGTGTGTGTGTGTGTGTGTGCTTATCCAATCTCCTTTACATTTTTCTCAGCAAAAAGGAATTTCTTTAAGTTTCCAAAAAAATAAGTTTTGTAAATAATGTCAGAAATAGAGGGACAACCTTTTGTTCTGACTGCAACAATATTTAATCTTTCATTTTTAGTCAAAAAAAGGTTGATCTTATTCCTGTTTCCTAAGTCCTCATAAGGTGTTGTACATTGAGTACATTTTGTTTTATATAGCATGTACTGTATATAATTATACTGCCCTACAAAACCAAAGTGCAGTAACTACGCCAAAGCTGAAGCTCAGAAAAATGGCTCTCAGGTTTTAGTGTTAGTATGAATTTGGTAGTTACTGTAGTTTTGACACCATCATTTCTTTGAAACGGAGCAACTTTGAACCAGGATATTTTCTCACAAGACAAAGGAGATGTTCTAAACCCCGTTTGAAGTCAATTTTGACCAAATATGTAATTACTGCACTTTGGCTTGGTAGGGCAGTATACACACACACACACACACACACACACTTGTTTTGCTATCCAGAATCCAACACACCCACACACTGAAGTCTCGGTCAGCAGGGCTCCTTCCCTAATTTGACTTGCTCCACAGGTGGGCAGCAGCTGCGGGCAGGCAGGTCTCCTCAGGCTCGGAGCGCTCCATCGCCCTGCGGGAGCTCCGGAGGAGACAATGGCTCGGGACGTCCAGGTCTCAGGAGTGCAGCGCTGAGCCCCTCTGCCAGGGCCTGGAGGTAGCAGGGCAGCAGACACTGCTCCTTTTGTCTGCCTGTCTCTGCCTTTGAGATGGGGCCTATCAAAATCCCCCCCTTCACCCCTCACATGACTCAAAGAAAGCCTTGTGTGTGTCACTGGCGTTTTTTGTGGCCAGTTCCTTTCTGCCTCGCTCGCAGCGACACAGGCCGTGCCGGGGGCCTGGAACGGGCCGACATGCCTCTTTTTCCACAGTCATAAGCAGTAAATAACTCATTCATAAAGCCATATTGTTACGCGGCTTCTGGTTGGTTATATTTATACATTATGAAGCCTGGGTCTTCGGGTTCCAAGTGCAGAAATAATACCATAATAAACTCCTTCATCAGGCTTCTTTGTTTTTAGAAAACTTGCCAGGGCTCGAAACGGGGAACACAATGCGCACATTCAGTCGTCAAGAAAAATGAGGAATGCAGTGAAAAATTGGTTAAACACTAAGTAGAGATGCAATTAATCTTGTTTTCTTGTGTCAACTGGAGCACTGGCACATCATAAAGAGATCGAAACTTTTTTGGACGATCATTTCAAGGTAGGAAGAAAACACTGGATATGAGAAGGGTCTCCAAAGGCCTCCGTTTGTTCTCTGAGGTACATTATGAGATGTGTCTGGCTGAGGAGAATAAAGGAAGAAAGATGCGAGGAAAAAATGAGGACATCAAGGGTATCTCTGAGAGACTGTGAGCTTTCAAGTAGACCTACGTGGCCTCTCTTCCTTAACCATAAACTCAGTTTCAGCCTTAACCCAAAACTCCAGTCTATTCCTAATCCTTAACTTAATACTCTTCATAATCCACTGAGTTTCTACTTTAAAGAACAGTTAAAGCATCTGTAGATATTTTATAGAGGGATATCAAAACAACATGCGGCCAAAGTCTGAAGGGTATTCTTGAACTTTTATTCAGTATAAATGGCAGATATTTTGATACACATTATGAAGTATTGTATATGTAATAAGTAGGTAGGTTGCTAACAAAAAAGAAAGCCCAAATTGTAAAAGTGACACCCCATGTGTGAAACGTGTCCAAGTGAGGGTGAGGAGGAAACGTATGTGACCACAGGTTGATTCATTTATGAGCTTTTTACTAGAATGGTACATTATGGTGCATTATGAGATGTTTCTGGCTGGGGATTAAAGGAAGAAAACCAGAAGTGAGGAAAAAGAGGACAGCGAGAGTATCTCTGAGAGACAGCGAGAGAATTTCCGAGAGACCGTGAGAGTATTTCCGAGAGACTGCGAGAGTATCTCTGAGAGACAGCGAGAGTATCTCTGAGAGACAGCGAGAGTATTTCCGAGAGACAGTGAGAGTATCTCTGAGAGACAGCGAAAGTATTTCCGAGAGACAGCGAGAGTATTTCCAAGAGACAGTGAGAGTATCTCTGAGAGACCGCGAGAGTATCTCTGAGAGACGGCGAGAGTATCTCTGAGAGACAGCGAGAGTATCTCTGAGAGACGGCGAGAGTATCTCTGAGAGACGGCGAGAGTATCTCTGAGAGACAGCGAGAGTATCTCTGAGAGACGGCGAGAATATCTCTCTCTTCGTTGACCTTTGCCCCGTCTCCTCAGGGACAGCTCTCCACTAGACCGCTCCCGTTGGAGAAGCATTAGTAATTATTTAATATGAAATCAAGCTGGGCCTGTCTGATGGTTTTGGCATCCCAATCTCGTTTAATCTCCCTTAATGTGCCGTCCTAACAGTTCTTGATTGCGGCATAGAGGAATGTTGACATGCATAACTATGACAGAGAGTGAGAGGCTGTGGGCGATTTAATTTCAGCCATTGTTGTTTATATTAACTGCCACTGATTAGCCATGATGAGCTGCGCATAAATATGTAATTGTTGAAAAACGCATCCAAACAGTCGATAGCAGGGCGGAATGTGAATACGCGGGCGCTGCGGCGGCGTGATTCCGGCGGAACAAGGTCAACCAAAAAGTTGGGGTTGGCGTGGGGCGGGTTCGTGTTTGCTGCTTTTTCAATGCCCTTGTTTGCCGTCCGTCCAAATTCCGAGCCGCTTCTGCATGAAAGTGGAACTGACTGTTTGTCCGCAAAGTGTTTGCATATTTTTGTTTGGCAAAGGCATGAGGTCTACAGATTATTCGCCGTCACCTGCTAACAGGCTGCCTTTTCGCCTGCTTTTTTTTTTTTTTGTGAGTAGCTAATGTCATTGCTCAACCGAAACCACCGCAAACAATGGCGACGGCAAACAACAGCAGCGAGCGGAACCCTGCGCCGCAGCGATTTTACCCCCAAACAGTTGGATGAAACTTTGATTTGCTTTCTCACCCCCCAGAAGAGTGTGTCGGTTGCCAGTTGAGTTTGGACAGACTCATGCCTCGGTGACCCTGGTGGCCCGAGCCCCCCCCAGGCTATCGTTGCGGAAAGCACTATCGTACAACAGAGCAAGCTCACCGGAATTAGCTTTTGGCAGAGCGTGCAGAGAATGGATGTGTTTTCGCGACTCTGTGCTCCATTTCAGGGGGGCTCTCCATACATACTAATGCTCTACCAGCATCCCCTTTGCACCTGATTTGCCAAAAAATGGCAAACTTCAGAACTAGGAAAGTTTCTGTGAGTATGGAGTAAGCAATAATTTGGCAAAAAAAATTAATTTAAACTCTTTTTTATTTGAAAATGAACCAAAGTACTGAAAAAATCCCTGTCTTGGGTACATCTTATAAAAATGAATTATGAGTGATTGAAATAATAATTTGTTGAGTGACTGGCAGAAATAGTGCACTAGAAATGAGCAGTGAATCCAAAGCCCACCAAAGATAAAGGTATGGCTGCGGAGGATAAAAGAAAATAAGACATAGGTGATGAAAAGCAGATAGCAAGGGTCTCTGACAAATTGCAAGCATTCATGCAAGCCTAGTCCCTCTTCAACGCTGACCTTTGACCAGCCTCCATCAAGACAAGCACCTCAACTCTCCGCTAGATTGCTCCTGTTGGTGAAGCGTTAGTAATTATGTAAGACAAAATCAAACTCAGTCCGTCTCAGTCTCATCATTCACTGTAATGAAGAACAGGGTTGGTTTACACATGGAGTGTTTGACACAATTTGAACTTCTTGGTTAGAAGGAGGAGCTGTCACAAAAATGAAACACAATTCATGACCTTCTCGACCAACATCCGTCCTATCGGGGATACATTTGAGATTTGTTTAACTACATTATACAAGCAAGGATAACACTTTATTTGGATGATCCACCGTTAATGCTTTATAGATTATTAGCTTGTCTTTTAGTAAAGTTCAAACAAAGATTAAAAGCAACTGAAACCTAAGTTTGAAAGAAAGATTCCAAATCTAACCCTAAACCCAGTTTCAGCCTTTACCCAAAATTCCAGTCTTTTCCTTACCCTAAACTAATACTGTTCTCCCTTAATGAACTGAAAATGTATCTGTAGACAATCTATACGGTACCATCAAAATAAATACATTTGAAGAGGAAATGTATTCATTTTAGTCACCTATTTGCTTTAGTCAGTGGAACTGGCAATGGAAACTTTGATATATGTTTTGAAAGCCAAAACATATCAAATGACTAACTAGTTAGCATGAAAGAAATCCCCATGTGTGAAACAAGTCCTGGCTGACTGAGATGGATAACCTTATACTCTTTATAGTCCATAGTTTCTTTACATGGTTATTTAATAGTTGAGGATTCTTTAGATACTATATAATGGACCATCGAAATAAAGTTTGGCCAAAGCTTAAAGATACGTTTCTTGAAAATCTGTCAATTTTATAAAGTAGAAATGGCAGTGATATATGAAAGAAATCCCAAACTGTAAAAACAGTTTTATGCAAAAGTTGTCCTGGCTGAGTGAGCATAACAGGGGTGACAAGGGAACTTATGAGACCATAGGCGGATTAATTTGTGAACTTTTCACGAAGACAAGTGGAACACACACACATTCTCCAACCTACAGTGTTAACCGCCCAATTACAGATATCAAACATCTCAGAAAAATTGCATCATCTCGAGATGGGACCCATTTTATCGCCTCAAAAACAAAAATATTTTTGTCGTTATGGTGCCGAGGCAGCTGCCTTGAGAAGAGCAGGTGTTTACTTAGAAGCATGCGCCGCTGTGTTCCGCTGCCCCATATTTTACTCACGCTGAGGTAAAAGTTGCCACAAATTACTCACAAATGCCATCAGTCATATCCGTGTATGTGTGTGTGTGTGTGTGTGTGGTTGTAAACAGCCCCTGTCAGAAAGGATGCTGAGTTACCTGTGGCACCACTCAACACACACACTTCCTTATCTGCTCTGATGTTTTGATGTCACCCAACGTTCCTCTCCAGGCGCTAAAGCTGTTGTAAGTAAACCCAATCAAATCTTTTTGAAGTAGTCATCTACGCGCTAGTCTGTCTACCTTAATGCTAAATAATTAGCGGAGCGCGCGGCGGCTCACTGGGGTTCGTACCTCGGGGCCACACTCGCTCTTCCCGGCTTTGATCATTACGTTAATTAAATCTGTCTCTCGTGACAGGCGGGCGGGGGCGAGGGAGAGAAAAAACAGGTAGGTGTGAGGCGCACCTCGGAAACCTAGGGGAACACCTGGTGAGCGCCAGTCATCAATCTGTCATCGGCGGCTCCTGAGAACCAGAGCCAAAGTCTCCGCTGCCCGAGCGCAGGAGAACCGGAGACGCAGACGGCTGGCCTTGCCGGTGCCCGTGGAGACGAGGAGTCACGTCGCCGGGCTGGGGTGTCAGTCAAAGGCTCGACAGGAGCCCGGGGGATGAATTAACCGCGCAGAGCAGGAGATGTGTCAGAAGAAGTCTGAGTCGGCGTCACACACACGCACGTTTCTGTTTTTATACCTTGTCTGGGCAGGGGGTCATACATGTTTCCCATGTAGTTTATACAGATCTACTTAGGACTATCTAGGCATTACGCAATAAGATGTTTCCAAGCCTAACCTCAGTCTCAGTGTCCAAAGGTTTAGCAAAAGTGTATCTGTGTGGTATTAAAAGCGTTCTTAGACTCATTGTGTATATTGGTGTTCTCTCTTGCTTTGTTCACCATTGAACAAAGCAAGGAACTATTGACATACTAAGATGGCTTCCTAATTTGTCATGGATCTAAATATATAACCATTGCGTTTACTACAAAACCCTTGAGGATGTTGAGTTTTCAAGGTTGTGTAGATCTTTGAAAATTCAACTATCATTTGAATACATCAATAGTTACTTGCCTTGGATGGAGAATCTCTTCCATGGGCTTCTCTAAGGCCAAATAATGCTTTCTTGACAATACTGGAACTCCTTTCAGTGATATGTAGAATGATTATTTAAAAGGTTCTGTCAAGAACTGGTTCATGGTTCTTCTCTTTGAAAAAAAAATTGTTGTGCTCTTGAAAGAACGTTTTAAACTGGTGCATGGCACCAAAAGGGGTGGCAGTAAAGTCAAATAACCATTATCTGGTATTATATAGACACCTTTTTGTCAGACTGCATATAACCCATTAAGAACCCATTTTAAGTGGTAGCTGAACTTTGAGTAGCCCAACTCTATCTTTCTCTGATAGGACATTTTTATCCAGAACATGTGCAAAAACACACATTACACACATACACACACTCACCGGACCCAGCCAGCCAAGGTGAAGCTGGTCAGGCGAAGCTTTATAAAGAGAGTGAAATTCTCTAGGTGTCCATTAAGGTTGTACTATTATGGTCCGGAACCTTACAAGACAAAGGTAGGGAGAGATTCAGCCATGCAGCAGTGTTCATGAAATGTTAACATTACTGCGTTCCAGTCAGTGACAAGTCAAGTTTAATGATGCCGGATCTCCACTGCTTTGTTGCACAGAGGCATAAGCGATTGCGGTAGTTTAGCGCCCCTTTAGTGAGACTCAGGAATACCTTCCCAAAGTTAATAACACTTAACGCTGCTTCCAGATAAGTGCTATTAATATTTCACCGGACCCTTTAACAGAAGTAAGTTAACAGTGTGCTGGTTTAAACAGTGCCATGATGGATTTGATTTTAAGTGGTGCTGTTTCATTTCTAAGCTACTGCAGTCAAACAGTGGGCTTAGCAGGCAAAGCCTGGAGAAGCTCACTCTTCTGCATTCAAACAGGTTCATAGCTCTTTCCAGTATTGAACGCACACTCCGCCATCCTTATCACCAGGGAAAATCTTTTATCTCGATGTTTAACCCGTATTCATACACATAACCATGTACTAAATAAGGTTCCATGACATAATGAAGATTTGTTGTTGCTTGTTAAGGCTTTTAGTTGATGTAACATTACGTGAAGAAAACATTCTTAAAACTCAAATTGAACCCTTCAAGGTGTCAGACGTCATGATGAGTTACACAGAAGTTGTTGTAAAAAACATGTACAAATAATATCCACTACTGGGGTCTTTGAATGGCAGCACAGGCAAGTGAACATAAAGAACAAAAATACATTTCTTTTTATTTAGGTCTTATAAGCAAACAAAAAAAAAACCCATGAAATCCTTGAACCCAGGAGACCCCTCAGGATAGTCTCCACAAGTGGGTGGGGAAAACCCGCAGAGGGAGGGGCTCCGGAGAGCGGCCGAGCAGTGGCGCGCCAAGAGAAAGAGCAGCAAACAGCGAGAGTGTAGGAGAACAAACATCAGTTCTAGACTTGTAACATTTTAATTTTTTTGGAATCAGATTTTACTGATACACGCTGAGTTCTAAGGGTCAAAATCTTAATTACAAAAACAGGTTCTTTGTAAGGACCTTTGAGGAAGTAGTTCTCGAATCAGTCCTCTGGGACCTCCTGACAGCAACAGAAACATTTTTAATTTCATTACTCCATGTAATTAAGTAATTAAACCTTTCACAAGCAATCACAATAAAAAATGACACAAACAACAGGAAGAACATCTAAACACCGAATGGGACCCTCAGCCATCCCAGCTGGAGACTGAACCCAAGACACTCTTCCTATAAGCCCACAGCACATCTGACTATGGTATCGAAAAACAGTCATGGATGATTCCGTAAGTGACAAACAGTTGATAAAAGATTCCCACTTTAAGATAATACATTTTAACCTCCTATACATTATCTACCAACGTGTTAAATCTGATTAAACTGATTAACTGAGTTGTTGATCACCAGAGTGTTATGTTGGTTTTAAGTGTGGGGGGGTCTGGGGTGGATCTTTCAATGTGTAACCACTTTTTTAAAACCCATTTTCATTCCTATTAGCACCTCTGTAATTACAAAAATACAATTCAGATGTTACTAAAATCATTTGTTCTTAGACCATTTAACCCAGTTCATTCGTTCATTCATTCAATCATTCATTCATACATTCATTGATCAACGCTCTTACATTTTCTTGCAATGTATAACTATAGGAAGAATTAAAGAAAAAAATCCTTTAATAGATCTGTTTTGAGCCATTTACAGTATCATTAAAATACTAAAATTAAGAAGAGAAAAAATACTTCAGCAGAGAATTTTTGCCCCATTGAACTCTGGCTTTCAGGCTTTTTTTTGGTTTGTTTTCTGTTTTTAGGAAGATCAAGCAAATCTTCCTTCAAATGTAAAAGCATAGACAGCAAGAGAGAAAGAGAGAGGATGTTTGAAATGGATCTTTCAAGCCTCTTTGATTTGCATCATTAACAGTTTTGGACGCTAAAGTCAGGTCTAGTTCTGCGCTTGGACATGGATCCCAGCTGGATCTCTTTCTGTGTGTCGGAAGTTGAAGATGTTTCGAAAATTGCAGCGATTATAGTGTTCACGTGCCATCGGAGTTTTACAGCCAAACGCAGAGCATTTCTAAAGCCAAAGCAGCATAATAAAAAAAAAAAAAAACTGGCGAGAAGTGGACATCTTTTCATTGACCACATGGTTCCCTTCAGCATTTTATTATCATGGAAATGGATCGCGTTTTTTTGCCTAACAACTTTTTCTTTGAACTCATTTGTTTTTCTTTACCTAATTTTTTATAAATGGCCACAGAGAGGGGACTTGGGTGTTTTACCCATTGCAATATCCCCCCAATAAATCTCGCATTTACTAGTGACTCGTTTTAGGATGGAAATATGCATACTTTCTTGGTACAAGTCATTCCCCACCCGAGGCGACACAGAGAGACTTTGAATTGTGAAGCAAATATTTCACATCTTCATTTCTGGTAATAAAGAAGCAATTCCATACTTTGTCTTTGTCATGAGAAAACTTTGGAAACTTAATAGGAGAACTTTCAAAAAACCTTCCATCCATCCATCCATCCATCCATCCCTCGACACAGGGAGAACGTGCACACAGAAAGGACTCTCACCACCCTGGCCAGGAAACCACTGACATCCAATAAAAGTTAATGTGATGAGACCTTGTTGCAAGGTTACAGATTTCCAACAGAGCAACAATGATTTAATGCACTTCAAAAATACTAAAAGTAAAGAACCTTAAAGTATCAGTTGAAAGTGAAACGCTGTTTGATTGCAGGCCTCATCCGTTTAAATCAGCAATGTTTTATCTACTAACGAGTTAGATCTCCATGCAGACCTCTTCATTCCTGTGGCAGTGAGAACAGATTATCTCCAGAGATGCGACCAAAAAAAAAAGATACCCCAGTCGCGCCACTGACACAGAAATGTTGGAAACCATGTGGTGGGGTTGCTTCATCGCTATCCAGCGCCCACTTCAAACGACAGCACAATGCAGCCCACGGCTTAATGAAAAAGTCAGAGAGCAGGAAGTAGGTTCCATGAAAGCCTTTCTTTCCAAACTCGGCTACCTTTGCCAGCCCCTCTTGCCTCACCTCTCAAGCCTGAAAGCCACCCCCCCTTCCTCCCGCTTCGACACCCCCCTTCAGCCTTCAAACAAACCAGTTGTGAACGCTTTGTGAAAATCACAAGATATTAATTTCCTTTCTGGAGAATAGGACATTCCACTCGCCAGGCCTTCCTGTCATCTGCAGGCCATGAATGTGTGCTGTTATTTATAGAGCCGAGCCCCACTCTTCTCCACAGGAAGCTCCAGCTTTTGATGGGCATCCAACAATGCTCAGGTGATTCTGATTAAGAAGAAAGCGAGGCCTACAGGACATCGTACACAGCTGGCCATGATGAAGCGGGACAGATAGGCAGCGATGGTCACATTTTTTTTTTTTTTTCCAAATCGGAGGTCGGGCAAAAGTTAGATTTCGGTAAAAATGTCAGCTTAAAAATATTGAATTCGCTTTCATTTTCTTCATGTAATTTTTGTTTAATCCAGGGAATAGAATTGATTTATCATTACCTCACAGGTTCGTGACTCACTTTTAGAAATATGTTTAGAAATTCTAGCAAATTTTACTTTCTAAAAAAATGAACTGTATCAATAAGGTCCTATTTTATTAATGCCATTTAATAAAACAAACCATAGAAATACACCCAGGTTATATCAATCATGTGCTATAAAACACAACCATAGAAATGTGGCAGTTTTTAAGTATCGAGACACACAAAGAAGCTTGTCCTTGTATTAATTAAACCAAATCAAACCAATGTGTCTAGTCCTACTTCAAGTGCATGACTCAGACATGAAAGAAATAAAAAGTTTTTTCTGCAGTATAATTGAATGCTGGCTGTAAATTTCTATTAACAAACTCACTTGAATGCATTCATGTATCTTCCTAGCATTCCATACCTTCAGTATCTACCTAGTGGTCCCATCAAGACAGGAGAAGTACAATTCAATTTAATACTTTTTACACATTCCTGCTTCATGCATTTCTGCATAGCATCTAAATGAGCATGACAGAGAACCTGACACAGCAGGAACACGTTTAGTTTTAAGCCTCATTCACTGCAGAAAGAGAGGAAGAAAGAGTGACAGAAAGAAGAAGAAGAAGAAAAAGGAGAAGGAGGGATTCTTCCATTGAATATTCAGTTTGATTAGATGCACTCTGTGGTTGATTCCTGACCTACTTGAATGTTATTAAACATATTCTCATGTTTCATGGCTTAAATAAACAAGAACATTTTCCCAAGATGAGCTTCTTCAGCGAGACGTAGTGCTGATATGAAAACATATCAGTGCCCCCGTGTGTGTTAATTCATGCAGCATGTGTTTGATAGCGAATGAGGAGTGTTATTAGGAAATGTCAGGTATTTGGATATACTGTACAGTTAAACCTTAAGGGCCATACTCATAATTGAGTTACAAAATGACTTTCTAACACCAAAGCTGCACACATGGGTTTTCAGAATCACCCAGGCAGTTGAAGTACGATTTACAGTGTGTTATTCTGTTCTAATGTAAGTGTGAATTCAAAATGTAATCTAATATTAAATACAGGTTGCATTAAATGAATATAAACATATAAAAACTTGAACTTGAATAAATAGAACAGTTACATTTATCATACAGAAAGGGTAAATAAAACAAAAATAAACACGTTCATGTTTAATTATAAACAACTTTAGGGCAGCTGATGGCCTAGTGGTTAGGGAGTTGCCCCTGCAATCTGAAGGTTGTGGGTTTGAATCCCAATAGCTAGTGGCATCTCTTTACTTACATTTAAAAAAAAAAAATAGAATTAATTATTATGAAATACCAGATATTTATATATAAAAATGTGAGCTACCCCAACACTTTCAGTTCAGAGATTTTAAAACACAGATTAGTGTCATGTTAACATATTAGAAGTCGCAATTTTAAGGATGCCCGGAAACTTTAAAACAATCTGAAAAAGGTTTTTTTTTTCCAGGTTTCAATCTACTAATCGTTATTTCTCAATGCTGTTATCACCAGAAATAACAAATGCATACAAATATCACTGTCATATGTAAAGGCCTTTAACATTTACTCTGATCAAACAAATCAATAATTAATGTTTCCATAGCAATGTGAACTAGGTTCTGAACGTTTCTTACTCAGAAACTCATAGTACAGCCAACAATAAAGGCAGCATGGAGCTTCTTTCATATGGTGCCTCAACAGAGTAGCACACAGAAAGCGTAGATTCCACATTGATCCATTTTACTATGAGTAGCGGGGACATGCACACACTCAAGTCTGACTTTATAAAGCAAAAGGAGATAAAACAGTAGGTGATTGGATCACGAAAGGGACAATATATCATAGGCTTATAGTACCCTGTGCTATTTTTGACCAACAGTTTGACTTTGCTTTAATGCCCTACTAGTGCTTTAATGCCCTCAGAGCACTTTTTGACCTCTTTCAAGCATCACATCGCTGTAGAGATGTTGTTAGTGTAGAGGATTATCACGACGTCCTATGGCCAAGTTTGTTATAGAGATGGGGGGGCTTACTTTAGAAACACATTCTTTTAGGTCGCAGTAATTTTAACCAATGATAACTAATTGCCCTGTGCAAACATTTGACTAAAAACCACCGGAGGAATCTGTTGCACAAACATATAATTCAAACTCATTTTTGGGGGGCCGTAAACAGTTTGGAAGAGCTACAGGCTGGCCCGCGAATCAAAGGGAGGGGTTTATAATGAAAAAGTATGTGGTTGTGGGGTCAGCCACACTTAGCCTGGCAGACTGAAGAAAAGCCTGGGAAAGAAGAAACACACACACACACACACACACATATACACAGAGTTTTAAAGCCAACAACCTCAACTCTAATTTAAACACACATCGGAACCTAGGACGAAGCCCTGTCAAACAAAAAAACGTCAACAGAGGAGAGAAAAGTAAGAAAAGCATCTGTTGAAGGATAAAACTGCGAGAGAGAACGGTAAACTCTCTGATGAGGAAATCTGCAAAGGACCCACAGCATATCTCCCTAAAGAGAGAGTCACTATCTCGAGTGCAGCATCTATGTATCATTACTGTCAGAACAAAACCTTGTAACTGCATTTTCATTGTTTTTCTTTTTTTTTTACGTAACCACTTGCCATTTACAATGCGAACCAATAGAAATGACCCAAAATTACTTCAAATAAAATATTTTTACATTAACTTAGACAGTTTTACTTTACAGATACATGGTTTTGTCTCGACATTGATGATATGACAAGCTCATTGCTGCCTGTAAAAGCATCCATAAGGATCAGAATCAGAAAACATAACTGATCCCAGAGGAAACTGCTTAGAAGCAACGTACGTGAATGCATTGCCTTTAAAATCATGCTTAAGAAGTTTCTCTTGCAACATTTGTCACAGCTGTCAATAATCTTTTCATAACTAATAATCAGAAGGGCTTGGTCAAATTAGACATGCATTATTTCTCACTTGCACCTCACTGAATCTAGTTCAGAAATCTATTATAGACATTCAGTGCAAACGAGTTCTTATCATTTCTAAAATAAATGAGAAAAAAGAAATTAATAAAATGCTGATTCAAACCTGTCATTGCAGAATGTCAATAATTATAGATGTGCAGTTACATAATTATCATTGAATATTTTATAGTAAAATGAAAACGCTCATCTGAATCATCGACTTGATCAGGAAAAGCTTTTGTAAATTTGCCTTTTGGTTAAATGTCATCATGAAACAATGCTGCGTAATGGACCATAAGGTTGAATGTATAATTACATGATTGCATTTGCACAGTAATGTAAAATGATGTCTTATATAAGCCTTTAATGACAGTGCTGTCATCTGTCTAACCTCAGGGGTAAAGATCTCCCCCAAAAAATCCCGCCATCCCAGAAAAAGGTGAATGACACCGCAGGCATGGCAAACCAAGCGACTTCACTTTGGTTCTGACCTTGAAACGATTGGCGCCCCATTTCTGATTCCAGGTCAGCATGTGCATATAGGCTTCCTCTCCGCCTCCAGCCATAGGCCTCGCCCCAGATGTAGGTGTGCTTATGGGAAAGTACAACCCATTCGCCCTTGGGGAATACCAATCACTCATTGGTTAGACTTGCAATGCTAAAAGTTCTTTTGAGGGCAAAAACTGGTCCACTGAGCTTCTTCCTCACATAGGGCAACATCTCCAGCTTTAATCTGCTCCTTTAGCCCATTAATGCTGTTTCTGCCTTCTTTTTCGTATAAGTACAATTTCTCAATGCATTGCATGTAAAGGATATGATGGAATGTGTAGGTTTTAATTGTTTTTGTCATAAACTACCATTTGTATGGTGAAATTCACTGGAGGTCATATTCATAAGGCTACATGATGCACACATCAACATGTCATTGCATAAACCTACTTTTATAAAGGCCTATTCCAACAAGCATCAGTTATCAGAAAGTCTGACATCCTCAACTTTTGATGCCATTTCACTCCTGAAACATGTATGAATTTTTATGTACATTGTCCTGAAAGGTTTAATTATGTGATACGTTCATCTATGAATAGTGACATTTGGTGATTCGTAAGAAAACTTCACTTCCATTTCTTTTGATATTTCCTCTGATTAAACAAATCGGTAGAAATCTGAATTCTGTTCTCCGTAACAATATCGTAACAATAATGACAGCAAGGTGTTTCCAATATAATACCGCATTGAAAGCTCCAATTCCACACGCTGATCCATTTTACCATGGCCAGTGTGAACAGGCATGGCCCACATAGACGAGAGACGAAGCTGAGAAAGCCTGAGTATCCGAATGTATGGGCAATGGCAGACGGGTAAGACAAGGTTAAACAGAGCCGCACAGCCTCTGACGTCACTTCAGCATCGGAACAACTGATATAAATCCTAGAAGAAAGAGCAGCAGTGAGGACAGTTTGGATACACCACCGCGAGAAAGAGAGATGGTGGGTCCTACAGTTCCACGGAGGTATCACTTAACATTCCTGTGTAAACAGTTTCCTGTTCGCAAAACCCCTGTTTCCCACTCTTCTATTTAGAGCTGGGGCTGAATTCCCAAGCTCCATTGTTTACCGCGAATAATAACATGTAACGATTAATCACGGAGCCGCGCTTCTTTACGGCATTTTCCCATAAACTTCAACTGGACGAGAACAAACAAAAGCCAACACATTTCAGTTACCATAGTTTCAGAGCTTTGTTTAACACTTTGAATCTGTTGATATAATGAGGGCGAGGTGGAGAGCGAGAGAGAGAGAGAGTAAACTCATAGTCGGTCAATCTGAACAGTCAATTGTAATATCTGAGGGCATCACGGGCTTTGCCAGCACAGCCTACAGAAGCAGAACTAACAAGTTAAGCCCTGCCGGTGAGTTTGCATGGCCTAGTAATGCATACATCAAACAGCGGCAGTTAGTCAATATTGGAGTATGGAAAATCAACGCGAGGTTTTAAAGGCGCGGGCTTATGCCTCCACAGGGCTGCGACAGCAACGGGGGTCCGGCGGGGAGATTTCCTAAGGCAGAGATTTCTACCATTTCTCATTTGTAACATTAGAGCAGAAGGGGGACTGACACACATACCAAAATAAATTACTGTAAGCAAGGCACCTTGGCATGGCAAATCAACTCCCATTTGATGGATGCAGACGCCGTGGAGTGGAGAACGGGCGGCATCGCACCGCACAGTAATCTGAATATACACAGGGTTATTAAATATGCATCGGGGTGCACAGCTGGGAGGGATATTGTTCCTAAAAAGAGTGAAGAAGAAGCAGGGCAAAAAAAAAACAAACAGAAAATAGACAGTGTGAAGTTACCAGTGTGAAGAATTCTCTGGAATCCTCATTGCAAAGTGCTTTGGAGGGTCAGTCTCCTGGACAGAAATTAAGCCTGGTCCTTTTAATAGAGTATCTCCATTCAGAATGCCATGTATTTTAGAACTAGGTTTAATCACTGTCCAAAAACTGGCTCTGACATTGAATGTAGTCAAACTGTATTTGGATAGCTTGTTGTAGATGCTTGGTTCAAAACCCACCCCTAATGGTATCTCTACTGCCCCTAAGCATGATCGGGTTTAGTTTGTAAATAAGCTCAACAGTTGATGATAATCTTTAGTGTCTATCCATTGGTAGTGTATCCAATTGACAGTGTAGTAGTATTTCAATGTTTCTAACCGGCTCCATTGGCAGGTTCTGTTATTCATTGTTCACTTCTAAAACCTTGTAGCAATTAATTGTGTATTAGACAAATATACAATTACATATCAGACACATATACAATTACATATCAGACAAATATACAATTAATTGTATATTTGTCTGATATGTAATTGCTGAATTATGTGCCTTAGGCCACAGACATATAAACTTTAAAACATCTGAGATCATTAAGATCATTACTTACTGTTAATTATTTTTTAAATTATTTTTAAAAACCCACAAAACTAAACCTAGATATACCGATCAGCACAATACGACCTCATGACTGTTTGATGTAATTCAGACAAACTCCTTTGGTAAATGACAGTTTGTGTCTATTGGTAATCCAGTAATGATGTTCTGGGTTGATATCAAGATGTGAAAGATCCTAACATTTAACAGGTGTCCTGTGGGGCCATTGTTGCATTTGGTAGTTTTCTCTTGGGATCTAAAGATGTTTATGGAACGTTAGCAGTTTCTAAAAGTAACCATTATAGCTAATTACCCTTAGAAACCAAAACCATCAGATTTTGATCGTAATTGTTTACTACAACTAGCACTTTTCATATTTTGGACCTTCTGCACTGCTATATGAAAGACTGCCCCTTTACACTTTATGTTAAGCCCTGTTTGCATTAGACTAGCTTGTCATCTGCAACAGCATGTCTCCTAAGTAATAAAACAGTTGCAATCATATAGCAATGAAATCACCGCAGTTTCTAGTGGGTTGTATTTTCTGTGAAGCTAGAAGTGCGCTTCAATTCTGATCATGAGTTCTACAAAACTAATAGTTCTCCTGCTAATATTCTACCACCCAGACTGAGTAAATGATCGATGAAGATCGAAGTAAAGCATTTTGCAATGTGGTAAGTGTTTAATATAATTATCCACACCATATACCACACTAAATACGGGCGGTCCAACGTGAGAAGAAATTTGTGTATCGAGCAAGTGGGTAGTTTGTATTATGGACATGTGAGGAGGTTTAAGGGGTTAATCTGTACCATCCTACCAGACCCATTTTCAAACAGCGGTATCTAGTACATATGTAGATTTATGGTCAAACCCGGTCCTCAAAGTCACGCTTGGATATTTGCCTCTAATCAAAACGCACTCAGAGCCATGGCCTCTCTAAGATCTGTCATATTTGCTTTCACCTGACGTGCTGCAGCGGCCCGGCAACAGTCTGCCATCAGGGTAATATCCTCTCTGATGTCACGCCAAACAATGTTTTACTGCTTCTCCGTGTAATAGATGGCCTGCGTGACGGATATGGTCATAATATTAATGTAAGACTGACAGTTAGATGACGTGAATTATAGCTGACTTTATTTTAGAGCCGCCGTTTCATTGGCCTTCCACTAAATGCCATATATAAATGTCGTTTGACGGTGACCATAAACTGCTGTAAAGACGATTTGATGATAGATTCCCCCTCTTATCTATAGTAGTTGTTTACCCATGTGCCTCTTTTCATGCCAGATGCTCGATGCCCATACTCTACACACAGTCCCCGGAATGAAGGCTCGACAGTATGGACTCTCATTTGTCTTTGAAGGTGAGTAACACAAGCCGTTTCTCACCATAACAACCAAATCATGAGGGTGGTTAAGTGGAAGAACAGCTTCCCACCCACCTACCCACACACACACACACACACACACACACACACACAGTATTTTTTGTCCCAAACATGTTAGCCAGGTGTAAAGAGTTCAAAGTGCTGTGAGGAAGACCTGGCGAGGGAGGGGGCGCCAGGAAATATGCACATAAACGCTCAATTACCATGATAATATGAAATTGAGGGAGTTCACCTTCACAGAAAGTAATAATAAAAGCTCGCGGAGGAGGCCCAAGGCTAAGGGAGGATCCTCAGCTGGAACTTGCCGCTTATTTAAATCACAGCAAGTGAAGCCAGAATAAAACTTCAGGGGCCGTCACAGGTGGCACATAAGCTTGACTTAACTGAGGCCATGTGCAACACATGAAGGAAGAGAGATGTTTAGGCTGCACAGCGACCACACACACAACATATGTGTGTTACAATGTGATTCAAAACACACTGACAATTGACAGTATTTGTAGATATTACCAAAGCTTTTGGACTGTGTAGTTGAAGAAATATTCTGAAGAAATGAAGAAACTGTTTGCAAGACTTCGATATGGCAGTGATTTATTCAGATCAAATGACACTTCAGAGTTCATGCTCAGTACTGAAAGAACCTGCACTTGGTTTAAAATGATTTGAAAACTATTCTGTCTTAACTGTATACTCAAAATTTTCTCTCAGTTTTTAAGCAACATATCCAGATGTCTGGTTCCTATCACTGCCACTGTAAACAATCCCACAAGTCAAACCACTGTGAGTGACTTAGTGCAACTTAGCAGTCCCCTTTGTGACGACCTCAAGACCTCGGGGCATTTTTTTTCCTGAAAAAGCCTTAATTGATGGCATGGTAATGGACCAGGTTGTAAGCAGTAAATATATGCCATTTCAGTGATCAATATTGAAAATAGGGTGCATGAGAACTTTACAAACATAAAATCGTATAATAGATCAAGCAACTGCTTGATGCCTGAGGATATTTGATTTGCTACCGAATGCCAGCAAAGCAGAAAAACACCCGAAAATCAATGGATTCCAACATATCTGCCATGCCAGAAAATCATTCTAATCATTAGCTTAAAAAATAAATAAATAAATAAATGAATGAATGATCATTAACCTGAAATGTTATGTTTTAATTGAATTATTTAATTAGGTATTTATTTATATATTAATTAGCGGTGAAGCTTATGAAAGTTTCAATCATGCAGTTGTTAGTGAACGTATGAGGATACGAGTTTCGGCCACAAACTGAAACTGAGTTTGTTAGCAGCAGACAGTGGAGTTCTCCATCCTGTTAGTCCTGCGTTCAACTAACTAATGACATTTATGGGCCAAAAAAAAATTCAAAATTAAAGAGAGTCTTCTTGTTAAAGTCAATCCCAACACAGTTGTGACACTGAATATGCCACCTCATGTTCATTAGTGCCCCATTCGTTTTCCCACGATGCTGAATAAAAGGCTCATAAACCATCGTCCTGTACATTAATCCCTCTTTTTCAAGCAGCAGAATCTCAGACGTGCCTCAGCAATAATTCATTACTACCTCCGGAGGAAAAAAAAAACACCTTCAGCTGTCCTCGTCCATTACTGGTATTTTCTTAACCGGACTGTTGCGTATCGGCAGCGCGTGTCAGGCTAAAGCATCATTGATTGTTTCTCATTATGTGTACAGCAAAACCAATTTAACTCAAGAGGCTCCACTTAGTTTAGCCGCATTCGGCCGCTCCTCCGCTGAGCCCTGGCTGAATCCTGATGCGTCATTATTGGCCCTTCCATTCCCATCATTGTGCTTTTAGTGCTGACATGGTAACCTCCCTCTGTAGTCTTTCATACTTCAGAAGCAGCTGCTTGAGCTTTTTCAAAGGAGAATGCACACGTACCTTAGTATTATTCTCGTTCTCGTTTACAGAGCATGTTGGGTTTAGGGGTAAACATTTTATATATATATATATGTTTAGACATTTACATTACCAATTAAATCCTAAATACACTTCAAAACAATAAATACAAATAATGTTCTACAGTAAACAGTGTGTTACTTGTGGAAGTCCAGTATTACTGTACCCTGATATTCCAGGGATTCAGATCTGCTTATAATCCAAGCACTTAAATTGAACCTTATTCACATTTATGACAGGCTATAATAACAGCATACTGTAATGTGATGCTATATAAAGAAAGTTCTTATCTTCTTTCAGTAGATTTTTATGCCATTGTACAAAAAAATGTAACCTGTCCCTGGAGGTTGGTTTGACTGCGTATGTAAATTTACTAAAGGGCTTTAAAATCGCCAGAAAGACCAAACTCTGCCACTGTTTGTCATGAATCAGCTTCAGGATCAGTGGATCTATCTGATTTAAAAAAAAATACAATATAATATTTATATTTTATATTATAATATTTTATATTAGATATTTGTGATCTGATACTAAAATTAAGGCAACACAATTTAAGAGGTCCAACAGAAAACATACAGTGTTCAGACATCCAATAGAAGGGTAGAAAGAAACTCTACAAGGCGAGAAAACTGAAAACTTAGCCTGGAGTTCTGAGCAGCTTCTGCTTGAGATAGAATGCCACCTTTAATGAACAGAGACTAAAGGCTGAGATGGGACTGAGGACCAGTAAGGAGATGGCCTGGGGGTGAAGACTAAAAATGCGGAAACTAGTAAAAATAGAAATCTATTAGACATCAGATTGGAAGAAGGAAGAGCTTCAGCTAAAGCTTTTCTGGATAACTGACTGATATCATCATGAAGGGTTTGTAGGACATAAAACGTATCTCACCTTTGTGGTCAGTGAGAGTAACCCATAGCATTTGGAGCAGGAGCTAAGAAGAGAAACGGTCAGTTTTACAAACAGCATCCCACATGGACCTACAGCTCTCACAGCATTTACATATCAGATATAATACTTCTTTTAAGAACTTCAATATGACCTTTCATGTAAAAACTGTACAGTCATAGAATGAGGGCCGTAATGATCCATTTTGTGGATCATGTATAAATCACATACAAGTGGCCTTTAAGGTCTGTGTACCTTAAATTAGTTAAAAACATACAAAACATTCATTTTGCATCTAAACCCTTTCATAACTTTTGATTTTAATAAGTAAGAAAAATAAACTTAAATCCATAAAAAAGGCAGCTTAAAAACACTTGCCATAGTAAATGGGAAATGGAAATTTTAATGGAATACAGGATATACAGTTATATTTCCTGACTAAAAAAAGTATTGCAAATGTACCTCTGACAGAATCATCCCGGTGGCAGAATTTTGACCCAGTTAAATATTTGTTAATTATCAACCTGGACCCGGCCTGCGATGCTTCTGGGAGTTATCACTCTGCTCTGCTACTTTTTTGACCCACCCTACACCCATGAAATATTCTAATAAGCAGACCCAAACACCCAATCACCCCGGTCGTGGACCACCCATGGTCCCATGAGTCACAGGACGTCCTTAGAGTATATACCGTAGTTTTTCTACCTGGTTGTGGGCGGAGCTTCTAACCACAGAGGATTAATCTCTGTTATCATGAATAACTTTGCACTCTACCCTTGCCTTGTCTATTGTCTCACAGTTCACTATGTCATATAAGCTCTAACCTGTCAGTACAGAACTTTAGGTAACTATGCATTTAATTCTGCAATAATGCATTTTAACAGTCCAGCAAAATACATTACACTACTCCTAGACTGTGAAAAAACAGGTGCTGTGCAGGTCGAGATACAACATAAATGTCCCTTCAAAAGTACAGCTTGAACTTTAAAGTGTACCTGTATATGTTTTGTCCTTTGATGCATGTTGTTACCTTATCGTCACATTTTAAAATGAGTAATAAGCATAAAAAGCCAGGAATCAAGGCCAGGAATGTGAAGTGGCTGCTAAAGTTTTACTACTGAGAACGTCTTTCAAGGGGTGCAAGGGGTTCCATCCTAGTGAAGGAGTAACCAGCGTTTCAGGGGTTAAATAACAGGTTCATAACAAGTGTGTGGAGCTCAGCTGTGTGCGGGTCGTGTTTGTTTGGGCTGCATCATGTACGACAATGCTAAATATAAACATGGCCTTAAGGCCGCGTATTAGAGGCTGTTGACTTCAGTCACTCTGAGGAATAAATTCCCATGAACGCCTCGGACATTTGCTTTTGTTTTCCGCAGAGCGTAAACAGTGGCGGTAGCTTTCCCACTGACAGAGAGAGAGAGAGAGAGAGAGAGAGAGAGAGAGAGAGAGAGAAAGAAGGCCAAAAACCATTCTGTCCAACACTAAAGCCCGTGGCCTTTGTAGTGCTTCCAGACCTCCGCAGCAGTGAGAAACGCTACAAACGCTGTGGAAAAGGCCGGAGTGTAATACGGACCTCATTCCAGACGATCGTTATCGCGGCCAGTCATGCTAACTTATCCTGGCTATCATAAACAAACACTTTATATGACTTATATGAGCTAAGCCTGATTTGATGTGTCAAGGGGTCAAGCACAGAAGGGTTTGGCTGGCGTCCGCAGTGGTCGCTGTTCCACTGCCAAATCAGTGTGGGATAAGAAAAATGCAGTTTGCCTCACAGTTGTTTGTGGGGAATAAAATGCAATTATGAAATATAATTGGGAAAACAGACCCTCTCCTCCACTGCACTGTTTAGTTGAGCTGTATTAGTCTAGGTGTAGTTCTAAACAGTATTTTAACTTTGTAAAGTCCCCAGGGTTGAATAAAGTCTCCAGGGCTCATTCTCTCAACCCAACACTGGCTGATACGACTCGGAGTTTCATGCATTGCTGAAGTAAAACGAACCAAATTTTTCAGCCAAGCTTTGATCCTTCACATCTTTTTTCTATTCTATATCTTTTCCATTTCAAGTATTTTGGTCCCCTCCCCTCGTTTCCGGCGAAAGGACACCCACACCCGGGTGACTGTTTCTACGGGGGAGAAAAAAAAGATAATTGGAGGAATATTTGTGCTCAAATATTGCCCTTGTTTTGGGTTCCATTCCAACAAAGCAATTATTGGATTTGTCTGAACCAAACAGAGGACTGGCAACATGCGCTCGCGTCAGGTAAATATTGTAGGTCACTTGTCGGGAATTCGATTTCGCCCCCTGGACTGAAAATAAATAAATAAATAAATACATAAAAAGTTATTTATCCAAACTATAAACATTTGGCCATAAAATAGAAAAAAGGCGACAAACATTTATCGAAAGAAAGTGGAATTGTTAAACATCGTCTGACATCACTCGAGGAAAACAACAAAAAAAAAAGCCAAATAGCCAAATATGTCATGGAAGGAAATGTTGAGGCGAAAGAGAGACAGAAAGAGAGAGAGAGACAGAGAGAGAGAGAGACAGGCAGACAGAGAGAGACAGAGAGAGAGAGAGAGAGAGAGAGAGAGAGAGACAGAGAGACAGACAGAGACAGAGAGAGATAGACAGAGAGAGACTTGTGTCTGTATGAATGAGATAATGTGGCTAGACTATTTTATTTCATATTGTATATTAATACATTTTCACATTATTCATTATCATCATTGAGAGAGTTCTTAAAGTGTAATTTTACAAGTGAAGGAAAACACTTAAGACCTTATAGATTTTATTCCAGGTCATTTCGGCCCTCTAGTCACTATGGAATTGTTACAGTAGCATTTTCAAAATTGTGTCAAAAAATAGACACATTGGAAATAATAATAAAACAATGAGGTTTTGATTTGTCAGCAAGTTACAGTATATTTATAATAATGTTACTGAATAATTCAGGCTGATAACAGAGCTAGGCTTGAAGGGGTCCTATCAACGCTCTGGCTGAGACGGGTGGGACCAGCGAGTGGAGACTTCAGGCCAGGGGACATGATGGTGGACGTCCACTGCAAATGTGTCAGAATTCACACTGAAACTGCTGTGATTTGGTGGGCCTCGTTTTTCCTTGTGACCTCGTTCATAGCAAATCCAAGCAAACCGGCCTCATTTGTAATAATCCCTATGAATTCTTCATGAGCGAGAGGCTGGGAGGGAGGCTGGCAGTCGGGCTACTTTGTTCGAGCGCGTCGCCGTCCCTGGAGGCCCGCCGGAGAAAAGCCTCCCGGAGTCAGAGCGCCTTCCGCTCAAATGCGGCGGGAAAAGCTTGCGTTCGGCTCTTAATGACAGCTCCAATAAGCGCGCTGGTGGGACAGGCTAATCGCAGCGCGCTCCCGCACTGATAGCTAATGACAAGAAGCTAATAGGCCGCATCTGGGACAGATTTGATCAGAAGACGAACATTTAAAAGTGGCAATGGGCCAACCTTTTTATACAAGATGGGAAAGAATCCAACCCATTTACTTAACTGACATTATAATGGTAACAGATAGCAGTAAAATACTATTCAATTCAGAAATATATATATATTTAGTTACTAAAGAATTGACTTAAACTGTAATATACCATAGGTATAGCAATTTGACTATATAGGATCCATAGTATTTCATAGTATGTACCAAACTTGACTCATGCAATATTGTATTTGACTGGTCAAATTTAGTACTCTTATAATAGCAATAAAATGTCAGTCATCAACAAGATTCAATTAATAACAGGGCCAGTCAATCAGCACAATTGTTTTCAGTTTTAATGACATGGTGATCAAGTAGTACCTAATATTATATTAAGTAAAGACTCAAATATGGTATATATACTTATAGTAGTATACTCAAATTACTTTATTTATACTCAACACTCTTTTCAAAAACGGACACCAGAATTGTTCTTTTTATAGCAGAATGGAAGAACTCCCTAAAATGCTCCCTATGGAAGGTTCTTTACAGAACCATTTTTGTAAATGAGATGTTTGAATATTTAAAGGTTGTAGGAGAAATTCTTAAACTGGATTTTGTGAAGGTTTTTTCCACCTCCAAAAGGTCCTTCACCCTCACAAATCAGGTTTTTTTAGGGAATCAAAGGTGGCTCCTCTACGGCTAAAGAGTGTATTTTTAAGAGTGTATATGAAATACAGTATTTCTTGCAAAGTGAAATATATCAAATGTACTCATAGTTTTAAATATAACAATCAGGGAAGTATCTGTAATGAAATCTTCCCTTTCATAAATCATCAAACCCGACATTTTGTGATGTATGTTGCTGGATGAGTGCGATGAATATCGGTTTTGTGTTCGATCCTTTGTGAATAAACCTGTGTAATGAAAGCAGTGCTGTGTACCGCAGCACAGTAAATAGGTCTGAAGTTCAAGCGGTCATTAATAGGGTGGCTGGGAGTGTGTGTGTGTGTGTGTGTGTGTGTGTGTGTGTGATGCTTTCTGAGGCTTTTGGAGAGGAGAAAGCAGCAGATAGGCCCGGCCTCCTTCTGGCACCTCTTCACCGCAGCCAAGAGCGGCAGCGTCTTCCACAGCCTGCTGCTGCACCCTACAGTTAGAACAGCCCCAGTTCACTTTCCTGTCTCCTCCGTACCCACTCCTCTCATTCTCTCTCTCTCTCTCTCCCTTTCTCTTTCTCTCCTCTCTCTCTCTATCACACACACACACTTTCTCTCTCTTGTTCTCACTTTCCCTCTCCAAATCCATGACACCTCACCCTTTCGTTCTCTCATTCCGCCCACCTACCCTATCTGTTACTATTACTACTACTACAACTTCTCTCTCTCTCTCTCTC
>JBBPCY010000011.1:37085-42085 GCA_037974405.1 Brachyalestes nurse | reverse complement strand
TCAGCAACTAGTTTCTGTTGAATTTCTGTTGAAGTTTTTTCAAGTCATTCGCCACCTGCTGTCCAGGTCACACAGGGATACCGAGCTGATAAGGTGAAGTTAAACATGTCCTTCCAACAAGACACAAAACACAAGAGACACGTTTCTGAACTGCCTCTAATGCAATATTGTTGGACAGATCAACACACTTTCAGGAGAACACTAACTTCCAGTTCTGCTGCATCACATAACAGACTCTAGCATTGGCTAGCACTGCCAACAGTGTGAGTAATATGAGAAGGCAAAGCGATCTTATACTCTTAAACACGGAGGTCTGTAGGATAACTAAGACTCTCATGAAGGTAATGGTTAGTTGCTTGTTGTGCCAATTTAATGGAAGTTAATATTATGAAGTTTCTCATATGTATAAAACTGGTTGTGAGTGGCTATAATACAAAGTAGAGGGCTTGAACCTTCAGGACAAAGTCCAATTTCTGAGTTTGCTGCGAAACAATGAAGCTCTGAAACTTGACTTTGAGAAGATGAAAAAGACTCGTACAGTCGTACAGTCGCGGAGATGCCACTTTTACGACTCCTGCCAAAGTTCCTTAAGTGAAACCACTTTGTGCGTAACAGCCGATCCAGCCTTATCTGCGCTTTCTGTTCTCACAGCCATAATCAGCCCCATCAAAGCAAAATTCCTCGTCCAAAACAAATCACAGTCAATCAGATATATGGCCTGTCGCTCTGTGCTGCAGGCTTTGAGGGAAGCCACGGAGCTCCAGAGTGTGTGTGTGTGTGTGTGCGTGCATTATCAGCACATCGTGCCTTTTATGCGCTAATCGTCCCTCCTCACTGAGAGTATTGTGTTTGAGTCTCAAAAAAAGTAAAAAAAAAAAAAGTGAAAAGCACTTTATGGGAAATGAACGCAAATGGTGCAGGATGCCAGCAACGTTTCGCGCAAATGGAGAATCGCTGCGTTCCTTTTGACAGTGATCCAACAAAAAAATCGCAGTGTGTTTTAAAGTACTCGGTGGGGCGCAGAGAAGGGGGGTTCGAGATGGGAAAAAAGAGAATGAGAGAGAGGCATTTTAGTATTGATGTACCAGATTCATCTTCTTGTAGAAAACCTGGTAAGAACATTAGACAGAAAGCAGAATGGAATTGTAAATTAGGCCACCACTGAGGTTCTGATGGGCGAGAGAGAGGGAGAGAGGGAGAGAGCAGAAAGCTGCTGTCTCTCTATCAGGCGTTTTCGATGGCTCTTACTGTCACCTTGCAGTCGACACTGAGAGGAGATAAGGAGGATGTTCTCCAAGTGCTGCGTGAAATTTTCACTCTGCGTGTGTGTGTGTGTGTGTACGCATGTGTGTGTGTGTGCATGATAGAGAGAGAGAATGAGTCAAGTCACAACACAGTGTGTGTTGTGTGTGTGTGTTTGTCCATGTGTGTGTGTGTGTGTGTGTGCTGTGTTGTGTGTGTTGTGTGTGTGTGCGTTGTGTTGTGTGTGTGTGTGTGCATGTGTGTGTGTGTGTGCATGTGTGTGTGCATGTGTGTGTATGTTGTGTGTGTGCATGTGTGTGTGTGTGTGTGTGCATGTGTGCGTGTGTGTGTGTGTGCGCATGTGTGTGTGTGTTCTAGCAGGTGTGTGTTTATAACACTGATGGAGTGAGTCAGATCACAGGACAGTGAGTTACTGTTTGGGTATGTGTGTGTGTGTGTGTGTCTATTTGGGTACTCCAGTCAGAGTCGAGTTGCACCTGACTCATATGTTGACTGATGCGATACTCGACTCGATGATCTGTGACTCGACCCTTAACTGATTCATGACCTGACCCTGACTTTTCTCGAACTGATTCAAGACTTCACTGGAGCTTCCCCCTGATTCACAGACAGCTCACTACTCATTCTGGGACCCCAAATTCTGTAGAATTAGCTCTGAGCCTTTAGACTAAAGACTTAGACTCACTTCAAATGACATCTTGTGTGTGTGTGTGTGTGTGTGTGTATGAATCATGCATGAGTTCTCATGGGTCAGTGTGTGTATAATATTTCTGAGTGTGGTTAATCACAGAGGTCAGAACTTCAAAGTGAACATCTGGCCGCTGAATCTATGGGCTGTTATGAAGCCATAACACAAATTTATGTCTTCCCACATCCACAGAGAGAACAGACACTGAGCCAAAGCACTCACTCTGCATTCAGATACCAGCTCTTCATATTCACCCAGCAAGGACCAGCCATATTCTACAGTTACAGTGACAGATCACTGAACAGTCACACGACTTCCACCTCAACACAAATGCAGCCGACTCGTCTGGACATGGCTGATCTGGAGTTCGCTTCTGTGGTAAAGTAGATAGCAGGGCAAGGCTACTGCAACAAAGGTAACATAATCATATACATTACACATTGCGTGGTGGCAGAGTGGGAACTTTCCTAGAAAGTAAAGTAAACCCTTATAGTCACGTGTGAACACAGCACAGCACACAGTGTGTACAGTGTGAAATTCTTTCTCTGTATTTAACCCATTCACCAAGTGAAGCAGGGGGCTGCCACCAACGAGGGGCGCCGGGGAGCAGTGTGTGGGGACGCTACTTTGCTTATGGGAACCACAGTGATGACACTAGCAGTGTTGGGATTCGAACCCACAACCTTCTGGGCAACACCCTAACCACAAGTCCCCAACCACCGGGCTGCGAATCGGTATCGGTCCGTGAGTCATTTGGTACCGGGCCGCACAGAGAGACATAATAAAAATATTTTATTGATTATTATTTCTTCAATAAAAATATTTTATTGCGTCTGAAAGATCTTTTATTTTGAAAAAAAAAACCTTGTCTTGGTCACATGATACAGTACATCAAACATTCAGCTGATAAGCTAAAAAAAACAAAAAAAAACAAACACACTTTGTTTTTAGTTGGAGACCACTGCACTAAACCACCAATAGCACCAATAGAAAGTGGGGGGGGGGTGATTTACTGGTATTAAATACAATATTGGGAAAAAATATTGATTAAAAGGAAAAAACATTTGTTACTGTTTTATTATTGTATTCACTTATTTATATGTGTTTGACTTTTTGTTTTTTATTGTTATATTGTATGTCATTTTATTTATTCAGTATGTAGAGAGTGTAGAGAGTGTTTAACTTTTCTCGGATTAAAAAATTGATAAAACTTTTGCAGGGCATGCATGCCCGTTTACGGTGATACTTCGGCGTGCTTTTATTTAACTATTATTAATTAAAATGGACAAATGTATGGACAAATATTTGCCTTGAATACGTGACATACTTTAGTTAACATGTATAGATCACAGAGTGTCCCGCAGGGTCAGATATTAGGATGTTCTCAGGTTGTTCCAAAGGGTTCACAGACTTGTCCCCACCACTGTTTAGGTAAATAATGAGTTTTGGTAATTTGATATTGTGATGAGGTCGTGTTCGTTCCACCAGCCGCAACCCGATGCAGCATGAAGGCCGCCCAGGCGGCGAGGCGGCGTCACGCCCGGCCTTTTTTTAACCCTGATATTTCACTGTAATCTGCGAGAAGGAATGTTAACAGTAAAAATAAAAATGGTATTTGGACCTCGTCATGATATCTGACCTGAGGGTTTCGTTTGAACATGAACTGGTTATTTGCCATGTGTGGGAACCAGTTAACCCAGTTTCCTCGGCCAGTTTGCGAACTGCAGGGATTAAACAGCACAATACGCTTTTCTAAAAAGCAGCCGCAGGGAAGAAAAACGTACGCACTGACAACGCACTGAACTCACTCCACCTTCCCACTGGCCTAGACTGTTTTGGAGAATACCTTGGCAACAATGCGTGTGTATACAGCGAATATTTGGCCAATTAGAACTACAACAAAATCATAGACTGAGTTCAATAGTCTAATAGTTTCATTTTTTTTTTTTCTAAACAAAAAGTCTGTAAGTTGAATAAAAAATGGCTTTATTATGCTAATCCATTTCTGATTTACTGTTTATTCCTAGATTGTTTTTAAGAAGATTAAGATCATATATTAAGTTTGACCATCAAAATGCTATTAATTTGTTTTTTCATAACTAATTGAATTAAAAATGACTTAATTATACTAATCCTTTTCAGATTTACTGTTTATTCATCACCGGTTTTTAAGAATGCTATGGCAAAGATCCTTGTAAAACAGCAAATATGTGGAAAATGAAAACTTCTTATTTCAGATTGAGTTCAACAATCAAAATGCTTTTAATACAAATTGGGCGAATTAATAATTTAATAATATGGAATTATAATAACATTAGATAATAATAATAATACTTTTGTTATGCATTGACTATTCCTATTTTTTACTCTAACTTTTTCCTTTTTCTCTTATTGTTAATGAGTGAGTGTGTCTTAAATGCTTGGGAAGTTTCACATTTCTGGCCAGTGAGGGATTAAAATTTAATTTCAGTCATTAGGCAAGACAAGATAAATTCAATTCAAATATTAGACTGTTTAGTACAGAAGCATAATGACTAAAAGACATAATGAATTTCACGCTGTTTAGTTTCAGATCTAAGTACTGGTATAAACATTTTCCGATAAGATTTAAGTTTTTCGTAGGATTCACTATTAAACTACAACATAAAAACTAAAAAATGTTTACAGACTGTCTTTATCAAGTTACAAATGTGATAGATATATGAGTATATACTATACTGTCTGTACGATATACCATACTGGTTACACTGTCTATGCTGGCTATACGGTCTATACTGGTTATACTATCTATGCTGACTACACGGTCTATACTGGTTATACTGTCTGCTGGCTATACGGTCTATACTGGTTATACTGTCTGCTGGCTATACGGTCTATACTGGTTATACTGTCTATGCTGGCTATACGGTCTATACTGGTTATACTGTCTGCTGGCTATACGGTCTATACCGGTAATATGGTCTATGCTGGCAATACGGTCTATACTGGTTATACTGTCTATGCTGGCTATACGGTCTATACTGGTTATACTGTCTATGCTGGCTATACG
>JBBPCY010000010.1:38137-82444 GCA_037974405.1 Brachyalestes nurse | reverse complement strand
AGTAGTATTAGTGATATTATCAGTGGTAGTGGTGTAGTAGTAGTAGTAGTAGTAGTAGTAGTAGCAGCAGTAGTAGTAGTAGTAATAGTAGCAGTAGTAGTAGTAGTAGTAGTAGCAGTAGTAGCAGTAGCAGTAGTAGTAGTAGCAGTAGTAGTATTATGAGGAGGAGGAGGAAAATTTTCTCTGACTTTTCCTTGCAGAAGGCTTTAAGATTATATATTATTCTTGCATACACAGTATGTTTAGGATATAGTAGCAGATCTTTCATTTACTGAAGCAGCTGAAGGCTGATTTTGCTGAAAAATTTGGATCATTGTGTTGTTTTATTCACCCTCTTCCAAAATTTTCAGATATTTAGTAGAATCCGTTCTTCACACTCTCTTCATAACTCTTCCTCTGGCTGCCACGCGACCCCAACACTTAACTGATGTACCTCTTGTTTAACAGTTGGCACACCACTTGATTCCAAAATGCCTCTGGTTTGAAGTTTTCACTTCAGTGGTTGCTTTGAATACCTGACCAGTCTGTTTTTCTTGCCCTTCCAGCTCTTTTCTTGACTTCAACAATTTCCTTCATCTCCGTGTTTAATGGCATTTTGGACAGCAGGAAAATTTACATGTAATTTTTAAGTCTTTTCTTTCTTTGTAAGTGTCACTTATCTTTAGTTTCAGATCCTCAGTCATCTGCTTAGATGCTGTCATCTGCTGTGGCTTTCGAGTGTCAGCTAGATTACAGCAGCAACAAAAAAGCCTTATACATGTACAGAATTTACAAGATGCACACTTTAGGCTTGCAAATGCGTGCTTGAGTGCAGAGGAGTACAGTATGGGCTGTACAGTAAAAAATATGATTTAATGTATATTGTTACCGCATTGTGTTGATAAACCAGCATCAATAAATAAAAAATGCTCTGAAAGACATGCACTACACAATGCTCCTGTGACAGGCCGGCAAAAAGCAGTGATGTAGGCCTGCATTTAGACTAATGTATGCTGTTCTGGCTCTGTTTTAGGATAATAAATTCTACAGCTAAAATGCATCTAAAGCATGCAGAGTATCTTTGTTCAGTCATGCATGCTGTATGTCTTGTTTTAAAATGCAGGTACAGAGAGGGAGAAAGTGCACTGTGCAGCGTGGGCTGGTGTCCAGGGAAACTCATGTTAACTGTCTGAAATCTCAGAGACAGTACCATCTGTCTTTATTTGGCCCAGGATTTCCCAGCGCTGCCACGTTGAGGATGGCCTGAGCAGCTACAGCTCAGCAGAAATGGCGAGTGAGCTGATGAGGTTAGCTTGCAGGAGATTAAGGTTGGAGGTCTATGGCCCCTCTCTTTCTCTCTATCTCTGTCCCTCCCCCTCTCTCTCTCTCTGTCTCTCTCTCTCTACCCAGTGCAAATGAGTCAGCAAGACAGCAGGACGCTTTCCCCAGGCACAGTTTAGACTTTAAATGATTTTCAGTGGAGAATACCCATCCGTTGTGTAGTTTCCTCTAAGACTAGACTCAATCTATTCCTATAGGGACAGTTTCCTTGAAACGGATCCCAGCCTTGTGCTTAAATAAACAGTTAAAATACATATTTAAGGCGAATTCTCTATTGAAAATGGCGTACTGTTCAGACAGGATTAGTGTTACACAGAGAGTTGGGGTAATTTAATTATTATCAGTGTTTCTCAGTCCAAATCCGCCCTGTTCGCTAATTTCTTACGGATTGCCCATTCCTGTGTTGGGAAAGATTCTGGTGGCTTTTACCTACTATAAAACTGAATTCATTCCTGGTTAGATTTGTCCTCTGTGAACTGACATGTCAGTAAATGTTCCATTGTATACGATCCAACAAGCATTTGAAGAGGCATTCTCATTGGCCTTACAACTCTGAACACTGAAACATTACATAACTTTCTGCAGAGATCTTGATTTTTGACTGTAAACTCCCAAGCTTATGTCAATCCTATTGATAAAGTGGGCCTTTATAGTCACATGTGCAAACACCACAGCACAGCACTCTCTGTATTTAACCCATTCACCAAACGAAGCCGTTCCCAGCCACCAACGGGGCTTGCTCAAGAGTACCTCAGTGGTGCAACTGGCAGTCCTGGTACTCAAACCCACGCCCTTCCGATCACAGGGGCAACTCCCTAACGACCAATACACTGCAAACCAAGCCTGCACAATATATCATCTGTTAATCATTATTGTGTCTTTCACAGGTTCACCTATTATAGTGTGTTACTGGGTGTACTGATGAGTCGAGGCAGTCTTATAACCAACAAAAGTACATTTCTATTGTCTATTAAAGACACTGACTCACCAAGGTATTTTTAAAGGGCTCATGTTATACGCCTTCTTTGATTCTAAGTTTAGTTAATTAACTGTCTTAAATATATTACATTTTATATGGTCCCAGGATAGGCTCTGGGTACCTGTGGGCCTCAAAAATATCATTCATAATTCATAACTCATTCTTGCTTAACTATTTTCCAACCTCTGCTTACTCCAAAGAATTGAACATACTGTTTTTGTCCCTGTGCCTTCAAACCTGATGTATCTAAACTATTTTCTGATTGGCAGCCCTCATTCAAAAGGCAGCGTAAAAGATCTTCAGCATGAATGGGTGGGGCTAAACTGTTGTAGTCTGAATAAGGAGATATATGTAAAAGTGTTGTTTTTGTGACATCACAAACACAAATTATTTGTTTAGTTTGCATGTATGGACTGTATAGATAGAGAAGTAAATGTACATTTACTTAATTTAAATTTGTTGCATTCACAACATGAAGCAGTATAATCCCAGTATGAATATTTTGTCTATATGGCCCTACTTCAAACACTTGCGTTAGATAGTTAGGGTGAATATGATGTACTTTGGACATGTTTCTACTTTTGAGCGACTGAATGTATTGTATATGGATTTTTTTTGGTTTGGATACAAATGCCGTAATCGACTAACTCCATTCTCTGTAATTTATATTTGGAATTATTGGCCTGTGTAACTCAAGACATTACATTAATCCACCTCACCATTTAAAACTAATTGCAATTTCTTTTGTGAAACAGTTTAGTGCAATCACATAACCTAACTCTAATGACTGTCTAAAACTCTGCTTCCTCGTTCACATATTAACTATGTATTAGATTATATTATATTTAACATATTAAGAACATTCATTCTATGATCTGTAGAGATATTTTATGCAAAAACTAATATGTTTTACAAACCATTTGAAATATAGACCCAGATCAACTACAAAATTGAAACCACTGACAGTGGCACCTGCCAAGAGATGGTATATGTTAGAAAGCAAATGAACAGTCGGTTCTTGAAGTGAAGTGTTGGAAGCAGAGAAAATGGGCAGGTCTCCAAAACGACAGGCACCCAAGGCTCACTAATGCCCATGGGATGTAAAGGGTGACCCGTCTATTCCAGTCCCACAGAACAGCAACTGTAGCTCAAATTACTGCAAAAGTTTATAATGGCTATGATAGAAAACTTGCTTTGTATGGGACTGCATAGCAGCAGACCAGTCAGAGTCTCCATACTGACACCTTTCCATCACCAAAAACACCTACAATGGAAATGTGAGCATGAATTCAAGTAGGTGTTTATTGTCATTTCATCCACCTACACAGTACTTACTTAACTGAAGACCTTTCTTTTCAATGAATAGTTCTCTTCCACCATACTTTTATTTTGCTGTATAAAGCGACCTTGGGATTGTGAAAGGCACTATATAAATATAACCTATTATTATTATTTATTATAACTAATACAATGTTCCTCCAGGGCCATGGTGCAACACAAAGAACACAAACAGAAACATATTCCCCAGATCTCATTCTGATCGAGTATCTTTTATTTGAGCGGACCAAATCAACACAAACGTGGTTAGGATTAAGCCTGCTGTGCTCCAACATACTAGCACCTCTGTGGCATTGATTTGATTACTGCCTAGTGCTTTCAAAACTATTTTTTTTTCTATTTTGAAAACCCATTTATAGCATGTAGGAATTTAACAGTAAGATCTAACTGACATGTATGCTGTCATCCAGCCGTTGGCCTTCTACTCTGGAATATTTGTAGACGTTTGGAGAAATCACAAAGTTACTTTACCATGTAAATCAGCTGGCCTGGCCCTGCAAATTACATCGCAGACCCATCCTGGTATAAGAAATCCAGCAAATGAAGCACTCACTGCCTATTAGGGCTGACTGCCCAGATTAAGCATAAATTAAACCACTTAAGAAGGCAGTTCTTTTTAGAAACTCTTTGTCTGTGTCGAGGGTGCTCAGTTCCACTGTTGAAGAAGCGCAGGATTTTTCTCTGCTCCCTAGCACACCTGATCCAGCTTGATAATAAGATGATGAATTGAATCAGGTGTGTTAATTACAATGCAGGTCTGTGGCCTCTGGGACTGGAACCCCTCAAACTAGCATTATTTCCGCTCCATCAGTGCACAGTTATCTGCAGAAGATCCTCACAGGAGTTGGTCTAACTCCTTTAACACTAACACATTTACTGTTTTACCGAATTTGTAATAGACATGTGCCAAAAAAAAAAACAACACATATTATACTGTTTGTTTGAAACTATAAAATACTGTCGCTGCAGTTTAATCAAAGAAGTTGCAATTTCACCAGAGTTTAGGATGATTTTAATACAGTATCGCAGGTTAAAGCCATAACAAAGGTGTTTAGGTAATTAACTACATCTTAAATATACTACATTTTATATTGGCCCGGGATAGGCTCTGGGTACCCACAGCCCTATGTAGGATTAAGCGGTTACAGAAAATGAATGAATGAATGAATGAATGAATGAATTTTGTATAGGCTTATGCCTAGTTCAGACCACTTTTTTCCAACAAAATAATCATAATTTATTTTACATGACCACTATCTTAGACTGGTATGTGTAAATGAGATCTGTTCTGATTGGCAGCCCTGCAGTTTGCCCTATTCCAAAAGCAGTGTAGACTGAAACACTTCTAATTCCTTCATTTTGAATGGGCAGGCTACACTGCTATAGACTGTAATTGTACATATGTTTGTGGTATGAGTACATTGAAAATGGCCAGTCTTTATGTAATATATCAATCAAAAACAAAAATGTGTATTTCCTTGATATGGGCCCTTGATATCACATGCTTTCTTTTTATCCTATTTATAAAGCGGCATTAATATATTTTGTTTTAATACATACATATTTGAAAAGTAGAGGGTTCAAGCTTTCTAATGGCGTTACTTGTATGTTTCTAGGACAAAAACTCACAGAGCTTTAGATGATTGTTTTGGAAAACTGAAAAGGATCCATTTTTGGATCCTCGGACCTCAGAGGGTTAATTACTATAGTTTGAAAGTTTGACTTACTTGTACTTTTATGTGGCTTATAGTCCTGTTTGTACGTCTGGGTGTTATGCTATATATAAAGTGTCGCAGCATCTATTACTTTGTTTCTAAATAGGATTCTTGCACATCTTTGCAATATCATGCACTTTGACTTTATGTACTGTATATTGGTATTATATATAATATAAGATAAGAAAGAACTTTATTTATCCCAAGGGAAATTCTTTTGTCATAAAAGTGCTCAATGCAACAAGAGGAATAAAGAAAAAAAAGAACAGCAATAATAGTGCAAAAGGAATAACAAAATAACTCTTAACAAATGAACAAATAACTCTAACAGATATAGTAAAATAACAGATTATTGATAAGGTGCAAAGAATATAATATATACATTTATGCTTTTATAAAAATGAATATGATTTGCCTATGCAACATAATATGTAAAGTATAGTCTATATTTAATGTAATGGCATTTTGTGTCTGTATTTATTTATTTTTTTACTTTCCGTTGTTCATTTATATGAGCCAATTTCAACGAGGCTAATTCATTGTGCTTACAAGTGTTTTTGGCTAGTAAAGTCACTCTGATTCAAATTGTTGCCCTCACTTTCACCTCTCACAACTTGGCTGCATCTTGAGTTTTATAATATACGCATTCGGTTGGAGATATTTGAAGATCAAAATGCTTTGGTTTGTTTTGGTTCGTTCTGCTTTTTCTTTCATTGCTGGCTCAGTTGTGTTTGTGCTTTTTTGAATTGCAGCCCTATAGAAGCCTGTTCGTTGGATGTTCGCTGCATTGGAGAGCTCTTGTTTCCCCCGGGTTTGCTGGACTTGGACCGCTCCTGTTGTACTGGCTCAGATACTTTTGTTCTGTCTTCGTTAAAAGACGCGCATCCTCATTTCACCATTTCAGCTTCTCCGCTTACTTTGATGAACGGAAGGCTAAAGCGGTAGTGACAGCAAGATCACCTTCCTAGTCATGATGGCCACGCATGAGAGGACTTGTCTAAGATCAATAGACAGGCTTTGAATGAGCTTTTGAAATGTACCCAAAAAAAACATAATGACAATCTGCAGACTTTGTTTGAAACTCTACAGAGCTCAAAGATGACTCGTTAAAATATTCATAAGGTGTAAATAATAGTTCATTGAAGCTCATGAATGTAATCATTTACTGTTCTGGACAGAAGGACATCCAATTTTTTCACATTTTTGTTTGTTTTATTCTATAAGATCATGGTTTTTATATGTTTTCCATACAAAACTGTAACGTTTATCAAAATGACTGTCCTTCATCTGTCTAAGCAAACACCATCCAAAAAAGTGATTTCAAGATGAAGCATAAAATATAAAAGCTTAGAAAAGGCTCAGTCCAAAAAACAAGACTGAAAATAGTTCACGTGAGAACTTTAATAGGGAAAGCATCCTCAAGTCTTAGATGGACTGTGTATCTGAATTTTGAAACAGTTTGTTGTAAGAGCATGTTTCTACGTTGGCCACAGTGAAGCAGGAAAGAGTCTCGAAGCTCCACGGGCAGGCTCCCGCAACCTTGCAGTTTTATTCCGTTCTGCATTTATTCCAGCATTTGTTCTGACCCCACCGCCCTGTGAACCGCCACCGAGCCGGAGCACAGCTGCCCGGAGCCGACAGCCGAGTACAGTCCTGCTGAAAGAGAGAGCCAAGAGCAGGAACGTGTGTGTGTGGGTGGGCAGATCTCTTTGATGTGGCTGTCTCAGAGAATAACGTCCACGTTTAGGGACAGGAAAGGAATTGAGGTTGTGAATCCGGGGAGGATGAGGGGTCGTTGGCAAACAAAAAGCACCCACTCAGACCGAGCATGACTAGAATTCAGTTTTAAGGAGAGGGAGATGTTTGCCGGAAGAAATGATGAAAGAAAGACGTGTGTGGGTTAATGCCATTTAAAGCCCATACAGTGTCTCGTTTTAGAACATGGTGCAAGAGCTGATGTTCCACACTCCATGCGGGATGCACAACACACATATATCACTCGCTGTGTCATTCAGTCAATGACAAGAACAAGGAAGAGGCCTACATGACTTGACTCTTTATCTGCGTCTGTGTGTGTGTGTGTGTGTGTGTGTGTGTGCAGCACGAATAGTGAAAAGCAGGCAGTGGTGTGAGATGACCCCATGTTCAGAGGGAGAAATCTGTGGACTGCTGTTCAACCACTCCGGGTGGACCTGCACCAAGGGAGGCGGACGAATAAAAACGGTCACGGTAAGACATTCACTACTGTTTGGGGTTTTTTTTATTGATAGTGCTAAATATGTATGAAAATAAATGAACGACCAGACAGTTGTACATGAATTTGGTAATAATACTGATGTTATGACATCACATACCTTAAAGCTGTAGGTCTCAAACAGGGTCTGTGGTCCCCTGAGGATCTCAGGAGGGTGCTAAAGGGATTATTTTAGTTCTGTCTGTACATAGTTTTATTGTATTCGTTTGTTTAGTCTGTGTTGGCCATAAAAAGGGCTACCTGTTTGAAAATGGCAAACATTCAGATGCCATGTATGTGCCAACTAGCCACAATTTACAATGTCCCAGAAAACTGACATGTCTCTTTTAGAGGATGCTTAGTAATAATTACAGTTAAATTTAAAAATAATGTAATTATTTGTCTTATACAGAAGAGCTCCCTTAAAAAATATTTGTATCGTGACACTGTACACAACTATTTTGAATTCAAGCACTTGTCAGTACTCATCTACACTCAAACCTGTTTGCTTGGGCCAAAGCTTTTTTTTTGTGCTTTTAACAATAGTTTAAAAAGAATGAGGCGAGTGAATAAAAAGCATCAAGAGACGTGCGGCAACTCACAAATTGAGCTATCACAATTATGTCAATTATCACAAATAATCTTGATTGTGTGAAATTGAATGTGAAATTTGCAAAATAATTTAGTGTCAGAAAGCTAAATATCTGAACTGAAGTAATATCATTTAATTGAAAAAAGGATATTTGTGTTGTGATATCATATTCTTTACTGGAAGGTTCTTCGGTAATTTCCCACACACCTAAGTCCATGTTACTGAGTGGATCTGAGAAGAAAAATTCACTACAGTGTGTTAGACACTCTCCATCCAGGACCAGAAATGAAGAACCTCGCCTTATGGTGTCATTCGTCACCAATATTAGTTGAAAATGCTGAATTTCAGAGTGAAAAAATAAACACAGTCTTAAACAGCACCCACACACACAATGATATTATTGTTAGCTGTGTATTTCTTCATGTGGAGGTGTGTTTTAGTAGTGTGTGCATGATATTCTCTTAAAATATAGCTCATTTTAAAGCCTAGTAGATTTTGAAGAAAAATAACAGATCCGTATCAGTAAGAGTACTACTTACCTGACCTTCTTAAAGAAACACTTGAATCCCTTTAGAATTAAACACGCTGTTTTTGTGTACAATATAGAGGTTTGCCTAATAGGAACTATCTTGGGACTGAATGGCACGTTTTGAAACTTTACCGATGTTTCCATGCTACATCAAAGACGGTACAGGATCTTTAATGAGAACGACATTCGGCTGTTATGTTCTGTTACACCAGAGTCTGCAATTGTCCTGCTTGTTGTGAAGCAATTAGGCTGAATTAGACTTCGCAAAACACACAAATCTGTGACTATTTGTTTTGTGTGCTTGTATGTGTGTGTGTGTGTGTGTGTGTGTGTGTGCATTTTGACAGTGTTGATGTGAGCATTTGCATTTTTGCATGTGTAAATGACTGCCCCATTAATCAAAAATGAACCATCATAATTGTAAACCCTGCAATTAGATAATGATTGCAATTATGCACTCAGTGCTACCGATGCCGCACTGGTGCTGTATGGCAGCGTTGTAAGTTGCGGTTACCAAAACAGCTTTAAAAAACGCAAAGAGGGCTCTGTAAAGGCAGGCGTATCGGAGGCATTCCCGGAGACTGAACACACTGAATAGAAATCATGTTGGGATGCCTCCGCAGCTGTGGCATGAACACAAACACTCAGAGACAGTGGTTATCTTTAGGTCCCGGAGAGTGTTTATTCACAGTCAAACGTGCAGCAAGGGCCTGGGCGACTTGATGTTAGTGGTGCTTGAGGTTGAAGGAAAGTTGTTTCCAGGCAGCTGTATAACTGGAGGAGGGGACAGGTGAGCAGGTGCACAGTGATTAGGGGAGTCGTCACACAGTGCTCGCGTCCAGGGAATCTGCGAGAAAATGGAGAAGAAGTGAGTTCGTTGTTGAGAGAGCTTGCGAGAGGTTTGATTTGGGAGCCTCTCAGGGCCTCTCTGAGTCACTCCGGTCCGTGCCAAACTGGCTTTTATGCGCTATGTTTGTTGTGGCAGGGACTGAAGCAGGTGGACTCTGGAACAAGCCACCAGCCGTATCGCATTTACTTTTAAGCTCCTGGATCCGAGGCTCATTACTCAGTCATTAATTGGGAGACTTATTATTGCTTAGTAACTACTATAAATATTCAGTAACAGCTGTGAAGCGCATTGACGTTAATGTATATGATTACTTAACTAAAGTGTATATTAATTTAGCGTTTACCTTCTCAATGAATCAGCGATTTGTTGGCAATCAGAATGATTTTAAGCAGATTGTCGATTTTCAAAAACAAAGCCCAGATAATCCCCAAAATGGTCAGGTGGAACAGTTTTTACTTCTAATGTAAACGAAGCGTTTTATTCCAAATCATTTGGGGACGTTCCTATTGGTTTCACCAATGTGTGTTCAAAAAAAAGTCAAGAAATTGCTAAATGTTTTTCTTTTTGCAGCAATACAAATTTTCACCTGTTTGTATTTTATAACTGTTATAACTGTAGCGGTCAAGCATTCATAATTTACACCAAGTAAACTGACCATAGACTAAACCATAGACTAGTGCCAGTGGTTCTACACCAGTGAACTCTCAAATGGCCATTCACTATTGTAATGAAGGTTTATTCATTGCAGTGAGGACTGGGCTGCAAAACCATGTTCATGTGTGAAGGTTGCTGGAACCTTATGAAGACTCAATTGTTGGACTTATTGCTGTTAGAGGCCACTGGGGAATGTAGCCTTGGCCCGAGTATTTGCTATAAAAGCACTGGCCAATAGCCTATAGTGTGGTTCAGGTTGGAGAAATCCACTAAAACCAAACACAACCTCTTGAATCACTCAATTAATTCCTTCACCTGGGGCAAGACCTCATTCAGCTTCTGGAAAGTCACTGCAGAAATTGTGGACTCCTGTCTGGTTTTGGTATAACAACAATGAGGCTGGACAACAAGTTTGTGACTCTTCAATTACCCTCAATTCCAACATTTTCCTCACCTCTTCTTTAGTGGGGCAATATGTGGCTGCTCTCCAAGGTCAAAGTGTTGCTCTACTCCAGAAATTGTGCTGTAAATGCGATCAAAATTGTTCCACACTAATCCAATGTTGAAAAAAAACAGTGTTTCTTATAGAGCTACACAGTACACTCAAAAATTATATTATGGTTGATTACAGGACACATTTGCATATTCAGTCCTTCTGTGATGTCAGTATTGTGATTAAGAACAAATGTGTACTCTAACACAATAATTATTATTATAATTATTAGATTATTATTATTAAAGATACAAAGACACTGAACTACTAGTAACTACTACTAAGTCCAGGATAAAGGTCCAAATCAGTCAAGGCAAGTCTCAAGTTGTTTCTTGTGTCAATATACACATGTCTCAAGTCGAGGCTCAAGTTTTAAACCTCATATCCTAAGCATGTTAGCATGTATTCCAGCTTTTGTGCCATTTCAACACTGAACGCCAAAAATAATGGCAATATAGCTCATGAGAAAAATGAGCATGTAGTATACAGTAAATTAACAAGTTATGCTGTTATTATTATTATTATTTTTTATCCATCCCTTCGAGGTATAACAATTTGAAACGGAGGTGTGGGACCTCATGGAAGCCTTTCGGCCTGCTGTTGAAAGTGCTGTTGTGTGGCTACTGTCCGTGGTGCTGAAATGTCACTGTACACCATAGACTAGCGGTGTCACTGGCAGGCCACAGCCCTGAAAAGATTATTTCATTTCCTTTTCTCACATTCAGAATTGATATCACAGAGGTCTTGCTAATAACCTGGTTCTGACAGGTGTATTAAAAGAGGTTTACCTAAACATAGGTCAATGTAACTGGAAAGACCATTTCTCCACTTCTACAGCCCACTTGATAGGAAATGCCACTTCAACATGGCATACTTCCTTTAGAGAGAGTGTGCAATTAATTAAAATAATTGGTTCAAAATCCTGGTCCTGGAGTACCCAGTCCTGCAAATGCTTCCCCTGCTGAAAACTTTATAGATGAAGACGATACAGTAATTAAAGAAACTGATTTTAGGGAGGCTCTGGAGAGCTTCTTTGGTTGCTGTGTGATAAAGATAAACATACTCCTAGCAGCTTTGCTTGCCAGTATTTCCCAGTGTTGTCCATCCAGTAAAGTATTATACATTATATTATCGTAATAGTCTTAACAGCAATAAATCAGCAGTTATCTACAGTACTGTGTATGTAGGTCTGTCTGTGACTGTACATCTGTGTGTGTGAGAGTGTGTGAGCGTGTATGTGTGTGTGTGTGTGTGTGGTTTCTGTGAGCCTGCAGCATCGTGTCTCACAGCCTGTGGCAGCTGCTGGAGATTTCATGCTCATGTTTCCAGCACCACATAATCCAGCCTGACAGCACAGAGGAGTGTGTGTGTGTTTGTGTGTGTGTTTGTGTGTGTGTGTGTGTGTGTGTGTGTTTGTATGTGTGTGTGTGTGTCTATACATGTGTGTGTATCTGTGGGTGTGTCAGGTGTGTGTGTGTGTGTGTGTGTGTGTGTGTGTGTGTGTGTGTGATGTTTGTGCGCATGTTGATCACCCTTTCTAATGCCTCTTTTTCAAGTGTAATGCCAGTCTGACAATACATAAGATGCTGAGTTGTGTTGTCAGGGCTCGCTCAGCCGCTGGAGCTCTGTGAGAGGGAGAGGATTTGAGGCAGTGTTAGTGCTGGGTGGAGCTGAAGCTGTGAAATGAGGGATGAAAGAGTATTACAGCGAGGTGCAGTAAGGGATGAAACAGTGAGCCTATTCTATCCAGGTCAAAGTGAATCACATTGATTTCTGTTATAATGGAAAAGAGGTATTACTCAGCAGAGGAGGGAGAGACTTGATTAAAGGCCTTATTGGAATCTGTTTGTGTCTGTGAGTGCACAGTAGAGTCATGTGCTTTGCAGAGAACACATTTCTGCACATTTTAATGCACAATAACTATTTATGTGGTGTCTTTAACAAAGGAAAAACATAAACTGTGGCCTCTGCAAAAGTTATGTTGCCTTTAATACTAGGCTTTTTTTTTGCTTGATACTTAGGACAAATTATGAACTGTGCACTAAAACCTGTAGATCCGTGCCTTATTTTTGTGTGTTCTCTGTAGGATGTTAATGTATTGTAACTTTCACAAAATTAACAAAGCATGTTATTGTTTGAGGCATTTAAACATTTGCACACAATTGTTTATGTGTATGTGGATGACTGATATGATTAAAATGCAATACTGCAGCAATGCTTAAAGAAACATTTGCGATATATGACATGATTAGGGATGGCAACCGAAATTCAGTTTCAAATATGAACCCTTTCGAACATACCCGATATCCTGTACCCACTCGGTTTGTTTTTATTTCGGTTCTGTAAATCGGTTCTTAACACTACAATGGCGGCTAACTGGCTATACCAATAACGGCTGCGTGCCCAATTTCGCACAAGATGCTTCCTGATACGACGTCTGCTGCATTTTGTTCAGGCGTTTAGTCGGCATACATCCACTCAAGCTGCAGCCAGCAGACACAGCAAGGGTCCAGTGGACTTTGGACCCAGTGCCAGTCACCATATCAGAATCAGAATCGTTTTTATTGGCCGAGTATGTGAGCGAACACATCCAAGGAATTTGATTCCGGTCGATGGTGTCTCTCAAGCATAACAGTATATAACAACAACTATATGTAAAGATACGTGTGTACATGTGCCTACATCACATTCATGTGTCTCTTACAGAGCATGCTGCTGCTCCAGTAGGCCAATATACACGATTCTGATTCTGATTCTGATTAAATTGCGTCACTTGACACTGTCAGCCATTCTAGTGTTGAACACCGCATCTGCCAGGACCTGTTTTAGCTGAGATTCGCTAGGTTTGTTCAAAAATAATAATAATAAGTTAAGCCCAACTACACATTTATTTTACGTGATCTTACTCTCTTCAATTATTTCTTTAATGTAAAATTGCAAATTGTTTTATTGTTAACAAATCAGTTGACTGGTTTGAATCATTCTGAATAACGTTTGTTTTGTTATTTAAACAGTTGGTTTTTTTTACCTTTGTGGAATCAAAATAGGGAATCCATAAGAACAGGAATCGCTTAAGCGTAACCGGAACTGGAATCGGAATTGAAAAAATTCAAACGATACCCATCCCTACACATGATGCAGGATTTCTTTTTTTAACATCTGATTTGTTGGGCTGGACAAAAAAGAACTTGTGGTGCCACATGTAAAAACATACTATTAAAAGCAACACTGCACTGCTTTTTGTTCATAAGTATATATATTTACACATATATTATGTATGTTTGTTCTTGTGTGCCTTATGAGTGTTATATAAAGATGCTGGAGCAGCAGATGCATCACAGAGAGACACAGACACAGCCAGTGCACAAAACACACTGCACTGTGTGTAATTGGGTGCAGTCCAAAAAGTGTGTGCGTATAGGTTTGTTTCTCTGTCTGTCTTTGTGTGTGTGTATGTGTGTGTGTTGGTTGGGGGTGTGTGTTTGTGTGTGTGTGCTTCTTCTCACACACCCCTGCACCTGCAACCTTTCTAAATCCAGCCCCCCCAGGGTGTGTATCAGAGGGGAGGGGAGGGGTGGAGGCAGAGCCAGGTTTTGACCCTCTAATGGAGTTAGCATATGCAGGATGCTGAAGCTGTGCCAGACATTAATATAGATCACTCACCAGGGCCCCAAACACACCGCGCCATTTGTCTTCACTAGTGAACTGCTGAAAGGTTCAAATTTGCTATATTCTCTAGAGCCGCGTGCCATGGCACCGCACACGCCGGAGAGCCGGTGCCGGGGCAGTGGAGGAATGCAGGCAGCTAAAGCCTGTTACACCACAGAGTGTGTAGCCCACGCTTTTCAAACTTTGCACTGTAAAGGCCAAAGCACACCATGCATCTACATCCTAATGTTCTTTCTTATGTATATCCAGAAAAACTGATAAGCCAAATAAACCAAACTGAAAGAGACAAGAACAAACAAATGCAGATACAGCACACTGACCCAACATTTCTGCTTGTTTGTGTTTGTTAGCATTTGTTTGAAAGGGTCTGACCTTATCGAACAAAACAAAAATAGAGCTAGTCATGTTTAGAGAAAGAAGAATTGTTCACAAGAACACCATAAGCACAGTGAAGTACGGAGGTGGGAGCATCATGATAGGGGTTGCGTCTCTCTCCACATTACATGTCTCAAGTAAATATGAAAGGAGGATATAGCAGGAGATATTCAAAGGGAAATCTCACCATCCAAGAAAACAGGAAAGATTTAAGCAAGAGAACCTTGGGAAACTGAAGACAAACTTCCAAGAGCAACAGACAAAAACTGAACCTCAGTGCTGGTATAGCATATTTCTAAGTGTACGTTTCTCTATACGGACTACGTCAAGTATGGCTTTCTGTTCTTGGGAGTTGGGACCTGGCAAGTTCAGACTTTCAAGGATGTGAGGATGCAGGACACTCATTTGCAGCGTTCTTGTTCACATTACAGCTCAGCTTGCCTCGACAGTCTTGACAGACTCAGGTCTCGAGACCCTGCATTTTCACCTAAATGATATTTGAAATACAATTTATTTTAGTTTCTCATACTACATTGATCCCTGAGGAAATTACGAGAAGCAGTTGGCTGCCAAGAATGGCACCCGGGGAGCAGTGTGTGGGGACAGCACCGTGCTCAAGGATACCTCAGCTGTGCCACTGGCAGTCATGGGATACCATTGCCTTATTACCTTATCGCCTGTGTAATTAATATATTAATTAAAAAAAAGATATATTCACAATGTATTTCTAAATATGGGTCAATGAAGGGTGAAAATGTGGTGTCATAATGCAAAACTTACTACAAGAGTGTCTGCAAACTTTTGTTTGCTTTCTCTGTGTACTAAACTACATCTTTCTGTATATCTTTACCAAACAGTAACAGTAAAAGTACTTTCAAATAAAAATCTATAATAAAAGTATTAAAAGTATACATATTTTAAAATAGATCCTAGACTTGAACTGGAGAAAGTTGTGAAATCTCTAAATGCAGTCTGTCATAAGGACCTGGCCCCTTGAAAATTGTAATATCTTCAGTTGTCAGGAGGTACAATGGGACTTCTTAGATCCATGCTTACACATTCATGTGTGGTTCTGTAGTGCAGACCAGAATACCTAATATCCAGCAGAGTTTCCTCATGTGAGACGACTCATCAGCTATTTGATCAGCTCTTCATGAGCTGCTGAGAGCAAAGGAGGAACCGGGATTTGGCTTCATTGCTATTTCATAGCTACTATGAGGAATTTCCAAGACTGGCTATAGTAGGAGGAGAGCTGCAGTGGTGTGACTCAGAGATGTGTGCACTGATAAGTGTTAGTTATAGAAATGTTCAGACATTATTCAGTGTATTTTAATAGAGCAGGTTCAGGCCGGGTTCAGTTCATTATTTTTATTGCTCCAGGTGGACATAGGTCCGTTTCTAAGAACTGTGAGATGGTCTTGCATGTGGCTGGGGGTTTTGTACTTGTGAAAGAGAGAGGGGGGGGGAGAGAAGGAAAGAGGGGGAGAGAGAGAGGCAGTGGGTGGCCTACAGTCTACAGTGGGAGCTCGTCAGAGACATTAGCTCAGCAAAAGGGGCTGGCGTGAAAACGCTGAGTCACCCTGTCAGGTGTTTGATGGTACCTGCATGAGCAGAGCGTGGGGGGGGACGCTTCCTGCTGGAAAAGCGAGGAAAACAGCAGGATGAGCAAGACGTCCTCAGCAGTTACATCTTTACAATGACCCCAACTGTGAGAGTTTACCCTCAGCTTTCTCTGCTGTTCTGTAGTGTACTTTCTCTCTCTCTCTCTCTCTCTCTCTCTCTCTCTCTCTCTTTGTTGTACTCCTGCACATGGAAATGAAACTATGGCTGTGAGGTGAAGAATGTCAATATTCAGCTGTATGATTGATTCACTGCCCTTTTAATATGTATTGGCCTGTTTCAGGAGATCATAAGCAATTGTTTTGTGTGTGTGTGTGTGTGTGTGTATGTATTTATGTGTGCATGTGTTTATCTCCGATATAATTACACTGGCACAATGTGGCCGCCACTTTATATTGGTCTTTATTGTTTTCTTTTTCTACTGTTTGGTATTGTTTGTGTATATGATGTGATGTTTCCCCACTGGCTGAAGAGTTTGTCAGCACCGATCAAGATACTGGCTGAGAAAGACCTTCCCTTTTGGCTCAGATGCATCATGGCTATGAGGCCTCCAGTTTGGCCGCTTGAGTGACTCTACATTGCAGCTTCGGGGCCTCTTGGTCCATCCGCATGGCTATGAGGCTTATTGGGGTAGCCGCCTGAGTGACTCTACATCATGGCTGAGATTCCTTCCAGTTTGCAACACCTGACCGACTCCTGGGCCGACCACTGGACTGATTCTGCACCATGACTATGAGGTCTCCTAAGCTGGCTGCATGAGTGACTGCTTTGCTGCTTCAAGGCCTCCGCACCTGAGTGACTCTACATTGCGGCCAAGAGGCCTCCCGAGCCAGTTCCCTGACCGATTCCACCTAGCAGCTGCAGGGCTTCATCGTCCTGCCGTCTGATCTCTGCATTGTGGCCATGAGACCTCTTGGGCTGAGAAGGCCTTTCCCCTGCAGCTAAGGACTCTTGCTGGGCCAGCTAAGTGATGCCACACTGTGGAGTTTTCCCCTGACAGCCAGGGAACTGTGTGTGTGTGTGTGTGTGTGTATGAGTGTGTATTTTTGTTGTATGTTTCGAATTTTTTTAAATGTTTGCAAAATGTCCAGCATTTTCAAAAGGCACAGAATAAATGTTACTTCATTTTCCCAGTAGGGTGCTGGTCAGGCGATTGACAACCAATTTTTAGCCTTGAAAAACTCCATACTGTCATTCGCCTACTCATGTTTGGAAGCATTTGTTTGAAAGTGAGCAATTAGGAAGCTCACATCTACTACTGCCTGCTTTCCCATCTTTAATAAAGTAACAAGCCCTGGTCTTTCAGAAATTATGATCTTTCTCTTCCAAGGGAACCCTGCTGCTGCTGCTGCAAAAAATGTAAAAAAAAAAAACTTCAACATCAGAGCATGCTTTTCAGTATGTGAGACTAGGCATCAGTGACCTGATGGGTTAAGTAAAATTGATGTGTAATTAAACCAATCAATGGTGAAGTAGGAAGGTAGGTAGCTGATTTATCAGAATTGGCAGTTAGTGTTCCCCAAGTGTATTGAACCTAAAATAACATGTTAGTGCCACAGTTTGAAGAAGTGTCTCGGGAGAAGAATGTGCTAGCCTTCACCTTCCCTGATTCGTAGCAGGTAGAGCCTTAGCTAGCACTGCCAGATACCTACCAAATGTCTGTCCAATTAAAAAATACCCACATGCAGTCAAACCAAGAGAAACAGATGAAAACAGCCTGTGTTTTGTGGTCATGACACTGTGTTTTTAATGTAGTGGTGTGCATTGATGTATGAGCAGTTCCTTTTTCCTTCTTTTCTTTTTCCCTGTTCTCCTGCCTCATGTGTAGACAGTACATAGACAGATAACTACTGACTTTAGTAGAGACTTTTGATGATGAATTAAAATGAACTGATATAGTTCCTTTCTCAAACCTATGAACACTTAAAAATGCTTGCACAGATGATTCCTGTCTGCTTGAAGTTGCCAGTGTTTTGCATCTTGTGGAGAACCTCTGTAGGTTGGCTTATTTTTCACTTAATTGTTGTCTATGATGCATGTATGCCCACTTCCTGACTGATCTGCTTGACAGTTTTTTTTCATAAGTGTACCACACAGTTGATATTAACACCCTCAGAGTGAACACAGTGTCTTCTCCAGAAACCCCTTCCCACTCTATCTCCCTCCATTTCTTCATGTTCCCTGTTCTGCCCACACACCCACCTGAGCTGTTAGAGGCCACTGAATATAAGAGGCACAGGGGGACTGGCAGTCCTCATAGAGTCAGTCTCTGATTGATTTATTTTCATTTTTCAGCCTCCTGCCTTACTGGCATTTGACAGTTTTTTTGGTTATCATGTTAAAAGAATGGCAACAGGCTCTAGATGCAAATGTCACATCTAAAATTAACTCTACACCTACTGTTGCTGTTGTTCTTATGTATGAACTCATAATGCAGTAACTAAGAAGCCAAATGTATGTTTAGTAATGACTTCGTAAAATATGGGCACTAAGGAACAGATTTCGGAAAATAGGCACAAATAATCTACAGCATGTCAAACTGAGTTCTGCGCCACAGCGGTTCAGAGATTAGCATTTTTTTGGTCACTCTTAACCTTTTAGAAGTGAAAATGTGGCTCTGCATATCTTTTTATTTTAGACTGTGGTTTGGTGATTTAAAAACTATGATTTAGCACAAACTCATATTACTATTATTAATGCAAATGGCCAGTATTTTAGACAGAAATAATAAGGAAATGCCATGTAGTGCCACCTAGTGTACTCGGACACAGACACAGAGATGAGTTACAGTTGACACCCACCCCTCTGAGGAAATGGTGCAGATTTATTAAGCAAAAGTGCAGGACAGGGGCTCTCTCCTCCTCCACGTGCTTTCCTGTGGTCCAAAGCACAGTCTGAGGAGCGCTTGCTGGCGTCTGCCGCTGGGGCTTTGGCCAATGAAAACCAGCAAAACCAGAGATGTATTTTTGCAAATTTTTATGGGTGGTTGGTGGTCTGCTGGTTAGGGAGTTGCCCCTGTGATCGGAAGTGCATGGGTTTGAATCCCAGGACTGCCAATGGCACCACTGAGGCACCCTTGAGAAAGGTACTGTCCGCACACACTGCACCCCAGACGCCATTATCACCAGCCCACTCCTTGAGTCAACTTAATGGGTTAAATGCAGAGGACAAATTTCACACTATTCACACTGTGTGCTGTGCTGTAACGTGGTGTGTTCACACATGACAAATTTTCACTTTACTGAAAATATACAGACCCTAAAAATGTGCAAATTATATCAAATAAAAAACTATTAAATTATAAATGTCACTAGAATCCTGTATTGTCTACAAATAAGCCTCTATTGACTTTATATACAGATCTGTGATGACTCTTCTCAGCACTGTGAATAGTAGTTCTTGCAGAAGTATTGCTGTCTAGCCACATCACTCTCCAGACAAGTGTCTCCAGCTTCATCATCACTGCCCTTGAAAATTTTTTTAGAGGATTTCAAGTAATTCTCGATTTCATTGGTCACAGTTGGCCACTGGCCGCAGCTACGTCTGCGTTAACTGTTTTGAAACAAAAATAGCACTGTAGGAAGGTCTCTAAAGATAAATTCCTGCTTGATTGGATTTGCTGGGTATTATTGTAAAATAATGGTTACTGTAATCTAATAGTCCAGCAATTCGGTTAACTCTCAGATGTAGTACAGACCAGGGATTTCAGAGGGATATATAACATGCCGTATTGCATATGGCATATTGTCATATCTGCCTTGCAAGTTACTTCACTATTGTGGCTCAACAAAGTCATATTAGTTCCCACACAATGATATGTTTGGACTTAAAAGGTTAACTCAGTCCATGACTGTCTTGCCAATTAGCTCATGAGTTGAATCAGGAGCGTTTAATGAGGCAGAAGTCTGCAATGCTTTGGCCCACAATGACTGGAGTCTAACGTATGTAGTCTACAGAGTGGGAGTGGCCAATTTAGTGGGCTGTGCATTTTCATAATTAACATTTGACTGGTATAATATAAACCCTGTTTAGCTCACAATTCAATTTTTTTGTATGGAAACTTTTTTCCTACTAGGAATAAGAAAATTTAGTTCTCGTAACGACTCTGTATTACGTAATTAAGTATTAAGTAGTAAGTACTTGGTTTGATAGCCACGACACTCATGTTAACTCCTCTTTTTACCGATGTTGAACCACATAATCATCACGTCAGCATTTACTCTGAGTAGGTGATTCCATATAATATACTCCTCCCATTATTTTGTACATTGAGAGGGACAGGCTTACAAATGGAGTGAGGTAAAGACGTGAAATACCAATGACTATGCTTCCATTATGGATGCCTGCCTAGTAATGTTAAAATAGTACAAAATGGTACAAAATTACAGTAGATCTTCCTCCAATATTAAAACTGATGTATCATTAAATTAAAGCTGAGACCCTTGTGTCTCACATTAAAGTCAGTGTGCTGGAAATGCAGGCTAAAACATCTGACCAGCTACTTCCAAAAAGCACTGTATATCACTCCTCACTAGTCCCTCCCCATCTTTGCCCATATCTGCTAAATTGTCTTTTTTTTCCCTTCTCACTTTATTCTCTCTCTTCTGTGCCCCTCCCTCATCCCTCTGTCTCTTTAATGGCAGTGCTCTCTCAGTGCAGAGTCATCGTTAGGAACCAGAAGAGAGAGAGAGAGAGAGAGGGAGGAAGAAAACAATAGAGGAATGCAGAGTAAAAGAAAGAGAGAAGGGTTAGCATTATGGTCTGTAAAAAAGAGAGGAGAAGAAAGAATTGTAGCAGTCGTGGACATTAAATGAGAGAAAGCGGGGTCAGAGTGAACACAGCGTCTCATCCAGAAACCCACCCCTCCCTCCATGTTCACCGCGCTCGCTTTCCGCTCACGTCCGCCTGCATTTGCCCACGCGCCCGCCCGAGCTGTTAGAGGCCACTAAATATCTGAGGCACGAGGGAATTGGCTATCCTCAGAGATTCTGTACCCTCTCCAACCTCGCTCTCTGCTCTGTTTTATCAAACGCATTTATGAAGCCATACACTTTTCACTCATGGGGTCGACTGATTTGATTTGCAATCCAGGGGGAGAAGAGATGAATCCATATGCCGTGGTCTCCAGAGCCGCCATAATGCTGCAGAGTCTGAGTACATGACTGACAGACATTAAAATTGTACGCTTTGCATACCCATGCTAGGAGTGCAACAGTTTTAGGATTGAATGACAATTCATTTTTAGACTATTACTTTTGTAAATACCTAGTTTCATTTACCATATTTAAAGTTTAAAAAAGTGTTCCAGACAACAGTAAATAGCAGTTCATTTCATTACTAGCGGCTCACAACCTCTGGACTGTAGCACTGCTAGCAAGGCTGATTAGAGTGAATCTAACTGTGACTTTTGTTAATACCTAGTTTAATTTCCCATATTTAGAGTAAAAAGAGTGGTCCAGACAACAGTGAAAAGCAATTTATTTTGCTGCTATCAGCTAGCACCACATTATGCCCATTCACTCTGCTTGCCAATGTTAGGAGTGCTACCAAGAGGTTGCACAACTTTTAGTTTAAGTTTTTTAGTTGATTTGTCAGTCAGAAGAGTACTTCAGTGGTCTGCCGTCTGAAAAACCGAGTCTACTGAACATCAGTGAAAAAGGTTTTACTTCATGCTAGTAGTATTAATGCAAAAGAGGCTAACTAGGTTGTTCCATTAAAAACTGCTTAGCTTTTCATTTGAGTGCTGCAGAAGTGCTGGAAAACAAATGGTTATTCAAAAAGTAGACGACTTCTTAAACAGTTGTCATTTACCATAGAAAAAGGACAAACAACCAAAATGCTGGACATCAAGAAATAGGAATACTTGCTACGAGCAACTAGCCACAACTTACACCTATTCATATTGCCAACTTACGCCTGAAGTGCTGCAGTTTAGGGGGTTGCATAACTAGAAAAAAAACAAGAGTGTTACAAATAGAAGTGAAAAGCATTTCACTTGCTAGCAGCTAGTGGCACATCCAACTCACTCTGCTTAGCCATGATAGGAGGACCGCTTTTTAGCAGTTTCACACGTAGTCAATTTTGTCAGTTATGACCATAGTTAAAAGGAAAAATTGTGAGAAAGTTCTGGATATCAATGATATTGATTTTACTTACTACTGACTACCAGTGGATGTTTAATGTGTAATGTATTAAGATGGTTATTGAGCTACTTGCTTTTTTCTTGTTTTTCCTAGGTTTATAATAGTTTGCTGTTAAAGTGGCCTCTTATAGTCACATGTTAACACTCCACAGCACACAGTGTGAACAGGGTATCATTCTTTCTCTGTATTTAACCTATTTACCAAGTGAAACTGTGGGCTGCCACCAATGAGGGGCGCGGGGGTAGCAGTGTGTGGGGACAGTACCTTTCTCAAGGGTACCTTAGTGGTACCACTAACAGTCCTGGAATTTGAACCCACGACCTTCCGATTGCAACTCCCACCATGTTTATTATTTTACATGGCACTAACTAGTGGCAGATGCTTAATTTTACATTGTTATGCAAGATTTTAATTTAGTTTTTAAGCACTGCATGACAGTGTTATTATTGTGTAATTATTTTAATAACTTGAAAGAAGTATTCCAAGACTAATGAAGTACTCTGATGCCATGTTTAGCAGAAAACATACTTACTGGGCCCTCCTCCTGCTTGCTAATGTCTACTACTCCTTCCATATTTAATTACCAAAATCAAGCATTGCCCTCGTTCTACATGGTGCCATCTAGTGGATATATTAGATGACTAGTCTATCCTGTGCAACCTGTACTGCATTTTTAGTTTCCATAATGTGGGAATTGAAATGGCAGTTGAAAAGACATGACCATTTGTAGGCTGCTAAAAAAGCAAGGAAATGGAAAATGCTGAATGTGCAACTCCTCAATCTTTTTTGACCCAGAGCCAAAGCATTATCTCAAAATCCAATTATTTCCAAAGTAGATGTTGTTTTTTGTTATTGTAATGCTTTGTGCCCTTGCAATTATGGGCTAATGCGAAAACATAAGTCAATGCCAGTGGACACTTTATTTAAGATCTGCATGTATAAGCCTTGATGTGAACAGCTGGAACGTGTAATGCTGAGAGTTCAGCGCTTTTTGGCTTTAATATTTCACATCAAGTGTTTAGCTACTTTTGAGAGTAAATCTGCCTTATTGCTGGATAATACTAGCTTAACAAGTATTGAAGTAATTCGATTCTGTCACACAGCTAAATCGCTCTGCCGCTTAATATCTACCTAAAGCATATTTTTCAAAGACATTATCAAATTAATTAAATGAATGGATTATCAAATTAAAAGATGTATTCTAATTTACTACCTATGGTAGGAGCACAAATTGCCATCAAAAAATGTGTTTTTACAACACATATATGGAAAGTCGGAAGGAGCTACTCCAGAGGTACCACTAAAACATTGGTCAAAAAAGAGACCATGATTAATTGGGATATTCTTAATATGAGTTTTTCATCCTATTCAGGGTCCTGGGGTGGGGGGGGTTGAAGTAAGTGAAGAAACTGCTTCCTATCCTGAGAGTAAAGGCCTATATTGCCAGAGGGCAGGAGGAAGAAAAGGGTGTGTGAGGAGTGTGTGGTGTCTTCCACAACGCTGGTGGCTTTGTGCATGCAGTGTGTGGTGTAGATGTCCATGACAGAGTGGAGAGAGATCCTGATGGTCTTTTTGGCTGTTCTCACTATCCGCTACAGGGTCTTTTAGACCAAGACGGTGAAATACCCAAACCAGGCAATGATCCAGCTGTTCAGGCTGACGAAACTTGGTGCTCTAGACAGTTTCCACAGAGAAGCCATTGATGTTCATCTGAGAGTGATAGTGGTGTGTTCTTCTGAAGTCAACAATTAAGAGCCACATTAAAAGACAGGTTGTTGGTTCTGCACCAGTCTGTGAATGGTACAGCTGTGGAGCTGTCTAACGAGCAGTCTGCACGCTGTGATGAGCATAACAGAGATGTGGTTTGAGTAGTGCTGGGTATATATGGGGATGAGGTTCAGCCCTTTACTTGCCAGTGATGTTCAGAACTGTGTGATTGTGCAGCTGGCAAGAAAACTTCTGAACAGGAAGTAGATCCCAATGGGCTTCTTCTCAGTTAATTCAAATATGTAGTTTAGGTAGTGAAACAATTGTTTAGTTAACAGGTAGGTTTTGTTTGGGGTGGGTGAAACCCCTAAAAGATTCAAACTAAATTGTTACGCTTACCTACTGCTATTCTTCCACATATAGATTTATATAATACATTACATGCTGACTTGCTTTTTTTAACTGTTTACTTGAACAAAACATATTTCCATTATCTTTTTATCACTATTGGTTAGCAGCATATCAATCTGTTTGTTTCCTTGTAGCCTACTGTCAAGAAGCAAAGAATAGGTTTGTTTGGCAAGCTTCCTTTGACTAGCTGAATGTACAAAAAACAATCTACATCAAACTGTACGACTTTATTCCTCTCCATGTCTCCATGCTCTTGATGTTGAAAGTGAAAATGTAATCTTTTGATTTGTGTAGTTTGGAACAGGACATTGTTCTGGGTGCAATGGATCTCTCTCTCTATCTCTCTCTCTCTCTTTCTCTCTCTCTCTCTCTCCTGTTTGTATTTTGCTCCTCTCTGCACTCTGTACTCAGAAGGCCACTCTGGCTGTACTGGGACCATTTTTGCACTCTGCCACTTGGGCTGCATTTCGCCCACGTCCATTGCGGTGGACTGTCATCTCCCCCGCTTTGAACTGCCATTTCCTCTTTATTTTTGTGAAGCGTTTGCACATCCCAAATGAAGGTTTTGGAGATGTTTGGTGTGGGTCCATCAGGCCCTGATCACAGAGTCTTTCTCTAGCACTGATGCGCAGCCTCCATTTTATACCTTTTTGGCTTTCACACCACAAAAGCAAACAAAAATCCTTCATTTCCTGTGTTTCATATCCTGCATTTCAGTTTGCTTTTAGGCACCCAGAATTGTTAATTTGTCTGTACTTCAGCTGGGAATGCTAGAACATTGTGCATAATGTGCACTGTGCACACTAATGCACACGATACAAATGCACACATTCAGGTCTACTACCCAACCTAGGCCCAGTGAGGCTTGACAAAATATCGGGTTTCGGGTCAGGCTTGAGCCAATTTTTCACATTCAGCATTGTTTTCTAGTGAGGGATTTTTATGGAGTAGATTTCATGCTTTCTCACGCATTTCACTCTCATCTCTCTCTATCTCTCTTTTCCCCCCTCTCCCTCTTTCTCTCTCACTCACTTTTTCAGCCATGTGCACATGCACACTTTCTATTGTCTTCTCTTTCTCATAGATTTAACTGCATTTGACATAGCTCTGGAGTTTGAGGAGTGGGTGAATGTGAACCTCAGTGTAATCGAGGATGACAGGGATGTTTTGGGTTGGTGGAAAGGTCACAGCCAGTCTTTCCCTTTGTTTATTAAGTTCTCCCAATGTGTGGTTAGCATTTCTGCAAGTACAGCAGCAGCGAGAGAAACTAAAGCACAGGAGGAATAACAGTTGATCAGAGGAGAGTGGAAGCTGGTCTCTGCTGGGTTTGGTCAGCAATTCTACAAAAATACACTGATGATTAATACTGTAAGTGTATTTCAGATGTATATTATCCCAGCAGGGCATTTCCAGTCACTCAGCTCCAGCGTTTATTATAGTATAGCTCAGTAAAACTGCACCTGTTAGTGTGATCTTACTTATGTTTAACAAATAATATTACCAGTCATTTGGGGGTTTAAAGCTGGGGTCAGGTAATTGGAGGCTATCTCGCCAATCATATTTCTTGACAAGACTGCAAGTTAGCAGTCTTTAAGGAATGAAGGAATAGCCTCATATCTAAACAAGGGGGGTGCTATTAGCACACCAATCTATTTTTTGTGTACAGTTCTAAATACCATCAAATATTTTGTGCATACCATTTGTGCATATGTGTGCAGAAGAAAAAAAGATGTCAGATAACAAATAGTCCAATAAATGTAGTTATAATAAATGCAATTATATTTGTATGATCCCCACCATCTTCATTTGCCCCTTTCTGAATCATGGAATATCTCATGACCTTCCAATTCACAGCGGTAAACCAACATTTAACTCACACTAAATGTTGAAATTTTTCTGCATATTTCAGTCACTGAGGTGTAAAGACTATCATTCAGAGTGGTTTGATAGAAAGGTGCACTGTAGCCAATCCTACCAACTCGGATCTCTTTCCAATAGCAGCAAAAGGAATCAAGGGTTTAAAAAATTCGACAGGATTCCAGATTAAGAAGCCGTTAGAATCATTTAAAGAATATCCACCTGAGGCGATCGAGTCAGCTTCTTTAATTGAAAATGTTTTCCGATCTCATGCCATTTAGTGTTTTTTTTCTGATAACCTATATATGAAGCGCTATATTCTCAGGTGGCCTTCCCTTGTCTGTTTTCACAGGTAGATATGCATCTTGCTGTATATGTAATCGACATTCAGTTGGAGTTATCTTTACAGAGTGCTACTCCATCAATAGGTGCTTCATTAGCCATTTGGACCACCTCTGCTCCTAAGGCAGGAGTAATAATTACAGCCGCGGCTCTGCTTGCAGCCATCGCAGTAGATAAATCAATCTTTAAATGGTTAACCCAGCCGAGGCATAAGGAGAGGAGCTGCGCTCACACTTGGCTCACAAAACTGCTCTTAATTCACGGTTGCCGTGCCTACAGTTACCGTGGAGATGGACACTGGCACAAGGGCACAAATGTTTCATTCCTGATGAAATGTTCGCCTCATAACATTGGCAAATGTTCTTACTTAGGTGACCGTCATTTAAAGGACCGTCGAGTTAAAGGAACGTTTTCAGCATCACCAAAAGAAATACGGTCTTCGGCCTTGGATCGACTAGAGCAGTTTTGCTGTGTTTAACCATTTGCTTTAATTTATTGTGTTCAATCAGTAACATTTTTAACCAAAACTGAAATTCCAAATAAGGTTTCCATATCCTGCCATTTTGGCACTCAGCACATTCTCCCTGAAATGACGTTTGAGTGCCATAATTCATCATTAAAAGACCATTTTCCAACCCAACTTTACCACTCAGAATCATACAGGCTGTTGTTGTTTCTGTCCCTTTAAGATCTGTGATGGGTTGGTTTTGCTGCTTAGTTTCAGTATATGAGCTGTCTGGACCGAGGAGTAAATGGGATGTTTTGAAATATAGTATATCTCACTCTGACACTTCAAAAAAGCAAGAGCAGTTTAGTAGGTGTTATATTTCCTCTGATCCGGAAAATAACAGCTGGGTCATACAGTGTTGTCGCATGAGACAGACAAAGAGCCTGGATCATCTGAAAGCAGCACAGTGTTCTCAGACCAATGCAAGAATTTAAAAAGATGCTGCTGCATGAATTTGCATATCATCACTGTCCAAAAAAGTAATGGTAATTTTACAGGAGAAGGCAAAAGCACTCTTACTTCCAATGTAACTTATTGTAAAGCATTTTATTAGAAGTAATTTTGGAGCATTTCTGGTGGTTCATTCATCTTGACAGTTTAACATAATGCAAAATAAAGCTGCTGTGTTCAAATGATGATTTCTTTGGACAACAATGACGTGTGAATCTGATTGTTACAGATCTGTTTCATATTTTAAAAAACTTTCAAGTAGCTAAGCAGTCATATAACCCAGATCAAATGTACGTAATTTACAACACATTAAAATGTTCAGGGTGTTCAGGGTGAAGCAATATAAAGTAGCACTTTACATTACTTTTTTATGCAACAGATTAGTGTAATGCGTTACACTTGAAATTCTTGTCATCACATTATGACTTAAGATTAATGGGTCTCATGTGTTCAGAATTCCTAATAAATGACATGTACTGTGGTTGCATATTACTGTCTGTATAAAGTAATATGTATAAAGTAATTCTGAATGGTCTACCGAGTTTTCCCCTTGGTACAGATTTATAAAGGTTTTATAGAGTAACGCCGAAGTTAAACAATGGGACGATGACTTTTTTAAGGAAACAATAAGTAACATTTTGAGAGGTGTAATTAGTCATTTGTGATGGATTACCTTTTAGTAAGTACCACAACACTGAGGCTAGCTACTTTGATTTTCTGAGTGTTGAAAATATCTTTGCTGGTTTCTCTGCCATGAAAAACATGATTTAATTGGATTGAAGTGCTGATTCAAGCCAACACAGGCGTGACCCAATACAATCGCAATTAGAGGATGGATGTTGCTGAGCTGGCAGGAACAGCAATCGACGCATCGATTCGACGAACGCATCGTTATGCCTCTAATCACCGCAGATATGACAGAGCCATATTTGCCGTGGCGCAGAGTAAACAGTAAACACTGTCGCGGTTGGAGGAGTTTTGAGTGGAGGCCCTTCCACCCCCTGCGAAGCCGAACACCTGGAGCCTGCACTTCATTTGCACTAATGAAAGCTAATGCACTCAATTAGCGGAGTACACATTAGCAATCTGGGCCACTCTGCTAGCAAGGCAGCATACCTATTCTTCATCTTCCTGCCTCAGACAAGTGCCCAGAGGCATCCGCACTACAATATTAACACGCAGTCTCCTGCCGAGCAGAGGAAGCAGGACGGCTGTTTCAGCCAATTGTTTGCAAAAGCTGCAAGCAGTCTGCTACTCACTTTCTCTCTCTTTCCTCGTCTCTTTCTCTCATTCTTTCTTTCGTATACTTCCTCACTTTGGTAGACTACATGCACACCCTGCAGAGACCCCCTCTCTGTGTCTTTTTCTTCATCTCTCTTTCTCCAGTCCCTCAGGAGGACCTACTTACCTTGTTAGCTTTTTAGGCTAATTTCTCTCTCTCTCTCTTTGTCCATCTCTCTCTTACTCTATCCCTTTCTCATGGTCCCTCACTCCCTTTGTCTCTTTCTTTTTCTGTCTTTTTTTCTCATCTTTTTCTTTTATACTTCCTTTCTCTTATACCCACTTTGGCTGTAGACCCCCACCCCCTCTTATGTGTATTCCCCTGTATCTGTCTTTTCCCCCTCCCACAGGAGGACCCATTTACCTTGTTAGCCTTTTAGGCTAATTAGCAAGAACATTTAATACTGTTTCCCCCAAGCGCCGCTTCAGCGTTTTTCCTTCGGAGTTGGTGTTGCCCAATCAATAGCCAAGCAGGCGTGAGGCGGCGGCACTCTATAAAAGCGCTTTTCCTTGAAGGCAAATGAGCGGGAAGAAAAGCTAGCGTTTTGGCATGATAACGTCCTTCTTTCTTTTTTTTCCAATCTGTTTTATTTATGTCGCTTAAAATTCTTTCAGCAAGCTTTTCATATCTTGGAAAAATAGACAGAGGAGAGGAGCGAGAAAAAAATCAAATCAGAAATCCTAGTCCTCCTCACAGGACTCCCTTGTTTGCTTACTCCGGCCCTTATTTTTTCTTTTTTGATTTAACGATGCAGCAAGGGTACTTAGCATTTAGATGACATGTTTGAGGAGAGGAGCTATAGATCAGGCTTGCTGCGTGCACTGTTTCACAGATAGCACCAGCCTCCCTGGGCAAGGAAGGCAGACGGCTAGAATACCAACCATCCATCCATCCGCCAAGCCTACGGGCACTGCCAAGGCTGCTGTGAATGACAGCGCGGAGCCAATCAGCATGGATCGGCTGCCAATAAGTGGCTCCGAGGGTCATTGGCATGCCAACGAGTACAGTCAGTCCAAACAGGTCTGTCTTGCCAAGATGCTAAAGCGCTGAGTGAGTGCAGGGATGTTAAAAATGTTGGACAGGGAGGTGAAAAGTTGGGAGCTTCCCTAAACTCCATACTTACACAGACATCTGAGAGTGGAAACTTCAACAACGTCCATCTAAAGCCAAGGGAAAAGCCGTGTGATCTCACACAGACAAAGCATGGCGCAATAATGGAGAGTCTCAGGGTAATGTTCAATTTAATTTCAGTATTAATTACCACACTGGCTCCCACTTACATGGGGAACCGGAGCTTATGGTACAAGTCTCCTTGGAGAGATGGAGCACCGGTTTATTTCCATGGATGATACACAAAGCCTACCAGGTCCACACAGTGTTGGAAGCTTGTTAAGTTCCTTAATGTTCATGACTAAATACTTTTCTCTGTCCTTTGTTTCAGCCTCTGCCAAAGGAGCCGTCTTAAATATGCTGAGAGGAGGTGAGGACATTTCTATCTTGCAACCACACATGCACAAACATATACATAAACCGACCACTTTAGAAGAAACCTCTGTCTTTGAGCTCCACTATGTTGCAGGGTGTTAGTGCAGAATGAATGGGGGCATATTACACTCAGACTGGAGGACCAATGATGACAGAGTGAAATACACACTATATGGACAAAAGTATTGGGACACCTGACCATTATACCAACAGGGTCTTTAATGACATTCCATTCAAATAGACTTTAATATGGAGTTGGTCCTTCCTTCCCCCCTTTGCTGCTGTAACAGCTTCCACTCTTCTTGGACGACTTTCCACAAGATTTTGGAGTGTCATGCTGGAACAGAAAGGAGACTTTCCAAAACTGTGTCCAGAAAGTTGGATAAGATAAGAGATAAAATAAGATAATATAAACTTTTATTAGTTCCACAAGAGGGAAATTTGCTTAAGAGCAGCAAAATTAAGAAAAACAATAGAATAGAATACAATAAAAATAGAATAAAGTACTATGTCACAGTATAGTATAAAATAAAATGCATGATGTTATCCAAAATGTGTTGGTTTGCTGAAGCTTTAAGATTAGCCCAAACCCTATAAAACAGTGGTGACCCAATACTTTTGTCTATATAGCCAACTTTTGCTATCCAGGTGTTTTGAGATAAATCACACAATTCAAGAGGTACTATAACAATGGCATGCCATCGCATTTCCACATACAAAACAATAAAATGGAAGTATATTTTAACAAAACAATTCATCCCCCTAGATGTTAGTCTGGCAAGATAGTCAGCAAATTAATCTACGTACCATTTGCCACCTTTGAGCAAGACACTTAACCCTCAGTTGCTCTAGGGGGACTGTCCCTATAGCTAATGATTGTAAGTCACTGGATAAGGGTGTGAGCCAAATGCCACTTTAGTACATAAAAATGACCAGTAAAAAGTCATACATCTCTGGAAGACCTAAACTTGATGTTTACAATGGTAAAAGTAAAGTAAAATCAACGTATCCAAAATGGAGAGAGTATATACAGTCTACATCGCACCGCACAACACCGCTCTGATGTTTGCTGTGAAAGATTACACAGTACTATATCTTAGCAGATTCTAACAGTGTTTCGATGATGACCAAATTCTTACTGACCACTGTAGTCACTCCTAGCTAAATGTAACTTCACCTTCATAATCTGATGTCTTACACTGATTCAAAGTCCAACCTTTGACAGAAAATGAAAGCTGTTATGGGGTTATTATGCTTTTTTTAATGGACACAAAAATTAGAAATCAAATGAAAGAGATTCCGGTAAGGAGTGCATTGTTTTGTTTCTGAATAATCATCATCATCAATATCATCTTCGTCATTGCCATCATCATAATAATAATGCCTTATTGCTGAGCTAAAATGATTAGCATTTGGTGAATACAATGTTTGAAAAATATTACATAATATTGCATCACTTTGAGTAAAAAAGATATTTATGAGGATTAGGTCTGTTCTTGCTTCTGGCAACAAGAAAAACATCTCTGAAATATACATCACATTTTTATGAACTGAAACTGCATACATTAGAACATTCGAATAATTTCATCTATAAACGTGTTTTCGTATGGGTAATATGTGTGTGTGTATATATATATATATTTTTTTTTTTTTTTTTTTTTTTTAGTGGTTTATGGAAGTTAACTTTATGGTCTGCAAATGTAGCTAGGTTCTATTATGAGTGGCTTTATTTGTTTGTTTGTTTGATTATTCATGTATTAATTAACTAATTCATTCATTCATTCATTTATTCATTCATTCAATCATTAAAACTGTGCCCAGTACTCTCTTCAGACAGTAGTGTAGAGAGAAGGGGTGCGACAATACAGGATAGAGAAGCCAAAGTAAAGTGGAAATCTTATCATTTATCCAGGCAATTTTGCTCAGACAGGCCTGATTAAGCTGTCTTAGGAGGGACCTACCTGCTTGGCGGAATTAGAGGGCAGCCATGAGCCACGGCTGCATTGGGGCCTGCACAGATGAAGGGAGGATATGACCGTTTGGGACGTGACCAGCAGCCCCAACGCCTCGGGCTGCACGCTGCAGCAGCGGCTGTGTCTAGGTAGTCGCACCCCTTCAGCAGTAGAGGGAGGGAGGGAGGGAATGAGATGCAGCCATATTTAACAAGATATATTCACACGCCAGCTGTTGTTTGTCGCCGCCGCTTGCTTCACGCTGCTCCCTCTGAGAGTGTGTGTCGGATGGGAAACGGTGTGTTAGCTTTGGAGCGAGAGAAGAAGGAGTGATGCAAGGACAGAACTTAGCATATGTTTATGCTCAGCCTTGAAACAATTAGCACCCATCAATCAAGGAGCTATACAGACGTTGCCTTTTCCTCGTACTGAATGGGTGGACAGATAGAAATCAGTGCTGTATCTAGTGTATGTTTTGTTTTAGTAAAATTTGTGTGAAAATCAAAAATAAGAGGTCAAAATGAACTCCTGCACTGAGAACAGCTCACACTTGAATAAACACTGTAGCAAGATTAGACAAGCCAAGTTTTACAGGACCATCACCAGCTGTATGGTATTTATGTCACAGAAGTGTCTGTGGTACAGGATATATAAAAAGACAGGGTACAGGATATATAAAAAGAACACGACATTATGTTCAGGGTGCCAAATAAATATTTTAGTTCCCTTACTAGCAGTGTCTGGTGGGTGCCCACTTACATTTTTTCACTGACCTACTACACAATTTACTATCAAATTACTACTTCTACTGCTTCTACTACACTGCTGCTTCTACTATTAGTATTACTATACTACTAGTATTAATAATAATAATAATTTTCACATTTCTTATTTCCACTTCTATAATGAGTAAATCCATTAAGACTGGTTGAGTCAGATATCAGTAGTTCTTTTGTCCATTTGCAGTCCAAATTGTAGTCCAAAAATGACACACGTTTTCTATCATACTACTACTACTTCTACAACTATTACTACTACTGCTAATATTGATCATAATAAGAATGCTCCATAATTCTGACACCCACTGTTATGATGAATAGGGATAGTAAGGATTTTATTGATACCAATATCAGTTCTCTTACTGATACTACTCTCCAAAATGTGATGCAAAAAAACAAAGACATGACATGAAAAAACGATGTGAAACAATTCAATTGTTATTATATTACTTTTGCAGAAATAAGCTCAATTGTTTCCGGAGGTTGTCAGGACAAGTCCAAACTTAGCACGTAGGCTACTTAGCAGTTAGTGATTCATGCTGTCCAAGCTGATATGGTTTGTGGCATTATTTAGGAACGTAAATTAGATGTGGTTTAAACTAATTCTGTTAAAGACTACAGGATTTTATTAACTACAGGCCTAATTTTCATTCAGTTAACTAAAGTGACTTTTGCCCTGTCAGACTTGACTGGACCACAGAGAATGACCCCTGACATTCCATGGTTAAGGTTAAGGTTAGGGTTAGCCAGTCGGAGGCATGCAAAAACGTATGGCTCTTGAAGCAGGGCGTCCCTCCCATCATTCCCACTGATCCAGTCTAGCACTGTTAGAATGAATTAATGTTGCATGAAAACCAGTAGCAGGACTCTAGACTCTAGGATAGGACTCTGTCTAACATAGTTATGACTACTCTTCTATACATTATAGTTCATTTCCACACACACTCACCTACTGTCCCTGTTACTTTCTTTGTTTGTTTATAGGACATAAGACACAAATGTTTCTCCTTTGTGTCATAATTTGTATGTTAGCCCTACATTTTAAGTATGAGTATTCATTTATTCAGGTGAAATCCAATGAACTGGATGTGTCTGTCTGAGAAGGCCATAAAAAGGCCTTAAATCTTAAAAGAGTGACTTTAAAACTGTTTTGCATAAGAGTTCCCTGAACACTCTCCACAGTTTCAGTCTAATGTACTTTATTTATTTGCATGTATTTTTTTGATTGCTTATTTATTTGCCTAATTTACTCTGTGATTTTACTGTGGTATGATCCAAAAATAAAGGCTTAATAGCACTGGGTGATGGACAAATTAAGTCAATCAGGTGGGTTGACAATTTCATATATCAATATATAAAAATTGATGCGGAAAAAAAAATTTGTTCTGGGTGTATTTTGGAGGCGCTCAGGGCTCAGATCAGAGCGCTGTGTTGTGGCGGTGGTAAAGCCTGTGGCGCTGTTATCTGCATTTCCAGTGTGTTACAGCCTCATCGTCCCGAGATTGATTTCTCCGGCCTCTACAGAGAAAGCCACATGAATCACAGGCAATTACAGAGCGTCAGGAAGAAACGGGGGAAGTGGGGATATCATAAATATTTATTTGTGAAAGGAGGGCTGGAATTTATGAAATTCTGTTCCAATCTGTGAAATTATATTTAAGTCTATTAAAGATTGATTTGCCCTGTAAAATCTGCAAATTCCCATTGTGAATTATTCATTCATGTGGTAAAGTGCGTTATGGAGACTGTGAGTTGCACACCATTGACAATAGCTGAATTATAGATTCTCAAACGCGAGTGGAAACTTAGATAATGAGGACCTGCAGGGATTATGCTTGAGAAAGTCAAGCTCATTCGGCGAGAGCGCGCCGAAATTGCAGCATGCAGATATTAAAAACATATAAAATAACCTCACCAAAGTCAAAAAGGATGATGCGGTTTCTTCCACTGGGATCCGTTCATTTAATAGAAACAAAGCCCTCTAACTCTGCTTTCCTATCTACCTTTCTGGATTGTTCCTCCATAAACTATGATATGCAACTCATAATGGAATTTTATTGCAAACCGCATGAAAACAAAATAAGCGAGAAGATCAATGAAAATGCAAATGTGGAGTGGAGAGGAAAGGCGTCCGGTAGAACAGAACGCTGCGTGCTGCCTGTTTCACTCCGCCTGCTTTGATCATGCTGCACAGTGTATTTTCCTCTTGTCCTCACAAGCTCTTTCTCTCTCTCTCTCTCCCTTTGTGTGCCATGCAGGTCTATTGACATTCATGGGAACATTGCAAACCAGAAGTCATTCATCAAACACATCCTGTCATCCTGGAGCTAAAACAACTTGCCCTCCCCCCAACCCCTCCAAAGACACACCTCAACCGCACCACCGACCGCCCCCCACTTCCTCTCCCACCCTTACCAGCGACAGCACCTCCGTCATGGACAGCCGAGAACTTTCTGAGGTCATAATCTGGAATGTCCCATTTCCATGGCGTTCGTCTTTTGGGTTGCAGCAATAGTCTTGGCAGAAGAACTGCAGAACCGATTCATGTAAGACTTGGAGCTTTGGATTCTTATGAAGCTTAGAATGGGAGGAAGCTTCACGTTTTGAACTCTAACAGTGCCAAACAAGTCATTGAAAGCCAACAGGCATGGATTATCCAAGCAGAACATAATCATGCTTGGGATTTTGAAAGAGAACAAGCCGGACAATGTTTTTGTGATGTTTCTTCATCCTTTCTCAACCCCAGAGTCACACCTTTTCTTAAGAACGTGGACACAACAAGCTTTGGACAATGAGGCTTGGTGCCCCTGATAAGGGTAAACTGACCACCATTTCTGATGAATACAGACAGATTAAACCACAAGGAAATATGAACTATTATGAAAACTGCAGTGGACAATATGACTGGCTTGAGTGACTGACTCACTGAAAAAAGTCATGAATTTACTTGTACATCATTTCTGCATGAATAAAATATACTATGTTGACACAACAATTGCCAAAAGTAAGTAAACTGAAGGTTTGCGTTGGTGTAATATATTGTATTTTTGTGGAAATGATGCACACACTTGAATCAAGTAAATTCATTGGCCTTTTTTCATCGTGGGCCATGTACACTTTATGACCTCTCTCCTGTTGTTGAAAAATGGGGGGCTTTTTGATTGTGTTGATAATCCTCACTGGTATTTTTCGAGCATACAAGCGGCTGTCTTCTGCTTTCCTGGATCCTTTTCACTCTTTGCTTTTAAGGTTCTGTCTCCATAGGATGCAGTATATTGTTTCTATGAATACTCTATTTTGGTTGTGGGTTCGTAAGCAGTGACGCTTGAGATGAAATTCGGAGATAAAATGCAAACAACAGGTGTGTGTATGTTTGCAGCGCATTGTTAAGCCACATGTGACGGCGAGGTCAGATTGCATCAGCGTTCTGTTGTCTGAACATCTATTATTATGTAGATTTCTACGCCTCTGGCATCCACGGAGGAAGAAACACTTACTTCTATTAGCTTATTGTTAGCTTGGTGGCCGGGGTGGGACGCGAAAACCAGGAGTGTTGTATTTAAAAGTGAATCACATAATGGACATAAGGATTGTACCAGGTAAGGACTAACAAGCATAGATAAAAGGCGAAAAAAGAAAATGGCCACTTTCGGAGAACGCTAGGCTAGTAATTTATCAGTCTGGAGGGTGTAGGCAGAGCTCCCTCAGTTGTGAATTTTAATGGTGTTTTATGGTTCCTAATAAAGTCTGTTATGCTTCTGGCAAATATGCGGAGCACAACATCCCTCGCTTCCAATTACTGCGAAAACTCAAGGAGAGGCTTCAGCCATTCATCATGGTGCACTGTTAGCCAGAAATAACAGGAGAAAATCTCTCTCTCTCTCTCTCTCTCTCTCTCTCCCTCCCTCCCCCTTTCTTTTTATCTGAATATTCTCTGGCCTTGTCTTAAGGCCCAGATACACTAAAGAGATGCGACAAGTCAATCTGTTCTCCCAACAGCATTAAAACCTCTGCAACGGCAGCCACTTCCATACGATGAGGAAAAAAACCCAAGCAATTACGTGATCCTGATGTAAATTTTCTTCTTGCCATCTTCCTTATTACCACAATAATATTAGCCCATATGCTTCTGATAGAAGCAAATTCAAATCTTCATTTGTTGTCTGCTCTATTAAATAGTATGAACAGCCAACAGCACATCGTTCAACCTTCATTCCAGTCCCATTCCATTTATTTATGTAGCACTTTTCAAAGTACACTCTTACAGATCAGCTGTCCTGAAAGAGTGAAATTGCAAAAGAAAGAGTTTAAGTGAGACTAACCAAGATTAACACAAAGATTTGACATGGTGCCACAACGATCAACGAGATTCCCTTCAAAATCAATCAAGCTTCGCTGCATCCAAGCAAAACCGCTTTACTGTACTCAGCCTTTCAAAGATGCAGCATCTTGCCGCTCAGCATTCTAACTTATCGTTTATCAATACCGACAACTCTATTAAAGGCCCAAGAGACCACAGTCCTGTTTTATCCTGACACCACTATCTATCTTCATGCCATTTCACCATCATATTTATGTTCATATTCACTCACTGTAAGCAGTTATGGAATCAATAGAGCCCTCACATCTGTCTCAGAGCAAGGCAGTAGGTTGCCGGTTCGCTTATGATGGGCTGTGGTCAGAGGTACTTAAAATCAGCATGACGTTCAACCTACTGGATAGCAGTGATTAATATGCTAAACATAATTCAAAGTGTAACATCACACAGACTCTTAATGCGCTTCCACTTCAATGTTAACAGTTTCTATTCCCCAGTCATTTAAGTAATCATAACCAAAACCGCCCTGAACAAGTAAACAGCCTTGCATATACCGAATAAGTATTCAGGCCTTAGTAAATGAAATGATTCAGAATAGTTACTTCTTATTTTAAAAAGTGGTACTTCTTATTTTTGAAAAATGCAACCTTTGAAGAAACCATTTAAAATCATTCGAATAGGTCTTCTTTGTTCAATGCTATGTGTTTCAGCATATACCATCTACCATCTACCTAGGGCTCTCTTTTAAACAGTGTATCCACATATATGATATAATATCAGTAACAGCAGATCTACTGATCTGATTTTTCATATTCAGTCACCAGAATTTGTTTAAACTACAGTCATTTGTCAGCTAAAAGAGCTTGTTTCTGAGAGCGGATTCTGTTACCCCCACAATCAGAAGGCCATGGGTTTGAATCCCAGGACTGCTAGTGGCACCTTTGAGGTTCCTTGGAGCAAGGCACCGTCCCCACACACTGCTCCCTGGACGCTGTGTTCCCCTGCTTCGCTTGGTGAATGGGTTAAATACAGAGGAAGCATTTCATGCTGTTCACACTGTGTGCTGTACTGTGGTATGACAAATGGACACTTTAGACTTTTATTTTCTTTTTTTTTTACTGAGCTAGAGGTACAAGATTCTGACTGCTATTAAACGTATGCAGGCCATGGGATTCCAGTTAAGGTTAAATATGCTTGAGTCATTTCATGAAAATCATATCAGTGCACACAAAATGTAAAAAGCAAATAAATAAAGCTAAGTAAGATACAGTTCATCGCACTTAAGATGAATAGTTGGATCTTTGGTTCAGAAACAACTACGTGACTGACACATGGAGAAATAATGCTCCTCACCTGACTGATTCATGAAACACATGAATAAGGTGTGAGCTGAAAGATGCTGTGGCTGAATAGAACTGCAGGAAACATTAATGCAGTGCACATGGTTGAATTTTCACCTCACACTGGCAATTGTGTAAAAAAAAAAGAGATAAAAATCAGTTTTACGTTGGTTCCATTTTTTTCCAAGCTGTACCATGAACCAAAATGAACTGGCTCAGAAACCAACTGGTCATTATATCAGACATACCAACCATATAGGTGCAATATCCAGCATCGCTGATATGCCTTCCACTAGCACAACACACAATACCATGCCAGCACCTTTGACATGGTGCTGAGAATGATCCGTCAGTCAAACATCATCTGGTCCGCAGCTGTTCTATGGTGGTCCCTTTCTATTAATGAACATGGTGGGGCGGGGGATACACAACAGCTGAGCTACAGTCAGTTACTGTAAACCGACAGAGTGCACCTTAATATTGTTTCTGAAAAAAAACATTGAAAAAGTATATGTACAAATTAGGTGTTTCTAATAAATTGGCAACTGGGTATATTTCATTCAAGTTTGTGTTTGGTTAATGTTTGTACTGCCTGATTTTGTCAGTCCGAGTTGATCGCAGAGGAGGTCAGCACCTGCCACTTAACATTTGCACATGAAGGAGTGGGCTGTGTAATCCTCATGTATATTTCAACAGGATGGAGGGACTGGCCATTTGAGGCGTCAGCATGCTGTAGCTGCGAAAAGAGCAGTGGTGGAGAAAGGGAGGTGAGTTGGGTCAGCTTGACACATGTGGTGGTTAGGAGGAGGAAAGACAGTGAGTCAAGAAATACCACAGGCATCGCTGCTTAATTTCACTCAGCATTACAACCACAGCCTTCCGACCAGCTGCATCAGGCACTAAATCAACACGACGCTGCCATAAGCAGAGTTTTCACCTGTATTACGGAGTCACTGCAGTTAATTGCCAGTAATTATGGACCAGAAAGACATGTAAGCTATTATATTACCCTATGTTGAGAAAGGCTATGTACATGCTTAACAAAAAAGAGGCATTGAATTTAATCGCTTCATTATTTCCTACATAAATAATATATATGATGTACTATATTTTATTCATGTGGAGATCATGTACACCTTTGAATCGAGTGAATTCAGTGCATTGCTTTTATAGGTGCGGTACAAAGTCAAATATTTTGATACACAAACTCAAATAGTACTTTCACACTCAAAATCCAGGTATAATATTGGCATACCTTGACAGGACATTCCATGCTTGAAGATCTTAAACAATATTCATCATCAGCATGAAGGGCTGTTCTGCTCTTCATATGAGAAATACACTCCCACAGCGTTTTTATTGCATTCCAACAACTTGACTGCTGCAGGAACAGAAACAACACAGAAATGAAACATTCTACTTTGCCAGTCATGCTGCAGTATTTGCGCAGCAGCAGCCACACACTGGAATACATTCCTGTGACATTTTCCACTTGAGAAAACTGAAAGCTTGACTGTAAAATCAACAAAAGTCAATACATTGCTCAATATTGCTGGTAATGTATTGGCTTCTGTTCACACATGAGGCGTCCTGGTAGTATTGAGATTTGAGAGAATTGCACCAGATTCTCTGCAGGTAGGTGGTCGCGTCAGTTTAACCGGGATTTCGACTCTGACTTGTTTACGGCTATCGAAGAATATTTCATATTTTGCCTGTTCTCCACATTTTAGAATAATAGTAAATAAAGCGACTTCACAAGTACTGATTCGAAGAATAGAACCTGTGGAAATCAAGGAAGGACAACTACAAAAAAATAAGAGACCACTTATCCCTTTTTTTCTGTTCACTGTTTGTACAATTTGCGGCTGTATTTGTGTGTGTGTGTGTGTGTAAAATGCACAGGTTGCTATTCTTTTATGAACTGTTGCAGTGTGAGCTGTGTAAAAATAAGAAACACCTCCATATGCGTTGTAAGCGCAGTAGTGTTTGTAGAGCAGCTTTTCTATGTGCTCTATTCCAGCAGCTTCACTCCTGATTCATTTTCTGATGGGATGAAACAGAGTCACACATGCACACACACTGCTCTTAACATCGCTATTTTAATTGTTGCAGTTTTAAAATAATGTAAAAATATTGTGTTGCTAAACATTTTCATGGTATAATGAATTATTTATTTTTAAAGGTATTATTTTTACATTTTCTCCAAACCTTTTTTTTTGTTTAGAATTTTGAATCAAGTGTGGTCGATACTGTACAAAACAACAGTGACATGCACATATTACACAGACACACTCCCATAAATGACAAAAGCAGTAACCAGGAAAAAAAAACCTGATGTGGTCTAATTTCTTTCCATGACTATTTTAGATTTTTCAAAGTAGTCCTCCTTGCAAGGGCATGTCTACATGGGGAGGCAAAGAAAAGCAGCTGCCATCCGTAAAAAAAAAACCCTAATAAATAAAATAAAAACACTTACATTGGTTTGGATTAGCCTCAATATTTTTGATTTAGGCATCCATGTTAGGCGGCGCTGACTGGTCTTTTATCCACAGTGAGTGTACTTTTAGATCAGACTGCTGTTTGTTGCCTCTGACTGGCTAATGGACATGCGTGTGTGCTGGCATGGTTCACTGTTTAGATTTTTGTGCTCGCACATAGGTAAGTAGCCTATAGCTGGAGTTAAATTGATTTATTGATCTAAGACAGATTAAAATAGTGACTGTAGTCAAATATGTCACATCAACACAATTGCTTCTTTCATGTTTGTTTTTTTTGGGGGGGTTGTGTTGACCTTTTTACAATCACTTAACATCCTGTAAATTTAAAGCATTAGCATTAGCATTATCCGTGCTAGCTAATACATTTGTTTTAAGGTTGTACAAATGCAGTTCTGAACAGCTCGGACACCTTGTTCGAAGAATAACACATGGTTTTAATACAGTCAGTCCTATGTTGTATTTACTTTCTGTATTAGAATCAGAATCAGAAAACTTTATTGATCCTGGAGGAAATTGCTTAGAAAGGAACTATAAAGCAGAAATGTTTTATGTAGTCATTTGTTTTTCTCCAAAGAACTAATTATATCTTCTGCCCATGTACCTTTGTCTATGTAGATGGTGCCACCCTTTGGTGCAATCCTACCTCACCCTACCCCAATCAATATCTTAAATCCTGGACATGCCCGTGGCCCTCGTAGCAATCTTTCAAGCAGTTTCAGGAGGAGTCAGGTGAGATGATTTTCTGCCTAACATTTGCTGGCTGTTAAAAACTACTAGGTGGGGACAAAACTTGTTTTGCAAGTAAAGTGACACATACTTCACCTGTCCTATTTATATTTTTTCAGAAACCAACTTGGCGCATTTAGCTTCGGTCCTTTACATTAAATCAAGACATTCAAACTCGTGACAAGTACAGAATTGACAGGTTTGCGTGATTAACACCAGCTTGCCAGTAGGCACGTACTGAGCAATGTACTCAAAATCTCAGTATCAAAATTAGAATTGTTAATGACCTTTGACAGTAGCCTACATGATTCTATGAATCACAGCCTTGCCTGAGTCACAAGTGAAAGGAGCTGGATTGGTCATATGGGTTGTGATCACGGTTGGTACGCTGAATGGCTTTAAGCTAAAAAAAATACCCAGGAGATAGCTCACATCGTGCCAGTTGAACTGCAGGGCACAGCACAGGGCTTTTTGGCTTTGTAGTCCACGTGTGACCGCTGACTATGTAGTGTGCAATGACGGAAATTACTTCTTAATGCACTCTGTGGTATGGTAGTTATGCCTAGTATAAGAGTAGACTGCCATTAGTAGATGTGGAGTGCCTCTCAGTATTATTTGACCGGCTTTTATGAAAAGTATTGCACAATAACATCCATTTGAGCCATGGACTCCATGAGCTGGTTCATGGGTTCTAGGATATCATTCTGTAAAATGTAAAGTACAGCTCTAAGAGCTCTGTTTGAGCCTTTGTAACTTCAGTAAGTACTGACCTATCATGGCTTTGGGTAGCAACGGTTGCACATAAATTTAAAGAATGCTAGGAAATACTGAAAAACTTTAATGCACGACTTGAAATACCTTGAAATATGTATTATGTAGGCTTGTGAGTTATGACTCTTAAAGAGAGGGTATAACAGTACAGTCAACTCATGACTCATCGATGAGTCAGCACTCATGGTTCAATACACTTACAATATATTCAGAAAAGTAAGACAAAAAATGACCAATATTTTAAACAGATAGAAATATTTGGAATGTAATTTGAATGCAGAAAAATGGTGTTCGTAGTCAGTTGCAGTACAGTTAATGAAACTAGTTGGAGAAAGGTGATGTGGGATGTGCTGGACTGGGTTATTGAACAATGTGATGGTTGAACACCATGAACTATACAGTTATATCAAATAGGGGTGTAACGGTACAAAAAGGTCATGTTCCGTTACAGCCAAGGGCGTAACTTTGAGCTGAACATTGGGGGGGTCAAGACCTCTGTCTAAATAAATAAATAAATAAACATCTCTCTTGCTCACGTACTACACCTCCTCTGTCGCCTGCTTCTGTCTGTCCTTCTTCAAATTGCTGCACTGCCTTATACTTAACATATACATATACATAACATTCCTCTATTCCGTCAACCAAAGACCTTGTTCGCCCTGCCTTTCTCTCCTCCCACCTCTACATACAGCACAACGCCCCCCCCACACCACTGCCATCACCAGCCAGCCCCCCCCCCATTGCATCACAATTGGGCTGGTATTTAACTTTCCTGATTATAATGCTCACAAGAACGCCTTGAAATGTGTCTACCTCATGAGGAAAACATTTATTATTTTACGATTTTACTGTGTCAAGAAATGAGTGACCACTGTAATGCTGTGATTGTAGTTCATTAACAAGCTAAATGTAGGACATGCTAGTTAACATTTGCAGCAACATTTGCGGTGACTTACGGTGGAAGACGTCAACAAATAGGGCAAATATTTCCTTTTCCTTACATTGCAATTATTTACACTAATGATTTCATATTCAATATTTCAGATTTTTTGTAGATAATCTAAAGAACAGCTAACCAGATATTTCCGTTAATCCTCCACTCACTGTTTCAGTCATAGACTACATCTTTTTGTAACTAACAAGCCTACAAACATGCACCGTCATTCACCGCATGTCTGTGTGTGCAGGCGTGTGCACTCGAAATGAGTGAAATAGCCTCTGAACCTTACTGCCTATGCTCTGAACTAACCATCAGCAGCTAGCTGTCAGTGACAGTGTTAAGCAAGAGGGATGGCATTTATTTTAAATAAACAGCAGTGTATTAACCAGTAAACACACACTCTTGCTTATATTTTCATGTATGGATGACAA
>JBBPCY010000010.1:17761-37256 GCA_037974405.1 Brachyalestes nurse | reverse complement strand
TCTTTTTTACAAAAATAAGGCACAAGAATATTTTCACATTTTCATCTACTATGTAGTGAAAACAGCAAACAAACTCACAGTGAAAACATGCACTGAAAAAAACATTTCTTATATTTTACAACAAAATGAAGTTATTCATTATTGTTGTTTTTCCGCACACATACCTTACAGGTGCCGAGCAACGCTGACACACTGTCTTTGTCCGATATACGATTCGGTCTCTATTGCCATAGTAATTCACTGGGAGCCCAAATTAATCACACACGCTCGATTTAAAAGACACATGCGGGTCTTCCAGCTCATCTGTGCCGTTTTCAGTAGCCATGTTATGAACGCTTTCATGAGATGCAAATCACCTTTTTAAAGGTCGCTGTTTAATGTTTCCGTATGAAACTCACGCATTACTTTAATCGCGTCTTCTCCGTCGTACCATGTATTCTCCGTACGACATCATGTACCGAACCGTGACTCATGTACTGTGACAGTTCGGAACGAATACATGTACCATTACAGCCCTAATATAAAATATAATATGCAATATGTGCAATAAGTTAAGATCAGGCATAACACAGACCATAGGTTTGATCAGTTTTGTGTCGGATAGTTTTTTGCCATGCAGTCAAGCTAATGTTTTATACAATGGTGAAATCGTCCTTGTCGTCTTCAGCTTTATTTAGGCCACACAGTCCAGCCTGCTAGAACAGCTTGTTAAACTAGAAGCTTATCATTTTGTAGCGACTCAAAAACAAAGTTTCTCATCAAGTCGAGTAAGATTTTGTCCTGTTTGATTTGTTTAACACTGTCTCTCAGCTGCTGCCCATGTTTGTGGGCAAAATGAAAAGAGAGTGACTTTGTGGTTGGGTTGGGAGCTTGGTTAGTCTCTCTCTCCCCCCGTCCTTTCTCTCTCTCTCTCTCTCTCTCTCTCTCTCTCTTTCTCTCTCTCTTTCTCTCTCTCTTTCTCTCTCTCTCAGATAGCCTCACAGGGATTGCTGACCTATGAGACTACTCACCGGCCCATGGGCTCTGTGTGTGTGTGTCAGTAGACAGCCTTTTGCCCCTAAGCGCACACACACATAGATGCATAAGACACACAAATACACTGTGTTGCCTGTACAGACAATGAGACTGGACACATACCTGAGGGGGAAAATTGCAAGGAGTTGCAGACATACAGCATAAAACAGGGCCTGTACAGCCATGTTAGAATTTGAGAATGCCGCATTTTGGCACTTTTTTTTTGTCTTCAATTTGCCTTATATCAAAAAGCATGTTTACAAAATCCTCCAGTTTTACGCTGTTTAAATAATGCAGAAAACATGAGTCAGAGTTCATCAGTGTGAATCAGACACCAAAGTAAACCCTTGTCACACTGCCACATTTGCAAAGCTTAAGTAACCCCCCCCCCCCCCCAAAAAAAAAAACATGAAGCCAAGAACAGAAACACAAGGAGTGACCTCCTTTAACGGAAACAGCACTATTCACCAGTGAAATCATCAGTGAGAGGATTTTTTTTTTCTCCATTATTTATGTTGTCTGCTGCTAACCACGTTGCTAAACGGTGCAGCCTAGCTGTGCGTCAGGATCGGGTAGCCTCAGGACTTTTTCAGAACACATTTTTCTGAAAGTGTCGGTGTTGTGTTTAATGTTGTTTGTCCCCTCCAGGGTACGCTGCCGTCTTTGTACTGGAATGCCAATTTGGATTGTTTTGTGTGGCTCGATTACCTTTTCCTCCCTCTCCCATTCCTCACCAGTCCCATTTTGATGCCAATCTCACGGCAGCCTCAGAAACTGAGATGAAACAGCGCTCTTCTTTTGATAATAATTTGTCGCAATAGCTAGAAAGTAAGCTTTTTGAACAGGTCCTTTTTTTCATCTTTTGACACAGCAAATTGGATAAGAGTAAAGGATTAAACTGTGTGTGTGTGTGTGTGTGTGTGTGTGTGTGTGTGTGTGTGTGTGTGTGTTTGGAGTGATGAAAAATTCACAAGCACCCAGAAATGTTCCCTTTAATTCATTAAATACATACATCTCCCTTCGTATTCCTGGAGGGGAGGAAAGGGAGACGCGAGACATGAAAAGGAACGGAAACGTACAAACCCTCGCACACTGCTGCAGCTGATTATGGAACAAGACATGGGTTTAAAATCATGCGGCTGTAAATAAACAAGACTGGCGGGACAGTCGCCCGCTTCTTCAAGAGGCCCATCCATGAAGTCATGCTGAAGTCAACCTACAAAAGAAGATGGAAGCGCACATTACCACGGGCAGTTCAGGGCCATCATGCCCATATGTGTTGCCCTTGTATCTAATAGGCCATTTGCTACAAGTGTGAAACGACTCATATGGATTAACACAACAGCGTATTTGATTATAGACGGGTGCAGTGTTCTTGCATGTGTCCGGCATTTCTAAGGTCACCCCAAGCTCGTTCAGTTTAATACGAGCCTGCATATTGTATTATGAAAGCCACTGGCTTCAAGGCCTCCCGCAGATGGTTCAGAAACAGACATAAAACAAGGGAGAATGAAATGGACCCACACAGCAAACACAAGAAATTGAATTCTCAAGCAGCGTCTCACAGTTCAAGGCCAGAAAGCGCAGCACTGATCGATAGTAATCATTTGCAATTGCTGTTTTTCCCTCTGTTATTTCCTCTTTGTGGCTTGACCATTACTGTGAAATAAACTATTATACATATAGGCTTTTTTATAGTTTAATTATGTCCATTTTGCTACTAGCTCATCCATAACCAATTCGCACCTAAGGATTATTTCTGTTGCAAGTCACGATCATCAATATGTGAGGGTAAAGGCCTCCTTTGATGCAGGACCCCCCACCATCCTTCCCACCCACTAAGAATGTGTTGAGCTGTGGTGGACACAGAGTGGATCAAAGCTGGATCAAAGCTGAACTTACTGTTGAGTGTTAAATGCCTCGTCCACCCAAACGCATATACATTTTTTGTGTTGCTTCTCATACTTCTTCAGTGACCTATTCAAGCCCTTGTGCTGACTTCTTCTGACAGCCTGTCTTTGTTTGAACTGTCCATAAAGAAGGGAATTTTCAGCAATGCCTCCAAAGCACCATATACAGTATTGTACATGGTGCCTGCAGAAATTAAATTAAAAGACTCTTTAGATGAGCAGTAAGTGTTTTTATCACATTAATATTAGTAAATATATTAAATAAAACCTAAAAGAATAAATACAAATAACATTATACAGTAAATTGATTTCATGTGCAGTTCATCAGCATGTTCCTTGTGGAAGCCCAGTATTGTAATTGTATCAGAACCTGCTATGATTCAGTCAGTACTTCTCGTACTGATCTGGTACAGCTGGTGGCCTGGTGGTTAGCGATCTGACTCTGCAATCAGAGGGTTGTGGGTTCGAATCCCAGGACTGCCAGTAGTACCCTTGAGCAAGTACCGTCCCCACCCACTGCTCCCCAAGGGCTGCTTCAGTTGGTGAATGGGTGGAATGCAGAGAACAGTTTTGTGCTGTTTACACTGTGTGCCATGCTGTGGTGTGTTCGCGTATGACAAATTGACACTTTACACTGACATTAAAATAAATGAGGGGCTGGTGATGGGATTTCACAAATTCAAATAATGGGCATTGAGAAGAAATCTTGAACCAAATCTGTTTTCTTCTTACCAGCTCACAAAATATCAACTTCCTATTTACAAACAAAACAAATCTTGACTTTTTTAATGGTTTCTTGTTTGTTTGCATTTATTCTAAGACATTATCACGTGCTAAGAAAAACGGCTTTAAACAATTTGCATGTGTGCCTAACACCTTTGCACAGTGCTAAATATATAAAGTGCATTGATCTGCATTTGATAGCCATACATACACCATTCCTGCATACAAGATAAAGCATTAGGTGTTTTAGAACTATAGAGAGTTCTGCCCTCCAGACCAGTTTGACCACCTTGGCTCACCTGCATGTGCTGTGCACCCTCTAACCAAAACTCCTACTCAGATACCAAGGGACTCTTACTGATGCAGCTTTTGCTAACCGTAGACTCTACAGCTAATCATCGATCAGTCTGCACACTTTCGCCTCTTATTGTTAGTCATCTCCTTGGTGCTATTCTTTTTTTCTTTAATTCTCTCGCTATCTGGTGTCGGCCAGGGGAGGATCAATTCTCCTTTTGAGTCTCGGTTCCTCATGAGCTTTCTCCCTTGAGTTTTTCCTTGCCTCTGTCACCCTTCTCTTGCTTACTAGGGGCTCAGACCTGGACTCTGCAAAGCTGCTTTGTGAGAACATCAGTTGTAAATAAAATTGACTTGACCTGACGTGTTCACTGCTGCACAAGAGACTTCTGCTGCTGTTAGTGATATGGATTTGTCTCGCATCTTAGCCATTGTCACATTTGCATTGCCGTTGTATTGATTTCCTGGATCGGTTTGCCTCTTTGTTCTATCAATTTTCCTGCCATCTAAACCTTCCAGCGTGGACAAAAAGCTTTCCGAAAACCATGTAAAAACATGAAATAGGCATTTTTGGCTGAATCTGCATTAATGCGGATAAGTCCTAAATAATGTGCTCACACTAGCCTTTTCTCTTCCTTACTAAAAATACAAAGACAGGGCAGAATCCATGATGACTTAGTCTAAAGTCAGCAGGCTGCTTTTTTCCTCTTTGAGGGCTGCCTGCTGACTTAAGTGCATTGTTTTTCCAGTGCTTTTGTAGTGTGAGTTGACACACCTCCACTTACTTCTGCTCTGCTAAACTGTGCTGCCACTGAGAGTGGCACTCACCTGTAAATAAAAAAAAAAAGGTTGAATTGCTCCTAGTCAACCGTTTCCATGGCGTCCTGATGTTCTGGATCACTAGTCGCTAATCATACTTATAAATCCGCAGAGAGGAGAGGAGGGGGAAGGGACGGCAGCAGCTGCAGTTCATTGATGCACATCACATCTCTCTTCTGCTCATAGTGTCACACTCAGCCCTGCCCGGGGCTAAGGCTCGCTGGACACAGGTGGATCATGCTAGCAGTCCGCTTTGTCATGCAAGCTAGAGTGACCCGCGCTAATCAATGAAAATGGCACAGATTTTAAGTTTTCTCCAACAAATTCAGTCATTTGTTAGCATCTGTGTTGCTGTCACTAATCTCAGTAAATGCAGCAACAATCAGTCTTCACTGCGCAAATGCGTACCTGAGTAACTTCATACATTAACTCTGTGATTATTATTGAGTCATTCTAAGCTTATTATCCAAAAAGTAAAAAATAGCACTTAAATATTTCCGCAAACAGATGCTGTATGCACTAAGAATTTCCACAGCAATTCCAAAGGAAAAACTCAGTAATTCATAATAGTAGTCTCACAGTAAGGGTTTTTACTTGATGTTCCTTTTTTCACTGAAGTTGTTACTTTTGCTAGCTGATTATCCTTTTGTTGCATTATTTTATTAAAGTAAGAAAACTTTTGCTAGTATTGGTAGGCTACAATCACTACCTCTGATGCCAGCACATTAGCAACCAATGCGACAGCCATTTAGTCTACTAAATGATCTCTCCTACACTGGTTGCCCTTTGATTGGCTCTTCTCCACAGCTGACAGACAATAGCTGATTTTAATCTGGGTCATGGCACCACTGCAACACAATTTGCTCCTGGTCAAATTGTACCTTCGCTGTTTGCCACCTGACGCATATGTAATGACACTTTACAGCCTGTGTTTTAGACTCCAGTCCTCGAGGGCAATAAGCAGTGTGGAGTTTTGCCTGCTTTCACAAAGCCGATCAGCCCATCAGCTAATTATCATGCCCTTCATGAGCTGAATGAGGCGTATTAGAGCAGGAAAAATGCTAAATAGTGCTTTGCTGACACACTCCAACATTTGCGGTTTAACACCCTTGCTCTATGAGTGACCTGAAGGCAGACAGCTCTCGCATAACATATTGTGAAGCAGCTCTCAAGCATGAGCTTTATTCACCTTGACAGCCAGCATTCGCAAATGAGATGTGCGCGAACAAACGGGCCCCATTAAAGGCATACTCCAACATTTCACCTAATCTCCACCTGCCACATCTGTAATGCATGGTCAATTATAACAGACAATCAATTAGCTACGCTGTCCTGTACTTAGAAAAAGACAGAAAAACAGAACAGGCCTACTCACATAGGCTTTGATCACACTGCAGGTCAACATTTCACGACTGAATATGATTTGTTTATATTTCAAGTGGCCAAATCGGATTTGTGAGGGCAGATTATAGTCACATATGATTGCATACCCACATTAGTTGTTATAACAATGAAGCACATGTCAGTGTCAGCCACCTGACCAGAGTCCAACAAAAGATCAGCTTTTAAGCCGAGTTCAGATCTACTTTTCACATGCAATATCAGGCTCGGATTTGTTTTCTAATGAGTGACTCTCTCTCTCTCTCTCTCTCTCTCTCTCTCTCTGTCTCTGTCTCCCTCTCTCTCTCTCTGTCTCTCTCTCTCTCTCTCTCTCTCTCTCTCTCTCTCTCTCTCTCTCTCTCTTTCTCTCTCTCTCTCTCTAATGAGACCCATTAATAACCTTAGATTTTAATGAGTACCGCTACTCAACTGTACACCGTAGACTTACTAAGTGCAGCAACATGTAAAGTTTTCTAAATGGGTGCTAAAGCCTTTCATTATGTGCAATATCTTACCATTTTAATATCACTACTCATGTCAATATTACTTATATACCACTGATCTCCACTACGTGCAATAACGTACTTCTAACTACCATTTGTGTTATTAGCAGTGTTGGGCGTTGCTAAGTAACGCGTTACTGTAATTTGATTCTTTTTTTAGTAACGCAGTAATCTAACGCATTATAATTTAAAAATGGGTAATTAGATTACCGTTACAATTCAGGTAACGTTTCGTTACCGCTGTGTTACTAATAAAATCAAGTTCACAGTAATCTGTCAGCGGCAGGCAGATGTCTGTCTAAAAGGCGCATGTGTGACGTCATCTGCGGGAGACCAGCATGCAACACCAGCTCAAATGAAAACAAAGCGAGCATAGAGAGTCAGAAGTTCGCGTTCAGTGGCTGGAAATAAAGCCATTACTTTAAATTCATCTCGGTTAAAGGCAAGAACATTCTGTGAGTTGTCGTGTGTTTGAGTTGACTTAAGAGTGTGTTTGAGCTGATTTAAGAGTTTCTCTAGAGGGTGGGGAAGTAACTAGTAATTTGCTTTAAATTACTTTAAATTAGTAATTTGATTACTTTTAAAGGGAATAATCAGTAAAAAGTAGTTTAATTATTTTAAAGTAATTTGCCCAACACTGGTTATTAGTAATTCACTTAACCCTTACTTATCTGTAGTATTTCAGCCAGCATCTGTGTGTACCATAAACTATTCAAGTTTTTCTACAGATGTGTTCATTGTATTTATTTAGACTTTATATATTATATTGTACTTGTCTTTGTGTCTCCATGGGCCTGTGCAGTCATAACATAAGCAATTTCCTCCAGGATCAATAAAGCTTTCTGATTCTGATTCTAATTCTGATATGAGGTAAAAAAAAATATGTACTATTGGTAAAAGAATGAGCTATAATATGTGGTGCAGCACCGACTTGTCACACATTTTAACATTGGCAACCCTCCCAAATGATAGACAAAAACAACTGAATCATAAATTCATGTATCATAAAGTCAGGACTACAGTCAATACACTCAAACAATGCAGCGCCTAGGATGAGCCAGACAGAGAGAATGTCTTACCAGATAAGTGGCTGTGAAATTTTAACCAACTGTCAAACAGCAAAAAGCAGTTCTGGTTCTGTTACTCTTGTTTCTGCTGGTATGAATGGTGATCAGACTGAGTATATGGAGGCTCTGCCAACACCACTGTGTCACTAATGCCAGGTATTACTGCAGATTTTTCCCTCTGAAAAAAAAAAACAATTCCATCTCTGAAAGAACTAATTATTGCTTAAAAATATATTTTTAAAGAAGTTTGTGAAAGTGTTCTACAAACATATGTTTCCAAAAGGAAGAATACTGAAACATTTGCTGAAAGTTCTCCAGCACTAAAGATGGATATTATAACTTCACAAGAGAGAGAAGAACTTCAGACTCCCCAAATTAATGTCTGGTAATTGCTGCACATGTCAAAGGTCTTATAGTTCAAAGAAGAGTCACTATATCTTACACTAAGGGACATGTAATATTTTCACTCAGGGGCTTGATTTTCTTTTTTTTTCATGGAAAAATATTCACACTCTTGTTTTCATAAGCTATCGATTTCCTAAATATCAGACTTCTCCTCGGAACAGCTTCTCCATGCTGCCTAAACCCTGCAAATCTCCGGGTCGATGTGCTGTAACTGACTTTTTGAATGTCTACCTTGTTGACATATGCCCGTCTCTCTCAGTGTAGAGCGGATAGCCACAGCTGGGTGTTTACTGGGTCAGGGATTTTGTGCCTGGCCAACAGGAGGGACCCAAATGTCAGGCAAATGTCAGGAACTCATTTGGAAAGTGATGTTGCCGTGGGGATGAAGGATATTTGTTTTCTGACGGCTCCGCATGCCATTGCATTTCTGCTGAGCTAGAAGGACCTAAAAACCCCAACTGGACTCGCAGTGAGGAACGGCCATAAAAGCAGAAATGCTGTGAAATATTAAAGGACGTGTTTGTCTTTGGAATTATTAAATTATTTCCATGGGTAAGGATCATCAATCCCACCTCCGCCATGGCAACAGCATTGCACACATCCGCAACCAATGGCCAGGTTGCTTTGGCAAGCTGTTGCTCTGGTATGAAAGACATTTCCTCACTTTCCCTTACTAGGAAACTGTGTTTCTTGTGTTTGCTCAGATTTAGAGATGGCATCATGAAAATGATTGCACTGAGCATATTTAAAAATTATTTCCCTGCAGAACCAAATCAGTTTTAGAGAACTCCCTGTGAAACACCAACAGCCACACTACTGCACTTTTTTAAGGCATTCTTCATGGAACAGCAATGGTGACTTTGACAACTCAAAAAACAGTTTGGATAATAAAATAGTTCCCTACATAGTTCAGTGTTTCTTCTCTCAAATTAACATTACATTACAACAGCAAACAACTTCCAGGTGTTAGTGCTGCCTTGTTATAACCAGATTTCAAACTAATAATGAGAGTCATTTGGGAGTACTGCCAGGGATGTTCACATTTTGATACAAAATATAAAGCCATTTTAATCCATGCTACCCAATAAAAATTACACAATCCTCTTCTGTATTTAAAATAGGTATTTAAAATACGTGTATCATTAATACTGGCCATTATAGTTGCAAATAATATTCAATAATTGATCATTACAGTCGTAAAGCCATTGAAATAACTGACACTTTTATAAAAACCACCATCTGTGGGAGACATAAACATTTATCAGGCTAAATGTTTACCACGTCACATGAAGCACACACCTGGCAGCTCTGCACATTTGGAGATGGGCACTGCTATTTTTAACTAAAAATCCAGGTTCAGTTCAAATACGTTTACAACTTCTGCAGATTGCTAGCTTGCTACCATGCTCTCAGGATGTTCTACATTTATTTTCAATAATGAACGAGGAACATGCAAACTAGTAAGCTGTTTGGAACAGAAGGTATCGTAGGAGACATTAACAATTTAAGCCTAATCCATTCTGTATTTGGATACATACAACAAACACAGCATGACTGCTGCCTTACTGCCTCTGTTTAGGTTGAGGCTTTTCTGTTTGAATTTACCACTAGTCTACCATGTGATCCAGTCTTTTAAAACCTTTAAAAATTGTTTATGTAGCACCAAAAGGGCTTTGCAATTATTACAAGTCAAAGAACATTTATGGCATTCTGCAGAACCCTTCTTGCTAAAAGTAAAGGTATTATTATTTTCATTATTATTATTATTAGTAGTAGTAGTAGTAGTAGTAGTAGTAATAGTGGTAATAGTAGTAGTAGTATAATTTAGTTTAAAATTATATATAGTATGACTAATGTTCACTCTTCAGATTATGACTGTGTAGAAAGTGTGTTTTGCGGGAATATGTGTGTTTTACTTTATTGTACAGTAGTGTTACTTACTTCCAATGTGACTTCTTAAAAAAACCCTAATTGTACATGTTTATGAGAATTGTTCACATTTTGAATAGTATGATTACTGCTGGGTCTGATATCGCAGTGAGTTATTAAAACCAGCAGCCATTCATACTCAGATTACAACGCCTTGCTTTGTGAAGACGTACTGATATGGGGACTTAAAATACAGAGAATTATCATATAACAACAATAGAGAACTTCACGGATATAAAAAAAAAAACAAAGGAAGGAAAACTAATAACAGTCTGTGTGGATTTTATTGCTGAACAAAGAAAGTGGAGAGAGGAAAGGGGAATAGAAGTCTGCTAATAGCATATGGAGTTCAGTTCAACACCCACCCACTCAAATTACACTCACCCACACACTCGCATTCGCGTATACACACACACACACACACACAGTATGCACACTTGCTCTCATATGCTTGCATACTGTACCTTCAGGGCCTGGGATTTCTAGAAAGCTCTGTATCAACCCTGTGTTATGCCTGGATGAGCGAGCTGATCTCTTTACAGCTCGCTGCAAAAGCAACAGACGCTCGGTCTCCACCCCACCGCTCAGAAACAAACCCAACAGTGCACTCAAAACCAACATAGCGTTAATACTGTGGTGAAACCTTGTTTTGCAAATGGTAGCACAAATAAGGAAAAGCAAATGTTATTAGTGCTAATATATATTTAACTACATTTTAAACCATTTTATTGGTTCATTACTAATAAAATGGTCAATGTGAAAGACAGCTGATGTTTTTGAATGGTGTTAATAATGCTCATCAGATTATATAATTATATTATAGCTAGGGCTGGGCATTATTTACTTAACGCCGACAATTATTTTATCGCTCGTTAACACGGTATTTCTATTTATCCTTTTATTTTGAAAGTTTGTTGCTTTTTTGGGCTCATGAGTGTGCGGCTCACGCAGCTCTCTGCGTCTTGGCTGGGTTTCGCGGGGTTCAGGTATTCCATTACTTTTCCATGGACGAAAGTAATGGGATGCCTGACCGTTACACCAACAGGGACTTTAATGACACTGCATTCAGATACATAGACTTTCATATGGAGTTGGTCCCCCTTTGCAGCTGCTAATAATGGTTCTGCTCCCCCCATGCTCTGGACTCTGAGGGTAACTTATTTTTCTATAACATACTAGATAAAACATGAATGCCCTGCAGTGGCAAATAGCTTTGGTTTTATATTTGATTTGGTTACATTAATGTTTAAGTTGAGTTTTAGAAGAACTATCTGAACTGCCGCTGTGTAACTGTATTAAAGGAAATACTGCTGTCAAAAAGCTCCTTATTAGTTTGAAGTGTTTGAAAACCAAATGTTATTGCACTTTTGTTCATATAGAGGGGCGCAATACACTATTTTGAATGAATTAATTTTGCGCATGACAGAAAACTATGCGATTAAAATGTTTAATCGTTGCCCAGCATTAATTACAACATGAGAGCAACAATATACAACATTTCCATACAACTGTATGCAAACATTTTAGGTCTCTTGGTCAAAGTACACATTTTTGTATCTTCTTCCCTGTCTTCCCACAACAGCCTCAAAGCATAATAGGTCCACCTTCATGCTTAACAGTTGGAAAGGTGGGCTTTTATTGAAATACTCAGTTATTTTTCCAAACATACCCTTGATGACTGTAGCCAAACATTTTTTCTTTCATCAGACCCCAACACTTGATTCCAAAATGCCTCGGGTTTATCTAAGTGTTGTGTTGCATCCTGCAAATGTTGATTTTGGCAATGAGATTGGAGAATACTTTCAGGGTCCGGTTACATCCGCAGGGCTTATGCCTGGTTGTAGACTAAACTGGTCGTGACTATCAGGGTATCGTAACTTTAAAACTGGTGCACCAGCTACATTTTGAAAGACCAAGCGTAAGTTTAATGTCCACCGGGGAGCAGGAGTAAAGTCTAAATGTCTTCTGGGCTTGTAAATAGCTCTAAAAAACTTGTTGTGGTACCTTTTCTGCTTCACAGTATTTTACATGATTACACTATATATTTTTACATGTGTGATTAGGTAATGTTAGTTAGCTGACATTAAAAGCAGACATTTATTTCAAAGTACCAGTGAAAACAAAGTGAATATCTGTTGTAGTATCGGAAATAGCTTCTTCTTGCTTGCTTTTCATGTGTTTGGTAGCTGTTTTATGTGATAAGGAAGTTTGCAAAAATATGTTTCCTCCCCATCTCCTCATATAAAATGTATTGTTCATTGTCTATTGGTCACATGACCATGATAAGGGGCATTTCAAAAGGCAGCAATTGGAAGAGGGTATGGGCTGGAGCTGGACTCTGCATAATTGCCTTATGAACTATACCACTGTAATGTTTCTTACTCACCTGCCAAAGTTCAGCAAAGTTTATGAACGAAAGACCCCTTGTCATGTGATTACCACCCACGCAAATCCAGACGAGCCGCTGAACATGAGCCGAACACAATAATATATTTACAACAGAAGTGGTCAGTATGCACGCAGCAGGTTTGCTTAGTAAAATGTGCAGCACTTTGCTCATTGTTACATGTGTTTTCACATGAATACTCATTGCTACATCCATAAAGTCTTAGTTGCACCCAGGTATAACTTGGGTCGGTGCAAAGGACAAGTTATCTCTTAAAATAGTCTTAGCTATAGCTATAGCTAAGCTAACTTAGCAATCTTATCAACCAACAATGAAAATGATGTCTTCTTATGCTTTGTAAGACTTATCTTTAGTTTTCAGATCCTCAGTTAGCGACTCAGATGAGCCCATGCCTGCTAAGTGTAAGGATCAGAGTCCGAGAGATTTGGAGGGCAACATAATTTATTACACACTGGAGTTACGCCTGACTTAGATTAAATAAATCAAGTAAACTCTAAGATGGTACAAATAAATAACAGTAGTGGATTGATTGAAATGCCACACACTTTCAATTTTTTTAAATATATTTTTTATGGTTCTTGTTTTTTCGACTCTTAGTTTCCATGCATGGCCTGCATGGACTGAGAAGTGAATATGCATACGTCAGCAGTACCACCAAACACAAGGCCCACACCTATTTACCCAAACCATGTTCTATACAGTCTTTCCCTTCAGGTCAGAGAAACTTACAGAGCAAAAGATAACAACTGCGCAAAAGCCAGCAAGTATAACTGAGTGTATCTTTCAAGCTAGCTTATCTCTCGGCCTGTCGTCTGGCTGCTTGTGCCAGAAAGGAAAAAGAAAAAGAGCCTTATGTCCTCTTAGATGTCACCTTATAAAATCTGGATAAGGTATTTAGTGAGGCACGGACACAGCGGGGAAGGACTACAACACAGCCTGTGAACTGAGCCTGTTTCATTCATTTCTCCCTGCTTTACTGTTTAGTTCTACTTCAGTGGTGTGGCAGGATGGGAGTGAACATATATGTGCTCATCAGAATATTAGGACCACACCCACAGAGTTCTCAGTGATTTTTCAGCTGTGTATTATTATATTTAAATCTTGTGTTTTTCATTCAAGCATTTCTGGATGTTTAACATTACATTTAATAAAATATTTAATATGGATATAATGTAATGTGGTTTTAGCATCAAACATTCTTAATATTTTACTTTGTGTTCCCAGAGACAGAACATTTTGGTTCATGTTTAGTTCATGAGCTCTCGCCATTACTGAGCTGGTGGCACTTAATGGACCAAACATTTCCGTACATGGCCTACGATTGCCTTTTTTTCTACGATTACAGCATTCCTTTCAGCTTCATAAATATGAGCCTTTTAGAATCTATTTAAATGTGGCAGCCTTTCAGCATACACTTTTTAAAATCTCTCATTGGTACGCCAGCGTGTTAGTCCTTGACATGAGCAAAAAAAAAACAAGAAAATGACACAATATTCACTCTAGGATTCTGAGAAATCGCAGAGTCAAGAAGAGGCATGCAGTCATTCATGAGTAGCACAAAGGAAAAGATGTTATTGATTTATAAAACAGGATGAAGAAAACACAAATTGTTCCTGCACATTTCTGCATCAGTGCACCATTAACGTGTCCCCTCAGTTATCAGAAAATGTCAGGCTCCCTTTCAGTGAAGTCAAAATGTTTTTGCAGTTGAGCTCTAAGTGCAGGCTTCATCTCACCTGATGCAAGTCTGCGGAAATTAGTTGCCTTTAAATTCAAGGTGTGCGGTGTCTCAGGTCTAGACATGGATTTATCTTACTGTCAAACCCTAAAAGTGTAAAATTATCCTTGTCATTTTGCCATACACTCTTAAAAGTGCTTTGAGAAATGCCATAGAAGAACCACTTTTCATTCCCTAGAACATGCCCCTTCGGTGAAGCATTTTTGTAACCTCTTGAATTGATATAAAACCTTTACATCATTAACCCTAACCGTATCAAAAAAAAAAACGGTGTGCACTCTGCTACACACTCACCGTTTGCAGTGCTTTTGCTTGCCGTGTCTCTTTTGGCCACTCTCCAGACCCCCACTCCCTTTGCGGGTTTTCCCCACCCACCTGTGGGCGGAAACTATCTCCCATGATGAAAGATCTCTTGTTTTTTCCCTGTTCTAAAATAAAAAAGTGGGATTTTTATGTAGGTAGGTCTTTAACGGAATTTGCATGTGACCCCAATTTTTTAAATCCCACTAGTGGTTATTATTATTATTATTACATGTTTTTAAATGACAATAACTTTGGTTCTACATCACATAGGAACACCAAAGCTCAGCATGACGTCTGACACCTCAAGCATAAATACAAATCAATGAGACTCCCATATAAAGAGCTATTCTGCTGTATGATGAGTTTACCTTTTTTTGCTCTTCTGGCACTGATCCATGTTGCTCACGTTCTAAGGGTTAAGGTTCTTTAACCTTTAAAAGGTTTTTCAATCCCAATGTGTTGGTAAAACGCGATTCTTTAGAAAACCAGAAGTGATCTCTCTATGGCATCATTTGTGGCACTTTTTTAAAAAGTGTACGTTCAGTTTACGTTGCCTTTGAATGTGGTTTTTTTTCAGTGTCAAATAACAAAAATGTACAAAAAGACTGCATGCAGAAAATTTTTTTATTACATTTAAACCATAATGAAATATCTCCTATTCTACTTATTCAAATAGGGAATTGATGGTTTAGAATCCACACTTTAATCATTTCCCAGTTTGTTTTAATGAAGAGTGGTTCATGGTGTATAAGCCGTTGGGGTTTTCAGTGGGGGTGATCTTCAGTGTTGCACAAGGTAATATTATTGTAAATCAGTGCTACAAGCCACATTTGAAACGCACTAAAATGTTTGGTGTGTGAGTTTATCGGACCGTCTGTCTTCAAAATCAGAGCTTGCCCCTGGGCAGCCGTGGCACTGTTTTAGTAACTCCTGCTCAGGGCCTTAATCCCTGTCCGGCCAATCAGGGCAAATGCCAAATCGATATGTGCAGGAGGCAGGGGACTACTGTAATTGACAGCTGTATCATAGAGAGCCGGTGAGAGATTTAAGCCGACAGCTTTAGTGAATTGCGAGCAGAGCCGGGATAGCGGAGCTGATGTCTGTCCACATCTCTTGGCAAATGTTGTGAAATGTGCCTTGAAGAGAGAGCCAGACCCAATATGGTGCTCGCTGTCCCCCAGAGGCAGACTATTGCCAGATGGTTCTCTCTTTCTCTTCCTCTCTTTTTCTCTACTCACTCTTTCCTTCCCTCTCTCTCTCTCTCTCTCTCTCTCTCTCGCCCTCTCCCTCTCTCTTTATCTACTCTATATTTCCCTCTTTCTCTCCCTGCTGGTCTACTAGGCTTCTACTTACTTTATCTAAGTAATAAAGTGACAGCAAAGCCAGCAGTATGAAAAAAGAAAGTGTGTGTGTGTGTGTGTGTGTGTGTGTGTGTGTGTGAGAGAGAGTGAGAGAGTGTGAGAGTGTGAGAGAGAGAGAGAAAGAGAGACTTACACACTTTCATTCTCATACTGTTCCTATTCAGAGCAGGACTGCTCATGTTGACCTCAAATTCCCCCAACTGCAGTGTTAGAATTTGCAACCTTTTTGTTGTCGCTTGGAGGTCTGGAGTCTTTGGCTAAGCTGTAGCTTGTTTTATATCTCCCGAGATAGTGATGCTGGTGGTAAGTGGTTTATATGAGAGTTGCTTGCTCTATATTTATCCAGTTAGCCAGCCTGCCTGCTCCTTTTCTCCAAACTCTAATGAAAAAAATGCTTTGTCACTATGAAACCAATTAGATGCCGTCTGAAATAATCCAAGCATTATCTGGTGGTCTTAACATTGGTCCTTTCTGAACCACATAAATGTTTATTAGCGTGATGTATTAATTGCTTTTAGGCTAGAAGCGTTCTTCACGGAAACATTTTGAGCTGCAAAAACAAAGGCAGCATGGTGCGCTATGGCCACATCCAGTCCTGACCAAGCCATCGATACTGCCAGCGTGTTTTCGTCTGGTCAGAGCTGCTCAACAAGTCTAGCATAGGACTAGTTCACACAAAGGGATATTACATTATTGCTTCTTCATTACAATAGTGGCAGCACATACTGTTAAAATACTTGGATTTTGAGGAATCCTTGAGGAATCCTTAACTGTGTCTGGAATATCTATTTAATATATTTATTCATACGAGATAAGGAGTATGGAGTGTTTCTAGGGTGGTCCACATACTACATCACTATCTCTACAATTCATTTTCTATTATTTCTATTTATTTTCTATGTGTTCTATTAGTTTTCTCTTCTATTAGTTATTAGTCCTCCGATTCAGCCTAGCCAGGCCATGTGTGTTACGTCCCTAGTGGCTGTTAGTTTAAGTTTGGTGTTTTCACATTTTATGTTTGGGGACTTTTATTTTGTAATTATGTTCAGGCGTATTCAGTTTAAGTTAAGTGCTTGTGTTTGGTTATTGGTTCCTTTAGGTTTTGTGCTTTGTATTTAGGGGGCCTTTTGTTTCATGTTTCTGGTGTGGGTTCACCAACACGCTTGGTCTGGTGGTGGTTCGTGAGTATTTTGGTTTAAAGAACCATATCGGCCCTCGAGCCTGTTTGGTTTCGTTTTGTTTAATGGTGAATAAACTTCAAAAGCAAAGAATGGAATCTTGTCTGTGTGCCTCCTGCTTCGTAGCCGCAGCCCATGACGTGACAATGTGATTTACATCCTGTCTTGACAGCGGGTTGAATACTTAAAGACAAGTTGAATTTTCTAGTCAGAAACACATTGAGCATTTACTTGAACTTGGTTGTGTGTTTTTCCTGTTGTACACAGCAAAATAAACTCATTTTCCTAACTGTACCATTTTCCTCACCTGGTCTTCTAGTCTGTGGCACAAACATGTCAACACCATCACTGTCAACATGTTTAGTTGTTGTGGTGGTTAGAATGGCAGTAGATCTTGTTTGCAGTGGTTAGTATCAGTTTTGAAGCCTTTCCTTATCCACAAAGCTGATCTGGGTTACATGGTAGCATGTTTAACTCAATTAACCTGCGTGTTCCATAGCTTGTTTAACAAACAAGGTCTCTCTCATTTCTGTGACCACTAATTCCTCACTAGGGCTGTGGGTACCCAGAGCCTATCCCAGGGGCAATGGGTGCAAGGCAGGGACTCACCCTGAGTGGGGTACTGCAGTAACAACCAAGGTGAAAAACAGCTTAGGCCAAACAGAATTCTATACAATTCTAATGAAAGTAATTCAGTATTGATGACATTAAAGTCATTTTCAATGGGACAATCACTGTTAGTTGACCGAACTAGATTCCAGGGTTGACTGATGGTGTCTTGAAGTACTTAATAATAAGACATTTTGATAAAGGCCAGTCTGATCAGGTGTTTGTGGTGCTGGTTCAAGTATATCAGGCACAGCAGTGTTTTTTAGACACTCCTTACACTGACTATCCACTTTATTAAAAAAGCACCTACCTTGTTGGTCCATCTTGTACAGTTAGAGAGAGATCTTGCACAGTTTGAGATCTTGGTCAGTTTCTGACCGCAGGATTACTGTTGTATCTGTTTGTATCTGGTTAGAAAATGTCCAATTTCGATGATGGAGGAGGTACAAGTTGTTGATAAATTGTGCAGCTACAGAGCCATTTAGGCATATATGGGCTACAGATAGCAATTAGAGATAGCACACGTAAAATTAGGACTATTTTTGTGATCTTGTCCATGACCAACAAACCCATAGTCCAGCCCAGCCACCAATATCTCAACTTCTCTTTTCAAAGAAGAAATGCTTTCTGCTTCACATGCTGAGAAAATCCACACATTTCTGGAATGATTAGGGAAAATGTGAAGAGAAAAGAAGGAGTTTTTCAAGTGAGAGTTTGAAGGGGAGTGCATTTTGGTCGTCTTTCAAAACTCTCTCCGACTACCTCTCAGAGATGTGGGAGAATTAAGTACAGCCAGTGGCTTTGAGGAGTAAAGCACCAGGCAGTATCATTTGCCTCTTCCGTTCAGAGGCACAAGTATTCCAATTTCTTCTGCACCAAAGACTTAGCTTCAAGTATACATAAGGAGGACAAGTGTTATCAAAGAAATCAATCACTCTGCCTTATTCCAAATAATATAACAACTTGACGCAGTGTCTTGGCCCACACTCCTCTCATGCTCGACACATTCATTGCTAAGTCAATGGATCTTTGTAAGAAAACACACAGCAGCATGTGCACTGATGTCCGCCCTTTGAATCAGTCAGGCTTATTTGTTATGAAATATCAGGTTTTCGCATCGCTAAGCCCATCTGGCAATGCAGTCCATTTTACTTGGTCTCCTATAATGTGGCAATCAAAGTACATTAGCATGACATTCATTAATTCGTTTCAGATAAACTCAGTGATGGATTTTCTTCTAAATCAAAAGCAAAAGGGATCTCTCTCTTCTGATTTACCTTTCTTGCAACATGATTATTACCATACATATAGGGATGGGAAAAAGTATATAGTATACAGTAATACATATTTTTGCATTTCCCCAAATTTTCCCCAGTAAGTCATACCTGATTCCACTCAGGACACGAACAATGGGAAGGTGTAGGCTAGCACATGCTTCCACAAGGCACGTGAAATCAACCACCACATCTTTTCAAACTGTAAAGACGTTTGGACAGCTCAGTGTGCCTAGAGGAGAATACTAACTACAAATTCTGTTATGTGAGTTAAAAGACGCGTGTACTGGCTAGACCTGCAGAGTGATGTGGGGAGAGATGGGCCATTTTACCCTCCCAGTGAGAGCAAGGCCAACTGTGCTCTCTTAGACTCCCAGCCATGTATGGCTGTGGCATCACCAGGGATCCAATATGGGAAATCCAGTTAAACAGGACTAATTATGCTCTTTTTTAATGAACGATGCAGTTAATTCATGTTTTAGAAGTTCCGACAATGTCCACCGTGCTCAGGAAAGAATACTATGACATAATGTATCACGATAATGATAGATATTGCCAACTATTCCCAGCCCCACATACCT
>JBBPCY010000010.1:0-17661 GCA_037974405.1 Brachyalestes nurse | reverse complement strand
CCAGCCCCACATACCTGGGCTAAGTCAAGTCTTGGACTAAATCACAGAAACAGTCGGCACAAATTGGCCTAATATGGGTCTGGCAAAGTGGCGAAACTAAAAAGAGCCACTACCTGGGCTCTTGGTAGCTGGATAAAGTAAAGGCCTGTTTTAGTATTCAGGCATGTCCTGACTTCATATATCATCTTGCTTTTATTTTCGTTGACTGACGTGTCATGGCACCAGCGCCCTAGCCAGATGAGACAAAATTGAAATAACACTGACTAGCATATAGCATATAATATTCCCCCAAAAGGAGAACAGTTGGGTATATTGAGCCATGCCACCCTTCTAGTGAATGGAGCCTATCTCAGGTTTTCTTAGACAAGGATAAAATGTCAGGCTGGAGCACCAACGGAGAGATGATCATATTGTAGTTCAGATCCTGCAGGCATGTGGTTCCAGATTGACGCCCACGACCATATAATTAAATTCCCACTGAGATGTACAATTCAATAACTTGGCATAGGTGGCATTAAGAGAGACTGACATTGGTGGAGTTGTGCACCGCCCCAGGGCCTGCAGTGTCGCTGTCACAGTTATTGAAATGTACTGCATTTTCCCCAGTAACTAGACTATATAATAACTTTTAAAAAGCCCTTGTGTCATCTACTTCACATGACTGTAAAGCTCTTCCCTGGACACTGAATACATTCTGACATTAAATGAATGAAACTGTCTTTCTCCTTGACTGGGCCTTAATATTCTTTGTGGTAATAGTAATTAATTCAAACAAAGCAAGAGGTAGCCATGAAATGATGATATGGCAAAGGCAATAAATGTCTTACGGTTTGGCATGTCTACCCTACAGTACTCTGCTACTTTATGAGCGCCAGCATGTTTGACGGTAAGGCGAATGGCAAGCATGTCACCAGGCTACCAGAAAGCTTCAGAGAAGACAGTGGAGGGTAATTGGTGAAGAAAGTTAGGTGATTGTTGGAGCTAATGACTGAAAAGAAGGAAGAGACAGAGGAGTGTGACAGTTTCCCCTCACAAGTGCCAGCGGCAGCTCTGGTAATTGAAGCCGCAGGGAAGCACTCCTTGGGTTAGCTTAAGCGAAAGAAGCCACCATTCATTCTTTCCATGGCAGTAATCTAAGTGCTGGTCCAAAGGGCACCCACTCACACTCCATCAGAGTGAGATACATCATTACTGTTAGCAGGGTGGCTCCTAATGCAGTGAACGAAGACCACTCTTCTTGCTTCAAGAGATGTTCATGGTGACCCATCAGTGCACATACAGAGCAAAAAAAAAGTATCTTGGTGATTAAAAGCATGTACATTAGATGTAGACAGTACAAATAATATTTCTCATTGCGATTACAGTAATCATATCAAATGATGTTTTTGTGTTATTCAGCATTTTACTTATTACAGATTCCTTACCCTGATTCCACCTCCTTATGTTTCATACCCTGTTATGTTTCCTTACTCCACCCCAACCTGTCGCAGCCTCACCTAGTTTCCCAATCAGTTTGTAGTCTAGTTTGTCTCTGTGTATATGTAGCCCCTATGTCTATTTTCAGTTGGTCAGAGGCAGGAGTTTTTGCTTAATTTGAAACTTAGCTCCACACACAACCTGTTCAAGGGTAAATTGTTCAGGATTTTAGACCATAAACAGCTCTTGGACCAATCAAGGCTGAATTTCTGTCCAATCTGGGACATAACTCTGAGGGAGGTGGGCCCCCCTTTTTTTTCAGGCCATTTTTTCCCACTGGGATATTTGTGGCATCAGTCACAAAAAATCAGTGGAGAAAACAAATCTACATGCTGCGAAGATATCAACAATTCAAATTATTGCTCAAAATTATTACTCTAGAAAGAATTAAAAACGATGGTGATGGTGGCAGTGCTGCCTTTAACCTTTATAAATACTTAGGGTACATGGTTTAATTTCCTTTTCAAGTGGGTTGACTCCTCACATTTCACAATACCTGCTGTATTCATCATAAACCTCATTAGTTTTACATTTTGGGTTGACGGTGAATTACTGTAAAATTACTGTAATTACTGTAAAATTAGTTTGCCATGTACTGGTGGTGTTAAGCTGATCTCTTTCTAAAAATATGGTTTTACATGGTCTGTGCTCTTTACAATTGGCTGACTAATCTGATACTGGTCTACCTTAGTTTCATAAGGAGAACTACTAGATATACCCTCCGTAACTATTTAAGACACTTTGCCTTGCCAGAATAACACTGTTAGCAGTGAAATATTGCTGGTTCATGGGGCACTCACTTGCACTCTCCATTAGAGTGGGATGCTCCATTACTGTTAGCATAGATGGTAGGTTCCTATTTCGGAGAACGAAGAACAGTGCAGGGTCACTCTTCTGGCTTCAAGAATTTTCACTATGGGCATCTGCACCCACGACAAGCCAGCAATTTTGTCCGTCCTAATGAGGATCGCCACTGAGAGGGTTGCCACTCGAGTGTGATTAATTGGTTATTTTTCTACAGCAAGCTGCCACCGAAGGTCGCCACCATGAAACTTTCTCAGCCTTGAGCTGCATGCAGGGAGAAAGAGAGAGAGAGAGAAGTCTAGGGAAGTCTGGAGAATCCTTTATTAGTTAAAACGGGCATTTTCTTTCTCACAGCAGAAATCTTAATTATTAATCATCACTTCCAGCTTCCTGTACAATAATTAAGTTTAGTCTTGGACTAAATTGCAATGGCAGTAGATTTTCAGTCACTCAGTCTTGGGTGTAATGGCGCAAACATAAATTACTAGCAGTGTAAATAAGTAACACTGTGACATGATGCATCAATCTGAAGGTGAGCAATCAACTGCATAATAAAATGAAAATCAGCCGTAATCATATTCAGTAGAGCATGTGCCCATTTATAGGTCAAAACAAAATTTTCTGGCTTTTCAATTGTAATAATCCAACTATTTTGTAGGTCTTCCAGTCACATTTCTGTAATAATCCGTTCAAATTATGATGAGATTTGAGTTTTGATGACGTATGAATTAAATTAAAATCATCATGAGGCCAGAGATTTGTACCCATAGTCATTAATTAGTTTTGTGCTGAACAGATAAACCTGCTTTTTTGTACCATTTTTACCATTACCATTTTTATCTTTCACATGGTGTGTAGCATTTACGAGATCATAATAAGCCACCTTGATCAATTCCTCCCACGCTGCAGCTCTTCCAGGTGAACTGAGTCACTTAGTGCAGGGGGTTAAGGCACATAATGGTGTGTGTGCCGTACCTACCCACACAACAGAACACTCTGTTCCATTCTTCAGCCCTTAATTGGATCTCTCTCATTAGGTACAGTATAGCACAAAGTAAAGCCTCTGTTAATTTGGTATTCATGCTCTGGATCATACCTTTTTTGGATGCTGGAAACAGGCAGACAAGAAAAGTAGATTTGCAGCATATCTGCTATACCGGCAGTTCTGCGCGTATGTATTGCTTCCATCAGTGTGTATTATTTTCATTACAGAGTAAACACTGTAGCAAAAAAACTGAAGTTGTCTATGAAGCAGATGCAACATTAAAGGAATAGTTTAGAAATAAATCTAATTTCCATTCGATCATCCAACACCACCCATGTTTGGAGTCCAGGTTCTTCATTCTGTGTCCTAACCAACATCCACAAGTTCCACCTCAATCAAGAACTGGATGTAGTGGGAAGAATTTATGGAAGCAATTTACATGACAAAAACTTTTCAAGTCTTTGCAGAGCCCAGACGCATGTCTGTAACTGAACCCATCATGCTCACTAGGGAGATGTTCACTTCTGACCCTTTAAACTGTGTTTAATAAAATTAAACAGCTTTTCCCCACAACAATTTGACAGCACTGTGCTTCTGCTCATTGAAAAGCTATGTTTTTAATCATTCTGAAATCTGGCATCATATCATTTGAGTATGTCATATCGTTTGGATGTGTCATGATCAAAGTTGGGTAATTCAGGTGCAGAAAGTAAAAATCCTCCCCAAGGATTTTGTTATCCCGCAGGAGAATGGAGAATCCAGGTGGTTGGAACAAAATCCTGCGCAGGATATTTACCTTTATTACCTGAATCATCCAACTCTGATCAAGACACATCCAAACATATGACATATCCAAATGCCCCAACACTGGTCATGATTATTTAATCTGTAAAATCTGAAATTAGCTCACCTGGTGACTGCAGCCCTTAAGTCTCTTCATCTTTTTTACTTTCCACGCAGAACAGCTGAAAACAACTGAAAAGTCTTATATCAGCTGTCTTAGCATTTCTGCCGGAAAGATCACATTAATGGCAAGCAGGTTGCCTATGTAATGATAATAATTACATAGGCCCATGTGGCAGGGTATCCGGGCCCTCACCAACTTCAGGACATCTTCAGCTGCTTGTGACGGTGAGGCCTACCATGGTTTGAGGCACGGAACGACATGGCACCAAGGAACACTCCCCTCCCAACAACAGCCCGGTGCTCTGTCTAGACACAGCTGATGTGAGAAGATCTGCGCTGGGAGTTCATGGGAGGATGCTGAACCAGATAACATTCCTGGCCAAGAGCTCAGAGGATCTGAGGAACATCTCCAGCACCACCACTGCTGACCCACAACTGTGCAGTAATGAACAGCTCCAACCACATCGAGTCCACTGCTTACACAACCATGGTGGGTTTGATTAGTGAGAATGACGAGGTGGTGTACAAAGAAGCGGTACAACACCCCATGTACTGGTGGAGAACCAGTGACAGTCCCTTAATCTAGACAATGTAAAAGCTGAAAAGATCATAGGGGTCTCTCTGGCCTCTGTCACAGACACCGTCACCACATACTGCATCCACAAGATGCAGCATTGCTTATGACCCTCCACCAGCATTGCTTATGACTCCACACACACCCCTCACACACCCTCTTCTCCCTCCTATCATCTGTCAGAAGGGTCCGTAGCATACAGGCCTTCACTGCCAGGATAAGAAATAGATTCTTACCCCAGACTCCTAAATCAGAACTGAATCAAAACTATACTGCTCTTGCAGTGAACTACATATTCCTGAACACAAACATATATACACAGAAGCTGTTCCACCATAAACAAAATCACACCCCAACTGCCACTCCCTCATAAACAAACTCACAGTAAATTCACTTTATTTTTTATACACTGTGCATTTATTACCCCATTGCTATGGCTATTTTTTGTACAATATTTATACAGTATTTGTACAATTTAGAATCATCTGTCCTGCCTCATAAATGTCAGAATTTTTGCACATTTAATGACTGCTTGAATGGCTGGGCCCTGCATACCAAGTTATCTATGTTATCTGTTTAGTAGCTTTGTAAGGTAGACCAAGTAAATAAGCAAATTCAGCAAAAGCCTAGTAAACAGTGAAAGCAGGAGAATTTGACATATTTTTCTTTCCTTTTGTTGTAAAAAAAAAATCAATTTTTATAGGTATAGGTCACTGCAGTTGTTCTGTAATATGTCATCGTTAAGGCATGGCACAATAGTCCATCCGTCCCCAACAAACACCATACTGATATCAGAAGGTGCTTTAGAATGTTTAAAAAAGAGTTAATTACCTAAATGAGCTAATGTCAATGAAGAAAAACATTCAAAAGTTACATGAAAGAGGGTGAATATACTAGCACTACATGAACATGTGAATATTCAAGAACAGTAGCTACTGGCCTAGTGATTAGGAAGTTGCCCCTGTGATCAGAAGGCTGTGGGTTTGAATCCCAGGACTGCTAGTGACACCACTGAGGTTCAAGATACTGTCCCCACACACTGCTGCCTGGGTGCTGCGTCGCTGGCAGCTCGCTGCTTTTCACAGTGTGGTGTGTTCACATGTGACTAAAGTAAAGGGGCCACTTTACTTTATAAATAGGGAGATCATTCTAAAACAACAGTAAACAGTATGAGGGAGAAACGTTCTAGAACAGCAGAAATGAGAAACATTCTAAAATTGGAGAGAAAATTCCAGAACAGCATGAATAACAGTATAACTATCAGTGTAAACAGTTTTAGAACATAATGGATTGGGACAAACATTCTAGAACAGTTTAAATGGTGAGCAAAAACTGGAGAACATTCTTGAACAGTATGACTGAGAAAAACTAGTATGACTGAGAAGATTCTAGAACACTATGAATAGCACAGGGAACATTCTAGAAAAGTGTGAATAGCAAAGAGAACGTTACAGAACATAGTGGTAATTGGGGCAAACATTCTAGGATGGTTTGAATGAGAGAATATTAAAGAGCAGTATGAACAGAGAGAACATTCTGGAACAGTGTAAACAGCTTTAGAACATTGGCACAAACATTCTATAACACTATAAAGTCAAGTCAAGTAAAGTAGGTTTTTATTGTCATTTCTACCATGTACACACAGTACATATGAAACAACGTTCCAAAGGAGGAGCACATTGTAAAATAATGCAAAAATTGGAAAACATTCTGAAATATTGTGAAAAAACAGGACATTCTAGAAGAATGTGAGTAGCACAGAGAACATTCTAGAATGTAGTGAATTGGTGCAGACGTTCTAGACGAGTTTGAATGAGAGAATAATCGGGAATGTCCGGATACACACAGGTTTGACTCTACAGGTGAGCAGCTTTTTATTGTGTATCAGGTCTTCTCAGGCTGGCCACTCTGTCTTTGTCCTTTCTCATGTTGGCCTTCCATTTGAGGAAAGATGAGGCAGAAGAAAAAAACTGAAGCCTGGAGAGCTCGGAGGTGATTTTCAGGGCCCCAGCTCTCGCTAGCCTCTTGGCTGTTGCAGTGGAAGGATCTGAAACCTCCTGCAGGCCTCTTGGAGGGATGTGCAATCAGAGCCAAGGATTATTTTGGTCATCCTCCTCTGCACGCTCTCCAGTGCACTGCTCTGCAGCAACAGCGATGCCAAACAGCGGCAAATCATTCCGCCGAGGAGCCTGCAATATGTAGGCTGTGGAAAGTCATCTCTGGAGGTTATGAGCCTTCACTCGACCCACTGTGGTCTTCACAAACTTAAACATATTGGCAATGCTAGTGGGTTTTATTTTGCACATCTATTTGAGTAAATTAAAGGCATGGTTGGAGGGGGGTTTGCTGTTTTAGCAACAAGGCAATATGCTGATGGTATTGAAGTGTTTTTAAAAAGAATTTAAAGGCAATTTGTTATGTGGGTAAGTTAACAATGCCCTGGACTCAGAGAAGGCTTTAGAGAAAGAAGGCGTTATCATTTTTAGTGATTGCAGGTGCTGAAGGCACTGCAATGTAGTTTTTGAAAGGTTTATAAACATATTATGCAAGTCAATGTAATTAAAAGTCAAATTAAAATCATTTTACCTTATTATAATAAAATAATAATAATATAATAATATGTTCTTGGTGACCTTTCCAATTCAGTAGTTTTTAACACCCATTGCACCCTTTTTTGCATCATGCACAAGCATTCCCAGTGCCAAAAATAGATCTTTTGTTACTTTGTATTGTATTTTATACTTCATTAGGTCTGGCACTTTGCTTTACCTACATCTTTAAAAAAAGAAAAAGAATAAAGAGTTCTTTTGCACATCTATTTATTTATATAGTTATATAAATAAAAACTACACAAAAAGTTTTTAAGAAGTATGGAGTCATGATTGGAGTCAAAAGACGTATTTGAAGTGTCGTATATTTTTTTTAACAGACGTTAGCAGCAGGTTTTTTGGCCTGACCCCATTTATATTTTCCACTTTTCAAGCTCCAAATCCTGGTAAAACCAATTACAGCCTACAATTACTCCCAATACTGTAGGTGAAACCTTTTATATTGTGTTTTGTGTACTGTAAAACATCCTGCATCAGTATACAAATAACATCTGACTTTACTTCATTGATTTCTGACTGCTGTGCAGTTTAATTGTATGCCTGTATTATATGCGTTTCCGAGTCTTTGCATGTTAAAAAGAGAGTTGTTGCGTTTTTTTTTCTTCAAAGAAACTCCGCGCTTATAAGCCCTAATAAAACGAACAGTGTAACAAGCAATTTGTTCTTTTGCCAGCAAGTCTGGCGTGAAGAGAAAGAGGCTCTGAGTTAATGAATGAACTGCACAGGCATCAGTAATGAACTCTAAACTTGCTCCGTAAAAGAGATTTATAAAGATCCCCTTTTATTTAGCCTCGGAGAACACAAAACAGCATTTTCCTCCTCACGTCCAGAAGAATGTCCACAGAGAAACAATCAAGTGGAGAGGAAGAGAACACTGTGCTCATAAAGGTCAGTGTTTTAACTGAGATTTCTGCGAGTCTCCCTCTCGTTTCTGTTGCCCACAGCTTGTTTCACTTAATTTTATAATGAGTCATCAAAGCTAACCTTGAGACATGAGCTGTAAACTCAGAACAAGAAGAGCATTCCCAAAGCAGCATCTTTCATAAGAGTGGTGTGTGAGCCCTCCAACCAAAGTCATATCTGAAACAGGAACTGTCCAGGCCTAATTTTTCTGTCTTTGTGGTCAAACAGATGCTGTTGAACCAACTGAACCTTCCTCAGCCCTGAGTACCGCTGTCATACACTCCTGCTCCCCTGCTCGCCCTCTCTCCTTCTCTGTCTTTCTTATTCTCACGCTCATACAAACACACACACTCACACACACAAACACACACATTTCAGTCAGCCCCGGGGACCCTGCAGTTGACAGCATCAGAAATAACCTACAGCTCAAAATGCACAAACAGTTTCAGAAAGGCCTGAAAGCAACAGATAGCTGCTTTATGGCACCTGGATGTGAAACAACAGGAAACTCTTTAATAAAACATTTGCATGGCTCAGCGGCCTGGACGTCTCCTCCACGTCCACTTCAGCACTTTTAAGGGCATATCATGCAAAGGGTTTGAGTTTGATGGATAATTTGAAGTATATTAAGTGTCAAAGATTCAAAATGTACAGTTCACTATCTGAACCATATGAATCATGGCTGTCAGAACAAAAAAGAGCATATCTCTTATGAAATAACTATAAAGGACCAGAGAAAAAAACATCATTAACTGGTCCATCCATCATGACATTTGAACATAATATAAAGTGTGGCTGGCAGACCTGTTTACTCAGCCCGTACATTTCAGCTCTGATTTTTTTTGGAGCGAGCCGCAATACAGGGCAGCCAGTAAGGATCGAGGTCAGTTACATATGGCACATACTTTTTTCGACCCAAACACTGTATTGAACATGGATTGTTTTGTTGGTTTAATAGATTTTGCATAGTTCAGCTATTAGAACAAAGCTGCCAGAAATCATTAGAATGTCTTAAGCTGGGAAGGAGCTTACACATTAATAAAGATTTTGTCACGTCCCTGACCCCTCTTTCCCTGTCGCGTTCATGTGTTCGCTCTTCATCGCTCGTTCACACCCCTCATCCCTCCCTCTTGGCCACTTTCATGTGTTCGCGCTTTGCGCCCCCCCTTCCCTTCCGCATGTGCTTGCTCCCTTCTCTCTCTTTCCCTGTCCCTTTGTCTCTTCCGCATTCTCTTACTGCCCTGTCCTCGTCTCCCAGATGTGTTTGTTTACCACTTCTGTCTCCTCCTTCAGTCCTGCCCCCACGCTTAGTGACCCCAAGTGCGTCTGGTTAGCTCCCCAGGTGTTTCTCCCTGTGTCAGTCTTTTTATAGCCCTGTTTTGCTCTTGGTTGTGGAGTGTTTAGCCTTGTCTGCAGGGAGTGTGCTACATTAGTTTATCAAAGTGTAAATCCTTAGAACGGATCCTGTTCCATACAGTGTTTTGGTGTATATTGGTTCTTTGTATGTTCATGTTGTTTTCCATTTATAAATTAACAACCCACACTGACATCCTATTCCTCATTTTGGGTCTTTGGGCCTGCGACAGATTTTCACTGAATCTGTCATTGTTGAGCAGTTCCTCTTTTTATAGCAATCCTATAAGACAAATAGGTAAATAGACATTAACCCCAAAAAATGACCCCTAAACTGAACCTGTATCAGTTTAACACTGATGCTCTGTGACCCAGTGGGTCATATCTATAACCCACACTGGGCTGTTTTTAACCCAGCATTTAAAGGCGCAAAAAACATCTTGAGGATGAGTTATTACATGTTTTAATAAATAAAGTCACACAAATAATGTGTTTTTAAATAGGAAAATTATATTACAAGGAAAACGCTAGCCCTTTAAGTTACTCATCCTATAATTATACACAGTGTCAGCTGCCTGTAGAGGTGTTCAGAATGAAAGATTATAATTTGAAGGTCTGCCTACTGCCTTCAGGTTGTAGCGCAAAGCTAATATAGGCTGGAATGAGTAATTAGCACTAGCAATTAGGAGCTGGTGCTCTTATCACAATAGTCTACCTGCCAAATAATATTAACTGGGGAAAGTGTTCGGGATGCTCTCTTAACTCAAGCAAAGTGCCTCCTTCTATCCATAAACAGACTTCAGCTGACTTGCAAAGGACAGTTTAAGGACATCCTCGCATTAAATGTCAATGTTTAATACGTTATTGATCAACAGCAGCATTTAATCAATGCCACCAGCATGTGAGGCTCAAAACTGGCCTTTGACTCTTTGCTCCTATGTTCTTGCTGTAAAAGTGTTCCATAACCAGAGGAGACAAACTTACTAGAAGGTGCATATGAGTCAGTGTGTGCTTGAATAAGTGCTTTTAAAGCCTGCTTTTTGTTGCACTTTGTGCTCGAAGGGGCAAAAATTAGCACTTAAAAGCGGAAAAAAATTACAGCTCAAAGATTTATTCACGATACATTTACCGGAGGGTATTTATTTATTCATGCACGCCCAAAAATTTCCCCTTCCCATTGGTGATTCAAGGTGCATGAATCACAGAAACCCCCCCACACACACATTGCTAGCAAAAGTACTGCATTATTTACCATGTGCCAAAAGCTACAGTTGCTCTGACCATTAATCACACACTATGGATTCCAGTATTTGTAGGGAAATAGTTCACTAGTTTAGCAGCCAGAGCGCAGGACGGGCGCAACGCTGGAGCCTGAAATAGGCCGAGATTTGCATCACGGCTCGAGACGATGCGCATGATGCCAAAAAGATGGAAGCAGAGGCTTCGTCTCATCCCTGAATCGAGCGCCAGGTGAATCACTCTTTGGCAGGGATCAAAATTAACGACTTCCTTGTGATTTGCATACGCTAATTAGCGGGGCTAATAAACACAGCAGCCTAATTATACAGGGGGAAAGAAACACAAACACAAAGTGGAGAGCATGGCACACAAAGGGAAAGAGCACTAATTACAGATCGGCATGATCAAACCTGTTTATCGGTTTGGGTCAAACACATTGTAGTAATTAAGTGGGGGCTCCATTTATCCTCATCTTCCGCTCGTCCAAACAGTCTTGGCTCTGTTTAGGATTATGGCATGGTGCGCGTTCTTCAACAAGTTTGTCAACAAGTTTGTTTGTTTATCCATTCCCACCACAGATGCCCTCCATCACCAACAGACGCAGAAAGCTACGCTGAGGAGGAAGGCAAAGGCCTCAGTTGAGAAATGATTGTTTTGAATATTTCAGAAGTGCAGTCCTAGATTCGCCTGTTGAATATTAACCACAGCCATTTACCAAAACGACTTTCTGAAAAGTTATATTATTATCATTTTGAGAAGAAATCACTTAAAATGTTTTCTTAAATTGAGAACTAATGAAAGGCGGTAAGGTTAACAGATTTGTCATGATGCTATGCTCGAATGAGTTTTCATCGCAACTAAATGAGACTGTAATGGAGCTTTTATTCCAGTTCGTGAGTGCACATATGCATGCTAGTGTGTGTGTGTGTGTGTGTGTGCCTTTATGTGTTTGTGTATGTGATCGTGATGTGATTTTCAGGACTAACATGTCCTGTCTTTCTAGGACAAAAATTGGACTGAGATCTGGGAAATTTGAAAGCCAAGTCTACATTTTGTTATAACTTCTGTTATGTTTGTCAATACAACTCTTTGTTATAGTGTGGCAGGGCACATTACCTACTGCCATTAGGGCATACTGTTACCATGAAGATGTGTGTTTGGTCTTCAGCAGTGTTTAGGTAGGTGATTGCAAGGGTTTCCTGCAATACATCGCCTAGCATCATATTGTCTCCTACAACTTGTCTTCTTACTATAGGGCATCCTGGTGCCATCTCTTCCCCAGGTAAGCAATGCACACACACCCAGCCATCAATAATGTAAAAGTAAACATGCTTCTTCAGACCAGGCCAGCATCTTCAATTGATTCATGTTATTTCAGTGAGCACTGCATGTTCTGACACCTTTCCATTATTGCCAGACTTCACTTTTTCAGCAATTTGTCCTATGATGGCTCTTCTGTGTCATTGAACCAAACGGGCTAATATTCACATCCCACACACATCAGTGAGCCTCGGGCGCTCATGACCCTGTTTTTGGTTCAGCGGTTGTCCTCACTTGGACCACAAGACCTCTGTTTTAGAGACGCTCTGACCAGTGGTTGTCTATCTATCACAATTTGGCCCTTGTTAAAGTCACTCAGATTCTTACACTTGCGCCTTTTTCCTGCTTCCAACACATCAATTTCAAGAACTGACTGGTCATTTCCTGCCTAAAATATCCCTTGTCTTGACAGGTGCCATTGTAACAAGATAATCAATGTATTCACTTCACCTGTCAGTGGTTTTAATGTTGTGGCCTCCAGATTTCTCAGATCTCTAACTAATCAAGTGAGATGTTCTGGACAAACTATTCCTATCCAGGGAGGCCCCACCTTGAAACTTTCAGGACTTAAAAATCTGCTGCTAATGTCTTGGTGCCAGATAGCACAGCACACCATTTGGGGTTTTGTGGAGTGTTTGTTTTGGTGCCATTACGGGGATCTATGGTTTAATTTAATGGTTTGTATATACACCATGGCATTGTGATATATATATATATATGTGCATGTGTATAAGAGGATGAAGGGCTTTAATTTCCTGTTGTTTTCACACAGTCTGTCTCAAAAACTGGAGCCAGTACCCAAAAAAAAGAAAACTCATTGTCTGTTTTAATGACAGGCCCAACTGGCACATCAACACAAACTTTACTCTGCCGAGCCGTTAAGCCAAACGGGACTCAATCAGCGAAAGGTCGCCTTTTGATGTTGTGTTTTTTAATTACCGCCGCTGTGTTTCCCCCACACACACTCTTCTCCCCTGTGTTTAGGGTGACGGCGTGCTGTGTTACATGGATCTCGTTAGTCTTCGGCGCGCCGCACAACCGCCTGTCAACTCGTCCTTCACGAGCCAGTGCGCCACTAAGAAGTCATTTGCACCAGCGTTCCCCATATGGTTCCGCAGCTATTCCAGCACAGCCGCCGCCACTCATAAAAACCCCGCGCCCGTCAGCCTTTTTAAAAATGGCATTATCCAGCTTAATGATGCAGCACTCTAATAGCAGAAGCAGAGAGAGAGAGACAGAGAGGGAGAGAGAGAGAGAATGTAATAAAGAGGCTGCTAGTGGAATGCCATCTATGGCAGATAATAAAACGACTATTTGTCATTCACAGCGGCGTGTGGCGTGTATCAGCAGAAAATCTGGAGCGGATGCTGCTGCCTGTGCGCATGTTACTGCGGAGATACGGGCACACTTTGTTCTCCGGGGAGGGGGGGGGGCGCACTTGACAGACAGAGACAAAATGGCAGAGGTGAGATCCTGCAGGGAATTTGTCCTCGTCATGGCAGGACAGGCGCTCTCAGTCTTCATGGGACAGTTTGTAGTTGGGTTGGGGCTGGAAAGAAGCCTGGTGTGTGCAGTCAAATACAAGCCTAATGGGTGCAGGCCCAGCATCTAGTGAGGCCTACACTGAAATAAAAAGAAACCTACTCAAATGAATCACTGCAAACGAACTGAGGCTGAATGGAGCTGAATTAAGATTAGCCTATGCTAATAAGTTGGTGCCAAGCAGATGTCAGTTTCAAAAATCCAAAAAGCTTTCAAAAATCCAGACAAATCTCCTCCTCCAATAAGTGTAAAAGCTTCCAGTAAAGTGTGCGTGTCTTTGTGTGTTTTATGTGTAATGTTTTCCATTTGGATTATGTTATGGAACAAATGCATTTGATTTTTGGAAAGAAAAATGTACAAATACACTTGGCACAGATGTAAAACTTGATCAGTGCAATAAAAGTCAATAAAACCTAGAAAACACTGGCATATGATGAAGCTTAGCAAAAAATTGTATACAGTACCAACACTGACTTAACAATAGCAGAATCATAGTTGGTGCTGTGTAGAAGCTTTTTCAAGAACCATATAACCATTTATCCATTCAAGTTATAGGAAGTGTTTCAGTCCCGACTAAGGCATAATACACCACATTCTGTCTTAAAAAAACCTATACAAGCAATGAACCTATAAATCCAATAAAACGTAGAAAAACTCTGGCTAATGTAGCCTTTTGTGAGAGTTAGCCACATTTGCATTTTTGTAGTCATTAAATAGCCCAAAGTTTGGTTGTAAATTTCATGCTACTAGCTCTGTCTCAACCTAGCAGTTTTATGGACCAATCCAAATGGCCTGACTGTGTGCCACAGGACCCAAGGGAGGAATTTAAACGTACGTTGTTTCAGGGAGGAAAAGCAGGGAAATGGTGATTTGTGGAATGGTCAGCCTACTATTACATTCGTATGTCTTTTTCAGTGTTATAAATTACGGATTGCGTATTCAGGTCTGATGCAATGACCCTGGTCTTATTTGACATAAATTGGGTTTAACAACCAAGCTGCCAAGTTGTATCACAGCCCTGCGAACGGCATTAGTGTCTGCTGTGATGTTAACCCTACTGTAGACCCCGGACCGTGTTCATAATAACATCAGCAAATACTTTTTAAGATGCCGCCTGTTCCGCATCCATGCTTTATACATAATGGATTTGATGTAGGCTACAGTATGCTGGCATGTAAATAGTGGAGGCCAAATAACACAAAGGCAATGTGCCAGAGCCAAGTTATTGTAATATCATCTTTTATGTGTGCGCACAGCTTGAGCTTTTCAATATTGTTGTCTCATGGTAACAATAAGGAGAAAAAAAAACAAGAACACAAAGCTTGCAGAGAAAAAAATTGCATTGTACTCGCATTTACATTTTCTTCATTTATGTTCGCCAAAAGAATGAAAAACAAAAACCCTTCAGTTGTGAGAGTATATGATTAAACATGGCACAGTGGCCTATAGGGCCTGTGTATCAGGAGTAAATGACAGAAGTTACGTGAAATTCAGTCTTATGGAACATAGGCTAAATGATAAATGAAACGTGGTTTTTTCATCATTGTAGCAATAAGCTCAGGCATGGTTATGGGAAGCGCAATGCTTTGATTTAGTCATTCGACTTCTTCTATTTCTCCAGATGGAGCTGTAGACATGAACAGCCTCTGCTATACTTGCATCCATATGGAAACTGGAAGCTGCATTTGGACTGATGATACCCAGAGAAATGAAAATGGCATTAGGCCAGGAAGGCTTGTAGGTGTAATAATGCTAATGTTGGAACAGATTTTGTTTTACATTTAATATTAAAGCATGAAATTTCACTTAGAAGGAAGCTGACTTTAGACAATCTACTTATAGACCCATATGTCCATTCTTGGCGCCTAACCCTATGGTGCATTTGGAAGTTGCACTTGAATGACTGAGTTGTATTCAAGTGAACTTGTATACAAGTTCCATGCCAGCACCGTAATTGTGGAGACATCAAGTGTCTATGAGTTCTAAAAGTCTGACCCTTACATGAATCTCATTCTTAGTTTTGTGTTCTGTGTCATCATCTGAATTCCTGGATTTAATGGAAACGTTCAGCATCATTTAGTGAATTCATCATGTGTTGTATCAGCTAAGTAACTCTTCACGAACTCTGTTTTCAAGCAAAACGAGTCAAATGAAGTGGTTGTTGTAGCATGGTGGGCAATACACTGTTCTTTACTGAGCAGACTGGGGTTCAATTCCCCATCTGGGTGAGCACACCATGCACCGCCAAAACACCAATTTCTTGGGCAAGACTCTGTAACATGATTTAACTGTAAGCCACTCTTAATAAAGGAGTTTAAATATACCACTGCCTGCACTTGTGTGTGCACATCCATTTAAATCAATGGTTTTGATTTCATGGACAAGGCCAGTGTGCTTACAGCTCTAAGAAAATGAAGTGAGAATTTGAATTGCTAAGTTATTAACGGATAAGAAGCAGAGACTTTTACAGGCACACAGGCCACATTCAAGTGAGTAAGCTGCAGACCCAGATGCCACCTGACATTGCGTTTGGTGACCTTAGGCCCATGAGCGGCTGCTCCAGAGTGTCTTGTTCTATTGGCAGTTCTGTCCTATGGTGATTTTAGTAAGCGCAGCACCCCTGCAGTCCAGGGGTGCATTTTAAAGCCTAAATACTTTGGACAAAGAGTGTCTCCAGGGCTGTCAGTGTATATATATATATATATATAGTTTTTAAAAATCTCTGTGGATTTTATTGGAAAAAGATAAGCTATGAAGCCTTTAATACAATTTCATTTAAAAGAAAACTTTTTTTGAATCAGTTTTATTGCCCAAGTATACTTACATATACACAGAATTTAGCTTCGGTAGGTGTTACCTCTTTACACATACGACAAATAGACATATTGTAATATACACGCAGTGAGCAGAAAGTACTGTAGACACATACTGTACAATAAAGACAACAATATACATATAGGCACATATCAGACATAATGTACAAATAATACAATATTCACAAGGCATAGTGCAAAAGTAGTAGTGCAAAAATAATAGAGGTGTAGTAATAAAAAATCTGTCAAACACAGTCTTACTGTAAGAGCAGTAAAATGTTAAAATATGCATTATCGTCATGCAAACTGAAAGCTAATTCTTGGCAGTGCATCGACAAGGTAAATGATCATTAGTGATAATCGGGTTTAATTGAGTGATCGTGATGACCCTAGAGCTATCTCATTCATGTTTTGAGCAGTGAAGTGTCTCCTCCTCTGATGATCTCATTATCCTCTCGCTCTGATTCCCAGTGTTTTTATCATAGTGGTCCCAGACCATGAAGCCAGCGAGGTTCTGGGGTTATGCAATATATCCTGGCTCACTGATTATGATAATTCAGGTCCAAGGTTACATAAGGTAATACATGCTAAATGAGGAGAACACATGGGGGACAAAGGGGGAAAGGGTGCTGACAGTGACAAACTGTCCATCTCTGTGTCCATCTCATCTCCCTCTCTCTCTCTCTCTCTCTCTCACTCACTCCTTCTCTCTTATTCTCTTTTGTCTCTCTCTCACTCAGTCTTTTTCTTTTTGCTATCTCTCTCTCCCCTCTCCCTCTATTTTCTCTCTCATTCCTTCTTTCATTCTATTTCTCTTCTCTTTCTTGTCCTCTTTTCCCTCTCTTTCTTGCTCACTCTGTCTCGCTCACTCTCACTCTTTCTCTTTCTCTCTCTCACACACTCTTTCTCTCTCTCTCTGTGTCTCATTCTCTTTCTCATCTCTCATTCTCTTTTGTCTCTCTCTCACTCAGTCTTTTTCTTTTTGCTATCTCTCTTTTCTCTCCCTCTACACTGTAAAAAAAAAAATCGTAAAAAAACGGTAAAAAGTCTGGCAGCAAATCTGCCAACCAGTTACCGTTAAATTACGGTTAAATACCAAATGTTATTTTACAGTACATCTCTGTAAAAATTACAGCG
>JBBPCY010000007.1:25555415-25568703 GCA_037974405.1 Brachyalestes nurse | reverse complement strand
CTTTGTGACAATGACCATTGTTAAAAGCGCTATATAAATAAAATTGAATTGAATTGAATTGAATTGAATTGAATTGATGAGGAACTGCTCCAACAGCACATGGTGCGACAACAAACACTGATGGAGCAGCTAACCACCATGCTGTCTCAGCTGTTGCAGGTTATGCGTGCCAAACCCCTACCGGCACCCACACACATGACGGCCGTGTGTTCCCAGACGCCCAGACATGCTTCCCTACCAGATAGGTATGCGGGGAACCCGGGAGGGTGTCGCAGTTTTTTGTTAGCCTATGAACTGTATTTGGTGGAGTTTCCAGACATAATGGCTATGCAGAAGATCTCCGTTAGGATTCAACGTCACACAGGCTGCGCACAGGACTGGGTGGCTGCCCTCTGGAGAGGAGGGGGTGCCATCACGAAAGACTACCAGGAGTTTGCAGCTGCTTACAGTGTTTGACCAATCGGACCAGGGGAAGACCAGCAGCACTTGTCTGCTGCAATTAAAGCAGGAGTCTAGCACCGTACCGCTGCTGATTACTCAATCAACTTCCGAATCCTAGCCCACCTGGAACCATCTGCCAAGGGCAGTACCACCCTGGTCCCGGGTCTATCCAATGGCCGAGGTGGAGACCAAGGCAAAGGAAGACTATGTGGGTGAGGCCCTCCGGCAGGGGTACAATAACCGGTCCCGGTCTCCTGCGTCAGCCGGTTTCTCCCGGGCAAACAGGTGGGCCTGGGCTGTGGTCGGGTTTGGGCTGTGGTCAGACCCGTGCGACTCCATAAGGAGTCGGGGTTCCCCACTCACCTCTCAGTGGTTCCCGCTGGCAGCGGACCCTACCTACTGGCCATCATTACAAGTGACCCTAATTGCATGATGTGCGAATTAGGCGCCCCGCCTAGCATGCTCCCTAAAGCCCTGATAAAATTGAGAGTGAAAGGTCGACGGTGACTCGGATCACGGATTGCTTTAGTTTAAGAACTGGTTTCGTTTGGAGCTCTGCGAGTTCATTCTTTGTCCAAGTTTCATTAAAGGCTTTGTTCTGAAGTTTCTCCCACAGTTGTGTCCTCCATCCTCGCCTGACATGACACAAAAAGACTATTGATTGCCCTGAATTAATCCCTTGGTCGACCTGCTCAGCATCTCCTGTTTCTTTCCCTTGACAATAAAAATATAATTATGGGCAATTTACTTATAGAACATGTGTATGTTAGAGCAAGCTTTGGCCTTTAAGTTTGAAACTCACATCAGTATAACTTTTGTAGCATGAATTCAGCCAACAACATAAAATTCCACATAATGTCTGCCACAGAAATTATTCTTGTGATGCAGAGTACTAATCTTAGTGAGTGTTTCCAATGCATCGCATTAACACATTTTGAATGGTAGCACATGACCATTTAAATAACTATACTTATATTACTTATAAGCAATAATTATGTATTCTTACCTTTACTTTCTTCCTCGGGTGGGATAACTGTAATTCCCAAAATTCTAAAATAACACACAACAAAAATACAGTAAGTAAACTTATAATATTGTAATTGAAGATAACTGCTGTATTGGCAAAATTTCTGGCTGAAGATGTAATTTCATAAACTTTATAAACTTACTCTGGGATAATGTTGATCTCTGGCACTGTAGGAAAATATTAATAATGTATAAAATCAGCTTTGATTAAAAATATACAGTTCCGATATTAGACATTAACATTAAAAGGTAGGATAAAACATGCAAGCAATAAGGATCGTGAAAGAAATAAGCAAATTTGTGACAGTCATACCATGTTCTACACCCAGACGAGCAGTGGTAAGAGACTGGCCAGCACGATTGGTAGCAATACAAGTATAGGTGCCACTGTGTTCCTTCACCACATCCATCAAAATCAGGCTGTGTTGGCAACCTGAGCTGGCGATTTTGTATCCAGGTGTGTCAGTTTTTATCCACAAAACATCATTCACAGGTTGTTCCTTTATCCAGTTTATGGATGGAGTTGGTGAGCCTGTAAATTAGTTACAGTTAAATGTTTCACTAGTTAATTTATTCATGTGCAGCTTTGGCACCCATTTATAGATTGAGTGGTCATCCAAATGTTTTTTACTGTCCTGTCTATTTAGTGTCCTATGCATTTATTGTTCTTCGTGTCCACTGTCTGACATACAGTATTCTGTACAAATTATTTTATATTCTGCACTTTTTCTCACACTGTTGTTTACGTTTGCGTTTATGGCATTTAGCAGACACTCTTGTCCAGAGCAACGAACATCAGTTCAAGTAGTCTACGTCTGTTCTTTATACCGTTTGTGTCACTGTTTCTGAATTTCATGTAGTCATGTGTAACATGCTGCTATTGGTATTGTAGACTGGCAATGAAAACTACTGACTTAACATCTGGCACAGTCTGATATATCTCACTGTAAAAGAGTATGGGCAAAATACTAGACAAAAAGATTAGAATGAAACTACAGGTTACAAAGTAACATTAACAGTAACAGTAAAAGTGTGTTCTAAATGTAGAACCTTAATACAGCACCTTCAACTTTGACTGATAGAGTGATGCTTGCTCCCTGTTTCACTGTCCTGTTGCAGAACCGTTCCAAAAATCGTGGAGGCACCAGAGGCTCATTTGAGTCTATGAAGTACACCAGAGTTGAACAAAATTGAATGGGACATGAGATTTTTTTTTAGCTTTTTGCCATGTCATGCTTCTCTTAGAAACGGTACATTACTGTTAAAATTAAATAACATAGAAAAATTGATTATGATGATACTGGACATAGAAAACATAAACATGCAATCTGACAACCAGTTCTTTTTACTTTTTTTTTTACTTTTTCAGCACATACCTCTTAATTTTAGATGTTCTGGTATGCGTTCCCCTGGTCCTAACACAAGAATATAGACACAAGCTTAAAAACAAAAAACAACAACACAGTACTATATTTATTGTACACTATCCACACCATCATATTTACCAAGTATGATCATGCGTGCAGAGGAATAGGCAGAGCCTGCTGCATTACTAATGTAAGCAGAATACTCCCCGCTGTCTTCTCTCTTTACTTCCACAATCTCCAAACTGTACACGTCTCTCTCTGAGGACACTAAAACCTTGTCTGAAGGATGCAATGGCATGCCATCCTTGAACCAGTAAACTCTTGGTGAAGGGAATCCTAAAGGTAAGCATTGACATGTTAGGAGCAGCTCACAAGCTCCAAGCTAAATAAAAGACTGTTCTTACAAAAGTTCATAAAATGCTTACAATCTACACAACAGGACGTACTGGAAGTTCAGAAAAGTTGTACTTTCAAATATAACTGACCTCTGACCCTGACATTCATTTTAGCATTGGGTGCTCCTGGACTGAGGTAGAGGTCATGCAGCTCATCCACAACCTGAGGGAGTTGTTCATCCTCCACCACAGATTCAAAGGCCTCTGTGTCCCTATGCTCAGAACTAGGTAATGAAGTAAGAAAATCAGTCACCGAGGTTTCAGGGGAAGCACAGAGCAGAATATCAAAAGTACCTGGACAGTGAACAGTATACTGAATGTTGCAGTATACTGAATGTTAACATTAGCACTGAGACAAACTAACTGTACAGTTAACAGTACTGTATAGTTCATCATACTGCACTTTTATAGATTTCATATGTAAACTGTCAAAATAAGAGGATAAACATCAGATTTGGTAACATATCAATGTGTATCATTTATTCATATGGAAGTCATCAAATCCATTTTGACAATTACTGTAGATTTTTTCAACAACCATTTTACCTGGAAACATAGCCTTTAGCGCTAACATAGGAGGATGTCTCTGTAGCATCAGCAGCTGTATCATAGTCTGAGCTACAAGACACTGTAAAAATAAAAGCACATATTATGCATTATAGCTGCAGTGTGAATTTTGCAATCAGACTGTTGATTGCGAAATGCTTGCTTTTGTATGGGTTTTACAAATGAGAAACAGCGATGAAACTTTAGGCTAAGGTTAGTTGTGGTCAATCCACTATGAAGTAGATGACTATTATTAGTCATTTAAGCATAAGATGAAAGACATGGATGCTTTTTAGGTGTTGTCAGTGCAAACTCATGCATAGTAACTGTCAAGATTTTGTAAAAGATGTTATAAAATCCACAGGAAAAGAAAGTGTCAGGTCAGCAAGAACATAATGGTTCCAGACACCATTAATTCCACTTTAAAGGCCCAGCACAGTATTTTTCCTTCTTACTCAAAATCCTAACCAAATAGCAAGCATGGGACTTTCTACTGTTATAACACAATTTACATAGCACACTGATGAGTGCATAAAATTCCCTGTGCTCACATCATCAGCCTACGGTAGAGCTTAATGATGCTGTTTGGCACTGCAAGATTGAGCTGCAACACTCAAATCAAATTCATAAGATCTAACTAAAAACTAAAATTTCTTTATGATTCTGCAGTTCTGCACCCCCCCCCTCTTTGGTGGCATCCCCCTGCTTCACTTAGTGAATGGATAAATGCAGAGAAAGAATTTCACATTGATTTCACATTGTTCACACTGTATGCTGTGGTGTGTTTATGTGAGACTATAAGTGGCCACTTTACTTTACACAACCTGTTCTAACAAAAAGCAGGAGGTTTGACAGATCACAAATTTCTTTGTCACTTAATCATAAAGATTGGTAGCTTTCTTTCTGAAATCTTCATAATACTTTGTACGCTTTATAAGTAGTTGTGTTTTATGCATTGTCACGCTGATGAAAACTTTGAAGCTTGTAGGATATGCATGTCATACTTTTTTTGGCGGCTTTCAGCAAATCCTTCACGTAATATGTAATTTTGAACAAAATTATGTTCTTACGTAGAGTTAGTTTAGTTTAAAGCCTTTTACTTAAAAATGACTTTGTATTTTCATAACTGAGCTCATTTCTAGTTGGTGCTCTGTGCTAATATTCTCTGTGACTTGCAAATGTGGGTTAATATGATATGCCTGTGCCGTTTCTGTAGCTTAACAGGAATACATCCACACAGCCAAATGAGAAAGGAAGACAGGAAATGGAAAGCATGTTTTAATGGGGTTTTTTTATATCTTTGGAGGTTTACTGAAATTAAACAATTAAACAATTTCTGTCATAGATGAAATTAAAAGCAGCTGTTTTAGGGTTTTTCTTTATTATGAGATTGAGAACACTTTCTTGTAACAGCGTACTCACTTTCCACCCTAAGCTCCGCCTTGCTGGAAGTAATGCCACTGTCATTTTCAGCCATACAACGGTAAACGCCCATGTCAAGTGGTTTTACAGCTGTAATGATTAATTGATGGCAGCCTTCCTGGTCTTCATTGATCATATAATGGTCATCTTCTTCTAGTACTTTCCCATCTTTGAACCACCGTATGCTAGGAGGTGGTTTGCCGATGATCACACAGTCAAAGCTCACTGGGTACCCTTCAGGGACCTCTTGGTTTTGGAGTTGCGTCAGAAATACTGGGGTTGCTGTGAGCCCCACAGTAGTGGTTGAAATATAGGAGGAATTAGTGAAAAACTTGACAAAACATTGCATAGCACTACTTGCAGGGAGAGGCAGAAGCTGAAGCAAACATTTTCATGCAAGAGAGATACTAGAAGATAATTCAGAGGAAATAAGCTGGCTGGCTCTTTGACGAAACAAAAAGAAGCAGAAACTGTCACAAAACATTCCATTCAACCATGCTCATACATATGTAACTACTTAAAAACTACATAATATCTATAACCTTCATCACACAATGGAGACACAAGATAAAAGTAAATCTGTCATACCAGGGGCTCCAGTCATATAAGCAGGTAGCTGTCGATCTTGAGTTGGGGTTTGGGAGCCATCTTGAGCCATCTTTTTGATGCGCAATTCTACTTTAGGCCCTGCTTTGAGAATAGTGGTTTCTACAGGCACTCCTTGCTGTGTGAACATTTGCTGGAAACGCTGAGATGCAACCTCAGCTTCACTGTGGTTGTCAAAACGAATATAGATATAATGGTCATCCTCACGGTATGAGTGTGGATCAGGTGGATGCAAGTCACCCTCATCCGCACTGACAAAAGGCTCCTCTTCCACATCTGGTGGAAGGCGAGTCCGAAGGAGCCTTCGTAACCTCTTGCTCGCCTGTCGTAAGGACTCATCCATTTCACTGCCAGAGGAACTCTCAGGTTCACTGTCTGCACTGTAGCCCAGAGTGAGTGGCCGGCGACCAGATGATTCTCGCAATGCCCCAACAGTCACTTTTCCACTGTGGGTGGCAATGCCAAACTTGTTTGTGACCTCGCAAGTGTACACCCCAGTGTCTTTGGTTGTAGCAGCAGTTATAATCAGAGAGCAAGTGCCGTCATTGTAGATGTCAATATGGTAATGTTTGCCATCTGCCAGAGGCTCACTATCCTTCAGCCAACGAACCTTATCTGGCTTTCCTTCTGTAACACATTCAAGATTAATTGTCCCATTAGGCTCTCTGGTCTGATCTTTGAATACTTCTCTGAAATTAGGTCGCATGTCCTTCCTTGCTTTGTAACCCTTAAAAGCTGCCTGTATCTTGATAGCAGCCTCCTCCAATTCTGGCTCATCTTCCATGCTGATCTCTGTGGTCTGCACTTTGGTCTGTTTTACTGATTCCTCAGTCATTTGGAATAGCCCATAAAGTTTTGTGGAAGCAATGGTTTCACTTTGACTATCCACTGTAAGGCCAGATTTGCTACTCTTTTTGAGGTAGGAAACAAAACTTGATCCTCTGTCGCTGGACTCATCTTCAGAGCTGGTATACAAATTTGGTTCTGTTTTGATATGAGATGTAAGCTCAGTGGGAGTCTCCTTCACTTTGCTCTGTTCTTTCACCAGCCCTTTATCCTCCTGACTTTGTGTCTTATCTTTGCCATCCTCTTCTGGCAGCTCAGAGATGGAATCTAGTGTGGGTTCCCTGCTCATCCTCCGCTTCTTAGCCAGAACCTCCCACAAAGCATGCAGATCACCTTCAGAGGCAGATTCTGGGGGCAAGCTAGGCTGGCCACCCTCCTCTGACTGAAGCTGAGAAGTCACTGTGTCATCCCCTGCAATTAAGAATATCACAACGTATCAGTTTATGTTGTGCACCAACACCAAACATTACTGAAATATAGCAAGTATTTGGTTTAAGATGCACCTATCCACCTAGTCATTTCCAGTCCAATGTTCTGAATGGAAGGAAAATAAATCATATCCAGTAAAAGTTAAGCCCTGCTGAGTGAAACCTAAGAAAATGAGCAAGACATTTTGTGACTTCTTTGAACTTTCATGGACCTTTCAATGTTCTTTACAATAATGTAATTTGATGTAAGCTAATTTCTACTGGGGCAGCTGGATGGCAAGGTACCGTCCCCACACACTGCTCCCCAGGCGCCCCTCGTTGGCGGCAGCCAGCTGCTTCACTTGATGAATGGGTTAAAATGCAGCATTGTGCTGTGGTATGTTCACACGTGACGATAAGGGTTAGATTAATCATGCAATTTTCACACAGTGTAAACAGCAGGTTATTGCACTTTCAAGGACCGTCCTAGCCATCTCTGGCCAGTACCTCTGCATGTAAAGAGATGATAAAAACTAAGTCATTCTTTCTACCCATGGAGTAGGACCATTTGTGGTTTCTTGGACTCCTGGAACACATCTTTGGGATGAGGTAGTCCCACATATAGTAATATGTTGAGGTCAGTGTGCAAGCTGTAGAGTAAACTGAACACAGTGAGTTTTTTATTTCTAGATTGTATAGTGTACATTTTATACTACACTGTTAGTATAGTATGTTATGGTATTTTATTTTGATTCTATTTTATTCTATTGTATACTATTCTATTCTATTGTTATCTTAATGTTTGCTGCTCCTAACTTTGTACTGTTCACTTTCTGCTGTGACAAAGGAAATTTCCCACTTGTGGGACTAATAAAGGTAATCTTATCTTACCTGCAAGGTACAAGTTGATTGAGGATTCAGCCTCTTCTGAAGCAACACAAGTATAGACGCCCTGATCAGCAGACTGGAAATCCTTAATGAGCAAAACCTGGGATTTACCCTCTGTTACCACTTGGTACTTGGCTCCTATCTCAATCTCTCGATTATCTTTCAGCCATGAAACTGGCTTGTTCTCAGAAGAGAGCTCACATTCCAGACGGGTCATCTTACCCTTTTGGAGCTCTGAGCTACTTAATTTCTTGGTCACAGTCACTGGTACATCTGGAGGCCAAAATAAAAAGAGACAGTTAAAGACAGTTGTACTCTTCTACATTACATGTGTTCTAATTCAGTGGACATTTAAACGCTTGACTATAACCAAGTAACCATTAGTAAATACTGGGTAATACAGAAAACCTGGGTCCTGGATTAACCCCTGCGCTGCACCATTCCCACTACAAAGAGGCATATTTAGGGCCTTACTTGATTAAGTTTTGTTTGGAAACAAAAGGTTCAAATCTTGAAACATCCAGCTTTTTTGGTAGATACAACAAAGCTACAGCTCTCATTAGTTAGGACTTAAGGTGCTGGTAAAAGATACTTGAATTAACTGCCAATATAATTAGGAAGAGACAGAGGAATCAAAACAAAAACATATAATGATTTTTAAGGGGTGAAGATACACAAAATCAAAATCAGTTTCTAAATCCTGGATTCCTCAAAACAGCCACAACTTGCTTTAATAGGTTTTGCAAACTTAAGCCATCTGATTAACTGGTTTCAGTAGAACATCAACTAGTTTCCAATTCCCAGAAATGTAGCACAATTCTTAGCTCTGTTCTGACTCATCTATCAAGTTATTTAAATTGTCAATTTCACAGGTTTATGTTTGGAATTAATTTCTAAGATTCCCTTTGGAATAAATCAGAGTCTAGTCTAATAATAAATAATCCTCTACTATGTTTTTTCCTATGCTATATTTTTATGAATTCATGATAGATGTTCAATTAGGTAATGTAATTTAACATGTAACAGACATTACAACAGACTATATAGAATATATTTTTTGCTCGGGACCTGGTTGCCAATAATTTACATTTTCATTTAAAAATAACAATGCAAATTACATATGACTGTTTAAACATACATAGCATATAAGAAACAGTTAAGGTATACTATGCATATTATACTATATGTATATTGTACTATAACAAAACACCTCCATAGTAGACTGTTTCTCTTACCAAGTATAACAGTTTGAGGAAGCTGGACAGGGTCACCAATACCAGCACGATTAATAGCTGCCACCCGGAACCTGTACCCTGATCCAGGGATTAGATTCTCCACCAGAAACTCAGTATTACACACTGGTTCTGCATGGCAGTGCAGCCACAGTGCACTGTTCACCTGTCGCATCTCCACGCGGTAGCCAAGGATTGGGCTTCCTCCATCATTAAGAGGAGTGAACCATGAAAGGGTGACCGATGTTGGCCCCTTACTCACCAACTCTGGATCTTCAGGGGGTTCAGGAACAGCTAAAAGTGAATACAATGCTCAAATATCAACATAATGCAGCAGTAACATGCTCACTTCACAAAGAGCAACAGGCTACAGTCAGTCACTTATACATGGCCAGGAAGTGTAAGTTACACAGTGGATGCATCAAACAAACTGACAACTTAATGAGCACTGGAAAAAAAGGTATGGTCTGGTTTGCCAGCTTACACCTACCGATAGTAATTAACTTTGCCACTGAAATGGCATCCTGAGCAGCAAAGGTGATTTCCTGTAGTGGCTGAAACTGGGCTTTTTTTAGGATAAGGCTGAATGTGCATCCCTTAACTTTCATGTCCCAAAGGTCATCTGGCCGCAACTCAGACCCATTAGCGTACCAGCTCACGTCTTTCTCCGGCACAGGTTCATTCAAAACACATATGAACTCCACCTGCTCACCAACAATGGCTGTCTTGTCCTCCAAGGGTTTCACCACTTCCAGTTGCCAGCCTAAATTTATGAATTATATTCATAACATTATTTTTTTCATCACTACATTTTAACATTTAAAATAAAATATTAAGTGAAAAGAAGCAATGAATAAACTTTTATTTTGGCCAAAACCATTTATTATTTTATTTTTGGGTTACTGGAAACATGCAACATTCATGAAAACTTGAACATTAATGAAGGTTGTTTGGTTCAAACATGGATATTTACATTGCTTGTCACTATTTAGGATGTGTTTGTCCAATTTTGAGGACAGATGTAAGCCATTTTTATGTGCAAAAATGTGTCATTTTTAGGGCTGGGCATGTTAACGCAATTATTGGGTTAAGGCATTATTTATTTAAGGCCGACAATCAGACGTTAACGCAGGTTTTTTTTAAAATCCTTTTATTTTGAAAGGTCATTGTTTTTTGTGTTTTTGTACTCGTGGTTGTGTGCAGCATGCAGCACTGAACACATCTATACTCCTGGAACACGCTCTATGCGGTTTTTGCGGTGTTATGTTTGGGGTTGGTGACAATGGGTGGCCACTAGAGGTCAGCCTTAGTTAAGTTTACGTATAGCTGTTTTGTTTTGTACTTTTATTTTGAAAAGTTGCCATTTCTGTTAGTATGAGCAGTAATTTAGGTTCAGGTGTTTTGGGTTTTAGGTTAGTGATTGTGCTTGTTTATTGGTGGACTGGGTTTTGAGTTTCTGGATAAAAGGGGTTTCTGTGTCACTTGTACTTTGTAGGTAAACCAACACAACGGGTCTGTTGTTTGTTGCCTGTCTCATTTTGTTTATAGAAGAAAACTCAAGTTGTAGCGTTTGGCTCTCACGCCTTTTTGTGTTTGGTTAAGGTCGATACAATGAAGAAAGAATGCATTCCAACCGTCGTTGGTGTCACTTTGTCTGCCCAGCTTTCGAGGAGATGGGGGACCGACGTGCCACGCAGGGGTAAGGCGTCCCTTTACTTTTGTCCATATCATGTGGACAAAAGTAATGGGATGCCTGACAATTACACCAAACAGGGACTTTAATGACACTTTCACATACATAGGTTTTCATATGGAGTTGGTTTGGAAGTGTTTGCAAATGTTATACTTGTTCATATAGCAGTACTTTTAAGATAAAATAAAAAGTTTGCGTATAACAATACGATGCAAATAATCGTGATTTAAAAGTTGATTAGTAATTTTGCATACTACATTTTTTTGTATTTTCGTAGAAGTTACAAAACAAAGAAATTTTTAAAAAGTTTGAATAGTCAAAGTAGGCACAGATCAAATTATGGTGGCTTCATGACCCTCATATCCCTTTATCCTCAGCCCTAAAAGACTTTACAGTCCTAAAATCCCTAATTTCAATTAATAATTTCTTTTGTGATATACATCATTCTTTCCATGTCATTCAACAATTTCTGATTTTTTTCCTCCCAATATTCCTTGCAAATTGCAAATATAAAAATATATATTGAGTACACACAACGGGTTGTCTGTAACATGCACACTTTTTGCATAATTTTTCCCACACAAAATGTAGATAAGACCCACCTTTGACAGAAAGAAGGGCAGAAGTAGAGGCGTTGCCAGCCTGGAAGGTTACGGTGGAGTTTTCACCAGCACGTAAGTCCTTTAGCAGCAAAAGGTGGCGACGGCCACTTTCAAAGGAAACAATTTCCACTTTTTCACACTCTCTCACAGGCTTTCCATTAATTAACCAATGGCAGTCTTTGCTCTCCGGACGAGATAGGGAGCATTCAAAAAGTGCCTCTCCACCTTCAATAGTCTCCACATTATCCAGACCTTGAACAATGTCGATGGATTTAGCTGCAGGAGAAGTATGAAAATTGGCTCAGCAAATGGCTGCACAGTCTGAATTAACAATTCTCATTTTTGACAGATGGAAATAAGAGCGTCTGTGCAGTCTACCAGCTAGTACTAAGAAAACTGTTCAATAGCAGAAGGCAAAACTTTTTGCTTAGTATACAATAAATGTGCATGACAAAGCACAATTTCATTAACTTAAACAGCTTCAAAGCACAGCCAGCTTTACTATATTTCCTTTTTTTTAAAAACTTTTTTGTATATTTAAATTTTTTTACATTTAATTTATTAACCCTTATAGTTACTTGTGAACACACCACAGCACAATGTGAACAATGTGCAATTCCTTCTCTGCATTTAACCCATTCACCAAGTGAAGCAGTGGCCTGCCACCAGTGAGGGGTGCCTGGGGAACAGTGTGTGGGGACGGTACCTTGCTCAAGGGTACCTCTGTAGTGACACTAGCAGTAGTGATTCAAACCCACAACCTTCTGATTGCAAGGCCAATGCCCTAACCAGTAGGCCATCCAGCTGCCCATTTGTACTTTGACTATTGCATTATATGGGAGTGCACCTCAAAACATTTGCAGAGTTTTGAGATACAGAGGATCATAAAAGAATCTAAAGCTGAATCAGCTCAACCTCCACTTACATATCCGACATATTTTTGACATACAGCTGAGTACCACCAAATCTGGGCTTGTAATCCAAATTCTCAATAATTCCCAACTAGATTCCCTGTACGACACACTCCACACAATGTTATACTTGAGCTTGAGTCTATATACCCATTCATTAGGGCTGCCAACCTATTTAGAGAGACAAAATGGACCACTAGGGGAAAATTTCCCCCAGGTCACCTAGTTCGTAGCCTTGCATTCACTCATATACAGAAACACCAAAAGTTTCTCCTTAGTAGTTATTCACTAATAACTACTTTATATGAACTAAAAACATTCCAAGATCTAGGCTCAAATAATATGCACTTGTGAGGTTGGGCTGCAGGCATGCTCACCTTGCACCCTCAGATGTGCCTCAACAGAGGTCCCTTCTGCCTCACAGGAGTATGTACCCATGTCCTGTGAGGTTACCTGGCTAATGTACAACCGTGCTACATTCCAGTCCAGCTCCACCACTACCCTGTGGCCATCGTGTTGCACAGGCTGCCCGTTTCGCTTCCATACCGCCCTGACCGGCCTTGAGTACTGACAGATGAACTCTGCTGGCTGGTTCTCTGCTACGTGGATGTCTTCCATGGCACTGACCACCTCCACAGTGGGATCTATGGAGGGCGGGTGAAGTATGAGCAGTGGTAAAGAACATGCTCAATATGGTGAAAATACATTTGGCATCAAAAATGCTCAGATGCCAGAGATTGCATTTTTGCAAATCTGTCTAACTTTAGAAACAGTAGTTATCAAAACTGAAAGTGCAAAAAAAATCTTGTCTGAAGTGCATTAACTATCTAAAATTTCTGAGACCCCGCAGCTCGTGTTTTTTTCAGGTTTCAATGGACTCTAATGGTATATAAGTCCCACCCGTGA
>JBBPCY010000007.1:25545201-25555315 GCA_037974405.1 Brachyalestes nurse | reverse complement strand
TGTTCCCTCTCAGACGGACACTTAAATTTGCCAGAAAATTCAAGGTATCAGCCTTTGTTTTGTTTTGTTTATTTGTCATGTTAACTGATAATGTTACAGAGAACTTTTAATAAAAGTTGCTCAGAATTGCACACCCATGTTCGTCCGCTGCGTGTGTGATGACGTCATCAAACAACCAGTCGACGCGACTTCGACTATTCTGATCGACTAGTCGACTTGAAAAAATTGTTAATCGTTAATGCGCTAATATATAATATATATGATTTCAGAGATATTTCACCATTTCAAGACGCACTTTCTATATTTATAGATATATTTTATATGTAAATGTAGCTGAATTTACGTTCATATTTCTTACAAAATTAGTAAATTATATTTTCCTTGATAATTTAGCTCTAAAATGCTACAAAATATATAAATATTTTCACAAAAGGCAAAAAAAAGTTGGAGGATGTTTTGTAGTTTCCGCGTATTGGGGAGAGTTCGGTTCTCAGAAAAAATCCACGTGTGTCTGAATCCGCGACTGTATATACAGTAATCCCCCAGTTTTATGCGGATCAGGACTCGCGGATTCAGTCACACGCGGATTTTTTTTGAGAACCGAACTCATAGTTTTACGCGGAAATCTCCACAATAACGTGGAAACTGCAAATATCCTCCGCCCATTTTTGCTTATTTGTGGCAATAAATATATTTTTTTCTGGATGTTTTTGCACAAGGGAACCTTCCGAGTTGCATATCTTGGCGGGGAAAGCACTCAGACACTTCAAACTCCACAGTTCAGTCGATCTTCAGGAGACCTTTCCATTTTTAGACCGAGTAGATCAGGTTTTATTCTCCGAAAACCCCCAATACTTCTGTCACGCAACCTTCATTTTTATTACTGTAAATTAAATTAAAAAAGGCGAATATGGGTTTAACATTACATTTTCTTTAAGGGTAATGCATTAAACTGAGTTTAAAATGTTATGGGATCAAATTTAAGGGCATAATTAGGCATTTTTAGGCATTTGTTTTTACGGTTTTTCCACTCAACGCGGGTGCTCTTGGTACGATTACTATATATATATATATATATACATATACATACTGTATATAACGGCAATCATATAGGCATATTTTGTCATAGATAAATGTAGCGTTCTAGCATTAACTAACTGCTCACCTATTGATGATTCAAAGACATCCCTTGGCATTTCTGTTTAGTGCCAAATGTTAATTGTTGGAATGATTTGTGATAATACAATCCTTCAAATCTCCCGGCTATAGATGGTAAAGTGCACAGCTTATGCTAAATAAATATAACTTTAACTGAATAACTTGGCTTTCGTACCTTTTGTACTGCCAGAAAATCTGGAAGGTGTCATCAGCCAACATGGGCAAGAATTGACTACAGGGGGTCCTCGGGTTACAACAGTCTCGATGTACGACGTTTTGAGTTTACGACACCCACTCCCATAACTAGTTTGGTTGCGCGGGGCATAAGAATACGCAGTATGTGCAGACTACTCAGTAATGCGGCATATGAGTGAGGGAGTTGGCGTCCCCCTGTATACTTACCTACACCATTTTGGACCGTTAAAAGTGCACGTGTCCTTACACTAATTTTTAGTCCTTTTTTCAGTTACTTCAGTATAGTGTACAAGCACAGTATATTTATGTCCTTTTCCTTTTTCAGTGGCTTAGTTGTGTTTTTATGTTCTAGAATATGATTTTACAACTGTGTTAGGATTGGTAAGTGACTCAGGGTAGGGTGTGTTTTGACCAAAATTCGGTTTACATCACTCTCGTAGGAATGGATCTGTGTCGTGTAAGGGAAAATTAACATATATTCCAAGAGAAATCAATGTATTCAATGTATTCTAAGAAGAATCAGTATATTTACTGTATGATTTGCATTTGATTATCCATTTGATTATTCCTTATGTAATGCTTACATTTAGTTCTTATGTAAGACTCATACGTATTCCTTATATAATGGTAATAATTAGTGGAATGTGCAGGTAACTAAATCATTAACGTTGTGTAACCAGTATTGGGGACCGTTAGGGCATAAAACTTAAATTATATAGTTGTTATTTTGTACGTACTGTTATGTTTTTAATTAAGATGGTCCAGCAACTATCTCTTTCTGTGGCTGGTTCGGAGTTATGCTTAAGGTCGTTGTCATGGGGTCGGTACTAACGCATCTACAGCCATAACATGAGGCCTCTGATGCATCCTCGGTAAGGAATATGCTAGAATTTATAGTCAGTCTCTGGCGCCTCCAGGCCCCATGACCTATGACTTACTTAGATCATTTGTAAGAAAAGGTATAAGTATCAGTGTTTGAAGGACGACTGGAACAGAGGAACAGAGGAACCTACAGGACTGCACTGGGGTGACGAACGATTCTCTCCTTCTGCAGAAGAAAATTAAGTCTTTGTTCTGAACAAAGAATCTTTTGTCAGTTTGCTGATTTTCCACCATAGTAACCAGAGGAGTTTTCTTGTGTCTTATAGGAGAAAGTGACTGTCAAAGGCCCATTATTGTGACTGTGTGCAGCACAAACAAATGTTTGCTGTCAACTTACAGTTGACCTTGTGAGAAAATCAACAAACTTATGTTTTGCAACTTTTGTCTCACCAGTAACAGAGAACCGGGTGGAGGTCTTGCAGTCTCGGGCAATGAAGGCTACCTCACCCGAATCCTCTGCTGTGCAGTCACGGATAGTGAGGGTGTATTGCTTGTGTGCGTGGGCTATGGTGACTCTGGAACTTTCCTTCAGCTTTTCTCCATTCCTGGTCCAGTAAGCATCGTCCACAGGATGCTCAAGCTCCACACAGAAGATCACTGTATCACTCACTGGCACGACCGTTCTCCTAGGCAGCTTCTTGGTAATGTTGCCTGAAAATAGATATAACTACTTTTCAGAATCAGTGTCATGTCACACCAAATTGTCATGTTCAATGGAGTCAGAACAACCCAAACAGATTTAAAGGAAGCCATTTAAAGTAGTGTCCCCTCAGCACTATACCCAAAACTGTCAGCTCAGCCACGGTGCGACTGCCCTCCTTCATCTCACAGATATACACGGCATCATCATTGGTTGTGACATTGTGAATGGTAAGCCGGCGGAGTGTGCCCTCCTCATCCATGCGGTACTTTGCATTCTGTTCCAGGCGAGTCTCCTCCATGAACCAGTTGGCCTGAGTTGTTGGCACTGGCACCTCACACTGCAACATGGCTGTTTCCTTCTCCTTCACCTCCACATCCTGCAGCTTCTTCTTAAATGGGACCTTAGGCTCTAGAACAACAAATATAGCAGAAGGAAATGTAAGTACATATTTAAATCCACATTGGAATGCTATATATTACATTTTTTACATTTGATTTACTTTTTGTATCAAGTTTTCACATCATTTTTTATGTTTCAACATCAAAATGTGGCAGCTAAAGAGGCTTTCCCCCATAGAACAAGACTGTATTCATAACAAAAACCAAACAATCAAAAATATGTGACATTGACCAAAAGTTTAGATTCCATTGTAACAGGATCTTTCTGCTTCTGTTTCAGGGAATGAAAAGTAGGAAAATATTCATATTGAAGTATACACCATGCTTTTGGTATTGACCTTAATAACTTCTAAGGATTAAATCTAATCTAAATTCGATTTGAAACATTGATAACAAACACCGTCCTAGTTTGTAAATCCTCATTTACAACCAATAATAATCTGAAATGTCATCAGCTCTGCACTGCGACCGTGTCAAACCACATAGACCCTATGGTATCTGGGTCTTCTGGCTGGCATTTACTTGAGGAGTAAGTTTCTCTGACCTTTACTCAACATGCTTACTGCATCACACTTGAATTTAACAAACTGAAACTGCTAGCATAGCAGCCCAGCCATGACCTGTTGGCTAATGGTCAAATAATCCATCCTGGACACCTGTCGGTTTTCCACCAGAGAAAGTATCAGGATGACCAAGAGTAGTCACTAGCTTAGACTCTGTTTACCAGAAAAGTCGCCTATGCAGTGGTGCCTGACTACCGTTCATTACTGACCATTCTAAACAACTGTGAAACACTCAGCACTTGCAAAAATAGCAGCTAACAGGACACCAAATTTAAGACAAATGCCAGCATTGCACTATGCTGACACTGTGCTGGAAGATGCAAATTTCTAGGAAGGTTGCTAAAGATGAACAGCGGAATCTTTAAGGTAATGTTCCAGTCATAGCAAATCATTGAGGTTAATGTAACTCACAGGGCACAGGGCACGAGAAAAAGACTGTTGAACATGGATGAAAAAGCAAGATTAATTTAGAAAAAGATATCTAAGTGGAGGGGAATCCTCAGGGCCTACTAAGCCTTAAGAGGATGTCAAATAAGTTCTGGGAACAGAAAAAACAATTATCTATATTTTTTATTTCTTCGGCTTTCCTTTTTTTCTTAAACAAAACCACATTATTTTCAATTATACTCTCATTTGATCCTACCGTGTTGTTGTTACAAATAATAGTGCGACATAATCATCTTAAAATTGAAGACCAGTAAGTGGTCTCAAAGAGGATATTTTCTGTTTAAATCTTTAAACTCTCTTATTTGGACTTGTCCTGGACTGTCCCCTGACTTGGAGTGGACTTGTCCTGAAATTGAGGGATATACAAAAGGTGAACCTTCTGTCTTATTTCATAAGTGGGTTCGATGTAAAATCAGTTTTGTAATCACAGCACCAAAAGCTCTTTCTGTAAGTAACACTCTTTTTCCACATTGCTATCTTTTTATGAACCCAAAAAGTCTGTTTAGAAGGGTTAAATTAGTTACCTGTAAGACAATTACTGTGTTCAGCAGTGCATGCTAAAATAACTGCAAACAAAACTGACTTTCTTTCATATGCAAATGGGTTTAGATACTTAGAACAAGAAGTCACATCATGTATTGACTATTCACCTTGCTGAACGTATCTTACCTTTTACAATCACTAGCACAGCGCTGTAGGTTTGCCCTGCCATGTTGGAGGCATTGCAGGTGTACAGGCCGTTGTCACTCTGTTTGCAGTAGAGGACTTTGAGAATGAAGTTTTCTGCTTGGTCCTCATACATGACATGTCTACGACCCTCGCTGATATTCACCCCGTCCTTCCTCCAGATGATTTGGGGTTTCGGGTGACCAGTGACAAAGCAGCTGAGTTTGGCATGTTTGCCCTCTGTCACCATGCAGGTTCTAGTGAAGACACCTTTCGGCAGCTTTTTAGCCAAAGCTGAGACTCGCTGCTGCTGATCAGTAGCCAGCCGTAAGCTGCTGAGATCCTCCTCTATATTTGATGTGGCTGAGGTTAGTGAGGAGCTGTCGGACATACGGAAGAGGGAGATGTCTTTGCACATCTCCTCTTTGCGCTTCTGCATGTGAGAGAGTAGGGAAGTGGTTTTGTCAATGCTGAGCAGTTGTGTGTCCTGCAAGTCCACCACCAGAACAGCAGCAGCCTGGGCACGACCAATTGAGTTCTTCGCCCGGCAGGTGTAGGTGCCACTGTCCATACTCCTGATACTCTGAATCTGCAAAGAGCTGGACTCGCTTTCTGATATGATCTTGATGCGATTGGTCTCAGGCAGATAACGTCCATCCTTCTCCCAGTCAAAGCTGGGATCAGGGTGAGCTGCAACACGACAGTAGAAGGTAACATCGCCTCCTAAACCCACACGAGAGGAGGTAGGCTTCAAGGTGAACACAGGTGCACGTTCCACTACTGTAGCTGGAAGGCCTACCTTCAGAGTGACAGCTGCATAAGCCTCTCCAACATTGTTCTTGGCACGGCACATGTACTGCCCACTGTCATCCAGTGTGAGATCATAGATAGTTAGTCGATACACATCCCCATCTTCCACAGTTTTGAAGCGTCCTCCTGTGGATATATGCAGTTTGCCTTTTTCCCAGGTGACGGCAGGAATAGGGTTCCCCACAACAGTGCAGCTTAGGGTAGCATCTCTACCCACACTAAGAGAGAATGCTTTGGGTCGGGTCAGGAACCGAGGAGCCCCTCCAAACAGATTCTGGTCCATCTCTGGCTCCTGCAAACATATAAAAAAAATGATAATTTTTAGTAATACTGGTCACTGAAAGATGACAAGACAGATAACTAACACTCTCACTTACTTGTGAATGAAACATTTTTAACTGTCTTACTGAAAGACTTTTAAACTGTTGTTGACTGGAACCATGAGTGAGAAAAGAGAAGGAGTGATGAAGAACTAGCCAAGGGGAAGGAATGATGGAAGAACTGTACAGGGAAAAGGAGCAATGGAGAAACTTATATAGAAAGAAGGAACGATGGAGGAACTGATTTGAGGAGAATGAAAGACAGAGTGATAAATCTACACTATATAGGCAAAAGTATGTGGACACCCTTCCAAATTACTGAACTTAATGCCACACCCATTGCTAACAGAAGTACAGTAACAAGAACTATGCAATCTCCATAGACAAACACTGGCAGTAGCACGGGTGGGAGGGGGTAGACTTTGAAGAGTGGGGGGCCATGTCCCCCGCTGCTGTAATGGTTCCGGCGACCACAGGCAGTGGAATGGTTCAAGCTGGAGAGTTCACATATGTCATAGGATACCACATTTGCCAGTTTGTGAAATTTCTACCCTGCTAGACCTGCCACATTTAACTGTAAGTGCTATTAGAGTAAAGGAAGTGTCAAGGAGTAACAGCAGTAACACTGACATGGTAGTGTGAGCGTGAGTAAAGTTTTTAATCATCTCAGTCTCTCTTGAGTTGAGAATAGTCTGATAACCAAACATATCTAGTCACCTGTGTCCTGTGGCCAGAAACTGGCCACTAATAAGGGACCTGACAAAGGGGCCTATTAAATGATAAAGAGATGGATAACAATAGCAATCACAATAATTATAAACTAGGAAGTAGTCCTATATGGCCAGTGGGACACTGAGTCTAGGTACAAAGTAGGTGCATCCAATAAAATCTCTTGCTGGCTTATAAACATTTAATTCAATTTATTTTAATTTGGTAAATACGAATGTTTAGATTAAGATGACTGGTGTAACTGGCTAGGTATTTTCATATATTTCAGTGCAAGATAATGTGAAATCGTTTGGAATTTATTCAGTATGTTTGGTTAAATATTCTTGTAGGCTGTGAAAAATTTTGTAGTCGTCTGTGTGGGACACAGGATGCAAAAAAATTTGGAGCCCCAGGAATTTTACAGTATTTTTACACACTCCCAACTTTAGACCAAACACTTGGAGCAAAAATCACCTTTCACTGTTGTTTAATGCCCTGTTAATGCTAAACTGTTGTGCTAAACAGCATTTTTTTTCATTTACATTCACAGTATTTGGCAGATGTTCTTATCCTGAGACATATATGGGTGCTTCGCAGTCCACAAGAAAACATCTCTCACACGAGCTGCTAATATACTAAGATTTTACCAGAAATTGAGTTAGTACTTCAGCAGGGCCCTATCAGATCTCACACACAGATCACAGTTTTTTATATTGTGTTAGTAAAACATGATGTTATCTCAGTGAAGAGGTGGGCATTCTGTAGCCATTTGAAGACAGCAAGGGTCTCAGCAGTTCTGATGTTCAGGGGAAGTTTCTTCCACCACTTCTGTGGCAAAGCTGAGAAAAGTCTTGAGGCATGTGTTTGAGCTTTAAGAAGAGGTGGGTCAAGTTGAGCTGTGTTTGAAGAGGGCGAGCAGTGACCTGCGGACTGATCAGTGCTGATAGATAAGACAGAGCCGAACTATTTTTAAATCTAATGTGAGCAGCTACTGGAAGCAGGAAAGGGTTTGCAGTATTAGTGTTGTTTGTGAGAATATTTGTGTATTGAAAACCAGACATGCTGCTGCAGTCTGAAGCATTTATAGAGCTCTTGTATCTTCAGAGGAAGGCCAGCCTAAAGCGACTGACTGTAGTCCTGTCCTGAGAAGACAACTGACTGGAAGAGTATCCGAGTGGTGATGAATTTTTCAATGTTGTCATGCCAATTCAGTTTGAGTTCTAATTGGTTACATTATGTGTATTCATCAGAACTGCGTAAAAGCTACAAGTGCCGCATAGTAATCATCATACACATACAGCTAGTCCACAGAGTGTCAGAGTCAGAGACTGTACAGTAATCTTTATGAGGCGTTTACATGAGTTTATTCATGCTTCCTCTTAAATGTTGTCTTTTAAGAAACTGAATTTTGCTGAATTGTTGATACCCTGTAGCTTAGGCTACAAGATTTTGTCAGAGGTAGCTAAACAAAATTGAGCAATGCTTCTATGGCATGTAACATGCCAGTCAGCTTATAACACACAAAAACCAATAGCCTGTGCTCTTTCTCATTTCTGTTTTTTCCTGTTCCATACAAAAGATGGTTGTCAGGAGAAGGTTTGAGATTTTAATGTAAACATCATCTGCCGAAGGTGCCATTGTCCTATAACGAGGAATGTAAAACGGAAAAAACTAGAAACCAAGTAACTACAGACTATTGGTTGTTGTGTTATGAGTTATGTATACACTTCTATGCAAAAGCACCAAGTCGTTTATCTCTACAATAAGTGTCTTTCTGAAAGCAAAATATTAACATTGGAATACAAACCTCATTTCCAAAAAAGTTGCCATACTCTCTAAAAGTGTAGTAAAAACCAAAATCTTCACTCAAACCTTTATTTAACAGGCAAAAGTACAAAGAAAAGATGTTCAGTGTTTTCACTAACAATTCTATTTGGTTTCTAAACAAATTTAGAAATTGGTGCTGACAAGGTTATACAAGTAACTTTCTGGAAGGTTCCTCAATTAGCAAGTAATTGGCAGAGGTGGACAAAGTACTCACATTCATTACTTAAGTGAAAGTACAGATATCACTGGTCAAATGTTACTCCAATACAAGTGAATGTCATAAAGTCCAATTTTTACTTAAGTTAAAGCACTGAAGTACTTGCTTTTAAAAATACTTAAGTATTAGAAGTACATTTTCTTTCATTATTGCATTCTCGGCACAACACATACAATGGCTAATGCCTCTGACTGGCTGAAGAAAAAAAGTAATTTGTTTATTTTTAATTGTAATTCTACACACCCCATGAAACAGCATGGTAGGTGTTCTGGCACAATGTACCATGTAGGCCTACATGTATGTAATGTGCATCTTAATCAAGTTGAGAGTGAAACTGCTGTAAATGCAAATTGGCACGTAAAAAAGAACATGAAAGAGGGGTGTGCGTTGCATGAGGACATATACCCATAACCACACACACACACACACACACACACACACACACACACACACACACACACACACACACACACACACAAATGAACTAATTACATGTCCTGTCTGTATCCTACACCAGTGTGTTTTGAGTTATGGTGCTTTTTAGTCTAGAGAGTGTGCGTGAGAGTGTACATGTGAGAGCGTGCTTGTGAGAGGGTGTGCTTGTGAGAGTGCATAAGAGAGTGACAGAGAGACAGAGCATGCAACTCTATAGCACCGATAAAATATAAACATTTTATCAAGATCTGGTCATGGGTGCGAAAATGGCGTTGCAGAAATGCAATACGGGGTTGGATTAATTTTATGGTTACAGAATACCTCAGAAGCGAGGTTACTCTACTGATACTTATTGCCTGTACACGGGGAAAAACCAATCAGGATTTCAGATTAAAAGTAACGAGTAACGAGATCCCTGATAGAAATGTAGTGAAGTGAAAAGTAAGATATTTGTCTTTCAAATGTAGTGAAGTGAAAGTCATAAGTTTCTAAAAGAAATACTTCTTAAGTGAAGTACAAATACTCAAAAACTCTGCGTAAGTACAGTACTCAAGTAAATCTACTTTGTTACTGTCCACCACTGGTAATTGGTAACAGGTGTGGGTATTCAAGATTGCTATAAAAAGGTCAGTGTTTGCAAGCAAAGATGGGCCGTGGTTCACCTTTTTGTGCAGAGAGATAATTTTCAATCAATTAAAAAAAATGTTTCTTAGTGCAATTGTGAAAAGTAAAAAAAAAATTGCATACACAAGCACATTTTCAAACATATCTGTGCACACGCAATCGGAAAAAACGCCCAATCGGAAGCCTTGGGGGGGGGGGGGGGGGGTGGCATCCTCCCAAAA
>JBBPCY010000007.1:25493172-25514968 GCA_037974405.1 Brachyalestes nurse | reverse complement strand
ATCTCACCCTGTATATATATATATATATATATATATATATATATATGTGTGTGTGTGTGCGTGTGCGTGTGTGTGTGTGTGTGTGTGTGTGTGTGTGTGTGTGTGTGTGTGTTCAGGGGCTCATATTAGCACATTCTGTCGTCTTTACGGACTTTACAGACTTCTTTTATGGAATGGAGGGCAAGCTGGACGCTTAAGATATTTTAACAATGTGAGTGGCCAAACTAATTGTCAGTGCGAGGGAAAAAATGGAGGAGCAGTCGAAGTAGGAGAAGGGAGAGTGAAGCTCATTGAATTTCCGCGAGGACAAAAGCGGAGAGGTTAGCTGAAAAGAGTGTTTCTGGCAGTCAATAAGGTTGTCAAACTGTTCAGCGCTAATCAGCGGTAATGACGGGCTCTCGAGCCCAACGAGAACAAAAGCAAAGCCCCTCAAAGTTCTGCGGGGGATTAGGAGGAGGGAGCCCAATATTCATTTTAAATCTACTTTACCTGGCCTACTGTCGCCATTTAAAACACCACTACTACTCGCACTTCCACTGTTACACTGAACACAGTGCTTTGAATTTACACGATTAAAATGTCAAGTGGTTGAATCTAAAAAATGTAACATCAACAGAACCCCCCCCCCCCCAAAAAAAAAAAAACAAAGAAAGCGCTTGCATTCATGTGACATTTTTTCCTGCACATCCTTGACATACTTTTAATAAAGAATCATTTTTCAGTGAATTGCTCCTACTACTTATAATTATCTGATTACTGCTACCACATAATAATAATGACCACAATAATGAGAATATGCAAGTAAATATGAATAATGCAACTATTATCTGCATAAAATCTTGCATTATACATTGATAAAGCTAACCTAAAATCGTACACTCATTTTTTTTAAATCGGGGTCCTTTTGTTTACAACAGTAAATTAAAAAAAAAATTAGCCTAAATTTTTTGATTAGCCTAAAGGTTGTTCGTCACCCTTAAGCCAATTCTGAGACCTTTTGTTTCAGCCCCTATTAGAAGCACTGACGTGTAATCGTGTAATTGATGTCACCTCTGGTCTTTCTAACTTTCAGAAGCCCTGTTTCCAATAAATTATTCTTATAGTCACATTTCTTCACAACACAGGTCCAAATAGTCAAAAATGCTCTTGAGCTGCAAACACAACTGCAGTGCAAATTAAATTTCGATTTTTCTTCGCTATGGAGGAATATATAATTTGGCTTTTGACAGTTGTCGGGAGGCTACAGTGTCAATGCGTCCTGTTTTGCTCTCCTAGCTATCCTTCATGGGGCCTGAAACGAAATGAAAGGCGGGGTATAAAAAGTTATTAAGGGTCTGTCAGTTTGGCTTTCACACCTTTCATACGTTCCATTTATCACGAGTAAAATATACTGATCTAACATCCACACAATTCTTTTTCGCTTTATATAAAAGGGGTCCCAAATCATTCGGGCTTTGAGAAGGTTGATGAACGGGAGCCCTGGTTTGTATGGTGACATACAGGAAACTAGTATAAATGATGTGGTTGTATTGGAGTATTTCAAACGTGCTCCTGTTGCACTGATGGGCCTCGAATGATTGAATTCAAACACAGTCATTTCTTTGTGGCGAGCCTGGCAGTGTCAGCCTGGCCATGTTGAGTTTTTTCTATCAGCTATACAGTCCATCTAGTGACCGCGAAGTTGTTCAGATCGTTGTTTTTGCTTTTTAAATTGGCCTTGTGTTTTATTGTCCCTGATAACAGGAGCGCTCGAGGAGATCAGAAAATTTTTTGCTTAACTGCAACTTAACGCTCTTTGCACCGCTAAATTCCCATTCATTTCACAGTTTCAAAGACAAGCTTGCGAAAATTGAGTTAATGCATTAATGATACATTAATGTAGCCTGCTTTTATGGTTGGAGTACAACACATTTGGCTCGTGTATTAATAGGGTGGCGCTGGAGCGAATAAACAGCTGACCTGAAGGATGCTGAGCACTGCAGCTACTCCAAAGGCCTTATGCTTACCTGATCGTAATATGATTCATGCTATTCGTAGTCCCTGCGCCAGTCCTACCGCAAAATGTCCAACAAGCTCACCAAAAGGTGGGATTTATCGAAACCGCGTTTCTGACATATAGCTACTAACCACCTTTCTCATGTTCCTGTGTTTCAACAGTCTCGTTAACATGACACACTTATCTTCAGAACACTCATCTTCTGATAGTCATCTTTAGAATATAGAGATGCGTGTCTATTTAAGCTCCCTTGCAATGATATGAGATTAGTTGTATATAGTCAGTAACGTGTGTAAAGTGACCATTGGTCATTCGTGTACATAGCGCTGCACACAGTGTGAACAGCACGAAATTGTCCTCTGAATTTAACCCAGGTGAAGCAGTAGGCAGCCAGGAACACTGGGGGAGCAGTGTGTGTGGAGGGTACCTTGCTAAAGGGTGCCTGACTTGTGGTGCCACTGGCAGTCATGGAATTCGAACCCAAGACTTTCTGATTGCAGGGGCACATCGCTAACCACCAGGCCACCAGCTGCCGAATATTGCTTTCGTCAGAAATCATTAATGACCTCGTCGACTAAACAGTTGCAGTACATAGGCTTTTTGTCAAAATTTTAACATGCTGAAGTTGGCACACGTACCACATCTTGCTGTTCCAAATGAATACAGCGACCATTTACGTGACGTGTTCATTGATATTTATTGGTTTCAAACCCCAGTCCTGAATATTACAGAAAATTGGTGAATAATGTGCGTTTAATTAGAACAATCACAACGTGCTGGTAATTGTGCCCCCAGATAGTCAAATATGACAAATGTGCCCAGGAGCGGACTGGGACTGAAAAACAGTCCTGGACTTTCTCTCAGATATGCCCACCAGCTGGACATGTACAAACAGCCACTAGCAGATCTCTACGTCTTGGCTGTCATGGGGGGGCGTGTCCGGGAGGACGACGACGACGAAACGAATGATTTGAAAAGCTATAACGGTAAAGCTATAAACGGGCATTTGCCGGGCATTTGGGCCGGGCACGTACATTTGGGCCGGCGCGGAATCCCGTCAGCGCCCCCGCCCCCGCAAGCACGATATCGAGAGGGACATCGGTGCGTATTCCCTTTAGCAGAGCCCCCCGGGAAGGCAGGTCTCAAAATGCCAGGTAAGATTTGTTGTCCCAGACCAGCCCTGTTCCGCCCCACGCTTCAAATAAAAAAACAACAGCTATATGCCAACCTCCACAACAGAATAATTCACTCTTTTTTGTTGGCTTTTACCTATGGATTTTAAACCTGATAAATGATCGTATTAGCGCCCTTTGCTACTGTTAGTCAGTTAGGGAGAAAGGCAGGCCGACGGCCGTGCACCAGACGGCTGGTCTGGTCTTGTCCAGAACGCACAGATTACCAGTCCGCCCCTGAATTTGCCTAATTCCATAGACAAACATGTTGTCCACCTTTACCACACGAACCTTAACGATCATAGAGTCTTCATGGAGATCTAATCTAACCATTTTGGAAAAATGTTTTGTGTAGCTCGACCTCAGATGTGGGCTGGTCAATGAGCTCCATTTAAACAAAGTGTCAATAAAAAGAAGAAAAAAAACAGTAAAGACAGGGAGTGACCAGTGGAAGGACGCATTGGCAGGTGCCATAAGCCTTGCTCAGGGATTATTTGACGCAAAATGGCAAAATATTCACTTTAGGGGCTTTAGGGGAGTTGAGATCAATATACAGGCTGGGGTCTCTCAATGAGGACAATACATTGCAATACATTAAAGTCAAATTAATTTGAGTAATAAGGTTCCGGTTGATCACAACATTTTGAAACGTGGAAATGACAGACAGACAGACTGAATTAATTAATAAAAAGGCGTTTTACCCGTGGTCACCAGCCCTGGCCCTGAAGATCAACCTCCTTGAGAAATCTAGTTCAAGCCACAATTTGCCAAACCTGCTCTGGTTAATTAAGTTCCTCAGTCATGCCTGATTGGCTGGAGTTTTATGTCAAAGGGAGGGGCGGCATATTTGATGGAGGTGGGTGCTAAACATGGCGTGGAATGTGGGTCTCCAGGAAGAGGGTTGGTGAGTATGGCTTTATAACATAATCCAACACCTCCGTCCGCCGGTTTGTCCTTTAGAAAAGTATTCGGTTACAACCGACCAAAGTCAAAAGTCTCTCTCGATTTCTTTTCATGCATTTTTGCACCATAAGCTAAAATCTACTAGCGTATACATGTAAACTCAGCGAGTGAGTCGGTGACTTTTGCAAAGCAGTTGGAGGCTATTTTATTGAAAAATAATATAATTTAATAATGACAATTATCCCAGTTGTCTGGGAATATTTTTAGTCGTTTTCATTGCACAACGTTCTGTGAAAGCAGTTGCTGTGCAGGGTGATCTCTTATTTAATGAATGAAGACTGAGCTCCTTTATATGAATTTGTGATGGAAATCTGTCCACCTCGTCACTTTAAACTTGTATTGTTTTACTTTAAGGTTGAATTTCTTTAATAAAGGTTTTATTCGTACTAGAATGTTAATAACTATCCCATGCAGATCTGTTTTGTCATTTCCAGAACCACTGGGCAAATGAAAACCCTAATGCGGATATGTGCTCTGGCAAAGTAAACGCATTGGCTTTGTTGGTTAATTGCGCCCTCTGATGGTGAAACTGGAACATAACATACTTAATATTACATTTTGCAGTTGTAGCGGCATATTAAACCTAAACAAGAAATGACATCTTTGTAAAACAGTGAAATGTAACTGATCTAAATGTTTTACTTGAGCAAAATTTTACCTTCATACTAGTTCTTTTGTCCGATCCACCTGTTTACAAAACGATGTGACATGTTTACATGTGACTTTGGTAGCCTATATGTGACTCCGGTAGCCTTTGCATGTGACTCTGGTAGCCTAAAGGTTAGGACGTTCGATCTGCGATCAGGTAGTCGTGCGTTCGATTCCCAAGACTGCTAGTGGCACCTCTGAGGTTCCTTTGAGCAAGGTACTGTCCCCACACACTGCTGTGTAATAAAATGCAGAGGAAGAGCAAGTTTCCAAAACTTTTTCAATGCCTGTTTCTGAAGTGCAACTCCTTCACATTTTAGTATGGACAAATTTGTCTTGAGAATATAATGATAATGATTTTTAAGTAAATCGATATTCAATGTCACAAAATTATGTACAAGTTTAATATTTATATCTTACTACATGACACAGCAGTAGTCAATGACAGCCATCTTTGTTTATGACCTACTGCCTGGGAGACCTGGGTAAGTAAGTACCACTCGCGACTGTGTGAGTGGACTGAGTGAGTTTTGGAAATTCACCTAGTCTTGTACAGTGTATTATGCAAGGACTGAATGAGTTTTGGTCGGTTATACTATTGCACCTAAAAAAGTAATGTAAAAATAGACCAATAATAGTGTTACCTAAAAAATCACAAAAAATGGACTGAGTGAGTTTTGGAAATGTGCTCTTTAATTTCGTGCTGTTCACGCTGTGGTGTGTTCACGTATGACAGAATGGTCACGTTCACTTCACAAATAATAATTCAGCTCTTTTGCAGCACCATGGCCAGAGAAAGTGAACCTCCTCATGGAGCTTCGTTGCTTATTGCGTTGTTCGACTTCTGGTCTTATTGCAGCTATAGGACTCACAAGCGCACACTCAGAACGCCATCAGCTATGCATTCAAGGAGTCTCCTGAGGTAAACGGCATATGCTGTAATGTGAACTAAAAGAGGGCTTCAACAAAAGGCCTTGTAAAGATGTGCGGTGACATGCTAACGTGTATGAAAACTGGTTGATTCCATGTCTTGTCGTTTTGTCTATTCTGTAGATCACCTCAAACCCTGTTTTTCTCAGGCATGAAGCAAGTGTGCTTTACGCACAACTAACCGAGCAAAGAAAATAGCATTACGATGATCTGAGCGGTTGTATTGGCAAAGGTTCTTCTACTACCAGTAGCCTACACATTCTCATTAAAGTTGCAGTATGTCTGGTGGACACTGTGTGACCTACACTGTAATAAAAATGTGGTTAGCTGCCTGCAGTGGAGCTGATTGGAGTGATTCACATTCCACACATATTGTATAACATACACTCCACAACCACAACCTGTTCCTTCAAGTTTCATGATTGTTGTTCTGACTCTGCTTCTTATACACTGATCTATTTCATGGTTAAAAACACAATTATAAATTAAATGAGGTTTAACAAAGCCAGTTTTTAAAAAGTGATTAGTTATGCACAACAATTGTAAGTGCGTTGTAGCCAATTTAGCTGCTTAAAAAGTCAAATATTAAGCATTGAAGTAATACATTACACCAGGAAACGTCCAACAGCAAGTTTGTTCTGCAGTGATTGGGTCTGTACACAAGGGCCTTCTGTTGGTGATCTCAATAGAGACTGTCTTTCTCTTTCTCCTGGTTGACCAGAGGAGGATGGGTTCCTCTTTTGAATCTTGGTTCCTCCCAAGGTTTAGTCCTCCAGCTTTTAAATAAAATTGAGTTGAACTTAATTGAAATCATTATCTTTTAAGATTAGTATGTATGTTAAATACACAGATGAGCCACAACATTAAAACTGCTGATGACAGGTGGAGTGGATAACCTTGATTTTCTTGTTACAGTGGCAGCAGAAGGGGTGGGATATATAAGTCAAACTGAGATTGCTATATTACTGGGTCCAAAACATTAGGTCTTGCAGGGTGTTCCTGGTATGTATTGATTAATACCTACCAAAAGCCCAAGGAAGAACAACTAGTAAACTGATGACAGGGTCATGGAGGCTCAGTGCCCACTGATAAGTGAGGGAAATGAAGAAGAGCCCATTTGGTTCAATCCTACAGAAGATGCTGTAGCACAAATAACAAAAATAATTTGAAAAGGTAATGCTGGCTATTACAAAAAAGTGTCTGAACACACAATGCATATGCAATGGTTGGGCATAACCACAAACAGAGTGAAGTGAACATTCTGTCATACATGAACACACCACAGCACACAGTGTGAACAGCACAAAAACCTCTGCATTCAACCCATTAACCAAGTGAAGCAGTGGGCAAATGCCCTAACCACTACGCTACCAGCTGCCCCATCAGGGTACCCATGTTGACCCCTGTTCACCGCCAAAAGTACCTGCAATGGGCATTCGAATGAGACCATGGAACAATATAAGAAAGGGGTCTGATCTGCTGAATCATGTTGTCTTTTGCATCATGTGGATGGATAGGTGTATGTGCATTGCTTACCCAAGGAAGAGATGGCACCAGGATGTGGAAGGGTATTTTGACACTTACTACCTAACTAAACATGGTTGGAGACCAAGTACACCCCTTCATGGTAACAGTATTTCCTAATGTCAATGGCCTCTTTCAGCAGATAATGCTCCTGCCACACTGCAAAAAATGTTCAGAAATAGTGTAAGGAAACTGATAGAGTTTCCTCAAAGCATCTCAGTTTGGTCAATCACGGACTTAAAGGATCTGCTGCTAACATCTTTGTGTCAGAAAACACAGCACACCCTCAGAAGCTTTGTGGACTCCATGGCTCACTAGGTCAGAACTGTTTTGCTGACCCAAGAAGAACCTACAACATATCCGGCAAATGGTTTTGATGTTATGGTTGATTTGTGTATAGTTCTTAAAATTGTGCAGTCTTGATTATCACATCAGACTCAAACCAGGATCCAGGGTTACAGAAAAGCCATTCAAAGCAGCTAGTGATTGCATAGACAAAAGCATTAAGAATTTTGCTGTCTAAAACCTGTTCATTTTAATGTCATGGTAGTAAAGACAAGACAAGACAATAGAATTTTTCATAAAATTGAGGTTGCCAGCAGGTAACTGAACAGAATAGCTAATGTCAACTCTACAGAGCTAATGGAGATCAGCTTGTGGAAATAGCGTCTTAAACAATGTTACAGTAATCAAGCTGAAATATCTTAACTTGAAAAAACCAGGGACAGTGATTCATTATGTGTATTTAATAAAGGCTCCTCAATCACTAGTAATAATTCTTTAAAAATTGTATTGAGTCAAATATGACATGCGAACAGAGCTTATTACCGTTGGAAGGTGGACCGTAATCACAATTGGAAAGATTAGTAGATTCAAGATGCAATTTCTTTCAAAAAGTAAAGTGGTCGTTATAGTCACACGTGAACACCAAAGCACAGCACACAGTATGAACAATGTGAAATCGTTCTATTCACTTAACCCATTCACCTGAGAGAAGCAGTGGGCAGCCAGCAACACAGCGCCCACGCTCTTCTGATTGCAAGGGCAACTCCCTAACTACCAGCCACCTCATAGGAAACCCCCCCTGTCAGGGAATTTAACCCTAGTCTAGTCTGTGACAGGCAGAGATAATATCCACTGTGCTAACAAATACGACAACCTAACCCAAGAAACCTGGAGAGATTGCAGGGTGATGAACTAATTGTAATAATAGCAATAATGATAGCAATAATGCAAGTAATGTAGAGAATACTGAGTCAACTATGCATGAGATTGATCTAGAGGACAATGTCAAGCTAAACTAATGGGATTCTGGAATAGAATTCTTTAAAGCGTGATTTTTGACCCCAAGACTGTTTAGTATCTGAAACAACAGTATGATAAAGTGGATCTATGGTAGTTTGTTGTTGAATTTTTGGTCATATGGTTTATACTTTACCAATGTATACTGTTAGTATACACACTGTTTTTAATAAGCTGTGTGGTACATATCCACATATACATTGCTCAAAAAATTAAAGGAACACTTTTTAATCAGAGTATAGCATCAAGTCAAATGAACTCCTGGGATTATGATTTGGTCAGTGAAGTAGCAGAGGGGGTTGTTAATCAGTTTCAGCTGCTTTGGTGTTAATGAAAGGCACAACAATGAGACAACCCCCAAAACAGGAATGGTTTTACAGGTGGAGGCCACTTTCATTTTTTCCCTATTTATTTCCTGTTTCTCCAAGCACGGTCTCAAGAACATGGAGTAAATTCCAGGATACCATCAGCAGGACAAGTATCTGCTCCTTGTGCAAGGAGGAACAGGATGAGCACTGCTAGAGCCGTACAAATTGACCTCCAGCAGGCCACTGGTGTGAATGTCTCTGACCAAACAATCTGAACTTCATGAGGGTAGCAGTGGCACCATGGAGCTTGGTTGGCATTTGCCATAAAACACCAGAATTGGCAGGTACGCCATTGGCACCCTGTGGTTTACACAGATAAGAGCAGATTCACCCTGAGCACATGTGACATGTCTGGAGTCTGGAGAAGCCAAGGAGAATGTTATGTTGCCTGTAACATCACTCAGCATGACCGGTTTGGTGGTGGGTCTGTGATGGTCTTGGGAGGCATATCCATGGAGAGACAGACGCACAGACCTCTACAGGCTAGACAACAGCACCCTGAAGTCCTTAGGCCCATTGTCAGACCCTTCTCTGGGGCAGTGGAGCCTTGGTTCCTCCTGGTGCACGACAATTCCCGGTCTCATGTGGCGAAAGTATGCAGGCAGTTCCTGGAGGATGAAGGAATTGATACCATTGACTGGCCCCAATGCTCGCCTGACCTAAATCGAATAGAACACCTCTGGGACATTATGTTTTGCTCCATCCAGTGCTGTCTAATTGCACCCCAGACTGTCCAGGAGCTCAGTGATGCCCCCGATCTGGGAGGAGATCCCCAGGACACCATCCATCATCTCATTAGGAGCATGCCCCGACATTTTCAGCACACAATCCAATGAGGGCCATACAAACTACTGAGTATCGTTCTGAGTTGCAATTACATTTTGGCAAAATGGACTAGACTGCCGCATTATTTTTTTACTTTGACTTTTGGGGTGTCTTTGAATTCAGCCCTCTGTAAGTTGATCATTTTAATTTCCACCATACGATGTGGCATCCTTTCGTTCCTAACATATTACCCAGTCAATATCAGTATTGTTATACCGGTGCTGTCTCGATCGCGTAGTTCCTCACCTGAGTACTAGGGGTAATTTAACTCTGGATAGGGTAAGTATGTATGTATGCGTGTGAATGAGTGGTGAGGTGGGATCTGTCAACCCGAGGTTGTCCAACTGTGTTGCGTTTAGCAGTAATGAAACTTAAGTAAGTGTCCGCGTCGCATGGTTGGTTGTATGAATGAGTGTCTGTGTATTTAAGTCCCAGCCGATCCAGGTAGTCTTTGTGTGGACACCGTTTCTCTGGATGTGTCTGGACCGGAAAAAAAATGTATGCTGAGGGCATGAGACCGAGAAGAATCAGAGGGGACTCCAAGTTCAAGAAACCCAAGTTGAAGCAGTATCCTGAAAGTAGCGATCTCTGTGAGTGTTTTCTACTCGAGGGAAAATGACTAATTGAGATTGTGTCTGAAAGAAAGCTTGTTTTGTTTTTGCTTTGTTCGTGAAACATTAAAGACTCAGTGGATTCTACTTGTGATCACGTCCGCGCGTCCTTATCTACCCCGGTCTAACATTGGTGGCATAGTTTCATGCAATATACTTTAAATATCAACAACAGTGTGAGTAATTTTCCACTTAGCTAAGAGTTGGTGAAGCCTGTATTTCTGACAAGTTTTTAATGCATGTTTTTCTGTAGTCAGTAAGGATCAAAAAGCAAGAGAGAAAAAGGTAATAAACACAGAGATAGAGAGGAGTACATGTACACCTTGTTATCTATTTGTACTAGCTACTGACTAAATTAAATTAGCAACTTTTACATATACTGGCTGTAAAAAAAAACAAAGCAAAAAACAAGTTTTAGTCAGCTTATTTCAGTTTATGAAACAGTAATAGCTTAAGGAAGGCTGGAGGGCTTGAAAATGAGCAAATTATAGGAAAAATTATATAAACATTATGAAGTGTTGGAAGGAAGGACATTACAACTTGGCAAACTGTGTAGAAAATATATTTATTAGCTGGTTTATTACTAAAAATTCACTAAAAAATTTTATCCTGGCCCTGATTATCATGTCAGGTACCAATCATCACTGACGGTTCATAGATAAGGTACATTATAATCAATTCAATTTTTAATTTCATTTGAATTGAATCAGGTTATTGACAGCCAGCCCTAGAGGAGGATGCTGACCTCTGCAGTTCATAAAATGTGCTGTTAATGCAGCAGTTGGAAGCCTATATATTTACATCATTTACATCTATTCAATTGCTGGGTGCTCTTAAACATCTTACAATTGACTTAAAATTTAATCATGTATCAGATGTAGTGTGAGCAGATGTAGGTGAGCTTGTCTGGAAAGGGAATTAGATGATCTGCATGGAGGAGAGTGATGTTACCCACTATGTTACGGTAACTGCTAATCAACCCTAAGCTTCTGAAGAGAGTGAGGAAGGATGCAGCACAGCACACAATAGATGACCATGCCTGGTTACGCCTGCCATTGTCTTTAGATCTAATATGGCTTTTGTTTCTGAAGTGAGTAAAACTGTTGAACACTTGGGAAAGGCTGCACAACGTATGGTTTCTGAATCATCGGTAAAACATTAGATTTTCAAATACCATCATTGCAAAAGGCTTTTTCAAGCTTTTCCACTGCATGCAGCACTAAATGTAAGATGAGCCCTGTGGAAATTACAAATTTATTGCATAAGTGCAATAGTGTCAATAATTCAAATTCAATTTTTAATTTTCTTCCATGGCATTTCATATATTCCTCTGTCAGTCCCTTGTCTCTCACTGCCATCTTTTGTGGAAATAGCCATCCCACCAGTGTAAGGGGACAGGAAGAAGAGGTGCTTATGTTATGTGCACATCCATGTTTCTATTGCTCTTCATACATGAATTATGAATTCTGGAAATTAATTTGTAACGAGACTTTGAGGCAAGTATTGAGAACCTATTTGAGAACCTTTACTTATCTGAGCGAAACTACTCTGTAGTTTACAGTCAGAGCTCCACAGAATCATTTCAACATACAAAATATCCATCATTTAACTGAATCTTAATTTTAAAAAATTTTATTCAGGACCTGAAAACAGGCGCATTGCTGTTAGCCTAGTGCACATGCATGTAAGCTGTGCACATAGTACAACCATTAACATATTAACAAGGTAAGGAACGTATTCAGGAACTTACTTTTTGCTGTATCGATTCCTTCTGAAGCTCTGAGAGCACTCACCACTTGTGTTAGGGCCGCAGGTCTATCTACGTGGAATGTTAGAGAAATCAACATGGCAGCTTCAAGAAGTTCACGTAATGCCTTTTTGTGAAAGTGATTTTTGCTGCATCTTTATAGGTGTAGGGTGCTGTGATCATCTCATGGTGAATGTGTTGTTTGTTATCTGCAACCACTGAATTTGCCAAAGGGTTTTCTCTGTCCTCTTTGACTTTAAGCATAAGGTGAGGTGTTTTGATGTCTTGGCTGAGTGTCCAAGCTGTTTGGACACTATAGCACTTTTACAGCACTTCATATAGAGATAAATAGCAGGGGTTTAGCAAATCTCCCTTGCTGTTATTTTCAGCTTACAACGACTGGTAGACATTCCTGTCTGCCTGAGCCGTCATTAAAGGGGAATTTACAACTACACTACCTGATGAAAGAGACTTTGTTTTACAATAGTTACAAGATTTTTTATTAATTAAAAAAACTTTCATGGGAGAGAGATGCAAAGCAGGGGAACAACTCCATATTAAAGTCTATGTATTTTGAAGTAATGTCACTGTCCCTGTTGCTGTAATGATCAGGCGTCCCAATACTTTTGTCCATATAGTGTACATGCAAGGTGCTTTCAGGCAAAACAGCATTGGAAGAATAAAAAAAATGCAATACATTACCAATATGACATTAACATTATTAATATCTCATCTATATAAACATATAACTGTTATATTAATATTTATTATATAAAATATTAATATTTTGTAATAAATATTACATGAAATATCAAAGTTCTAATCTCTAATATCTTCTATTCCTGGGCCCTATCAACACCACTGTAAAAAAAAAATCCAATCACCACCACTGTAAAGATATCTTTACCACCCTCACTGTAAATAAAGTTGACACAGTCCTCTACAATGCACCACTTGACATACAAGCCATCCAAATGACTTTTACACCTCTGTAACTGAAGTATGCAAAAAAATTTTAAATGTGAAAATTCGGTGGATCTCCCTTTCATCAAAAGGTAAGGCTGAGGATGCAACCTCATGATGTGCTTTAAAATGCCACTGGATGGCAGTCATGTTCAACATAGAATGTTGCCGGCGAATACAGAACATCAAAATTCCACTCTGTTTAGTCTAAAGAGGACACACAATTTATCAGGGAATTGCCATATTACAATCCACCCTGCTTTTAATTTTTACTTCACAGGATCGAGAACTATCTTATAGTACACTGCAGCTGTTTTGATACCCCACGTGTCACAACACGTAAGCATGGCAGCGCAGTGGGCTACAAGTACAGATGAATCTCAGAACTTTCAGCAGTCTCTGAGTTATGTTCATCTCTAATTGTTATTCACACTTGTGCATCTCTCACAGTGTGTCCAAAATACTGTATAACCTTGGATTTTAAAGGCACACTGAGAGTAGACAATGACGTACAAATCTTTATATTTTGTATGATGTTTAAGTTTGATTTATCTGGCTCAGATAAATAAAAGTTCCCAAGCAGAGCATATTCACAGTCTGCTATGCCAGCTAACAAAATAAAAGCGAAAAATCCCTACCCCAGAATTTATGAACGGCTTCAGAAAAGGGCTCATTTGAGTGAGGGTGTGGGCATAGCAAAACAACCCCCCCCAACAACTCTGATAGCATCAGTGATACAATTTACATTTTGAGACTGTTTCAGACATAAATTTTTGTCTTGTGCAGCTGACTCCCGAGTTTGAAAATTAGTAAAATTTTCATTTTAAGGTGGCCAATTTAGGTATAACAAAAACATTTCCAATAATTTGATTATATATTTTAATATTTCATATATCATTCATAGTAAATACAGGACAAACAGCCCAAAACTTTATTCCTCCCTCACAATTGGGCATGGTGATCTTAAATTTATATGCGACTGCTCCAGACCATTCTGTTTTATTGCCAGTGCTTTTCTAGGGAGATTACGTGAGCTGAGTGTGTATGGAACTGAACACCTGTGGCAGTAATGGGTGCACTTTAATGTAGCTGAATTAGAGAGGTGTCTGGATACTTTTGGACAAATAGTGTAATTAGGCATAGTGATGTAGTGCATTGTTAAATGTTTTAGACCTACATCTATACATGTCTCAACATTGCAAATTTTCTCTCACATTTAATAAAAAATAAACACTAACATTTGACACATATTTGCCATTTTGCACGCTTATCTCCGCAGCAAGAATACAGCATGTCATAATACTCTTTCAAATTATTAAACACAGTATTCATTCAAACCAGTACTGTGGCTGTTGACTACACCAAATGTTGTCCTGTTGTTTTATCTTGTCCTGTGCTCTTGAGTTTTTCTTGCACTCTCTTTCTATTTGCACTATTTTGTCCCATCCAAACTTGTAGTCTTGTGTTGTTTCTGTTTCTGTTCTTGTGTTGCACCATGGTCTGAAGGCACACAGTTTCATTTCACTGTGTACTGTGTAAATGGTTGACAATAAATTACAATAAACACCTACTTGACTTGACTTTATGCTGCTGCATCAGAACGGTGGGGGACGACTTCTCTTGTCAGGCTTTTAATGTGGTAGGGAGTTATCTTTCTGTTACTGGCAGTATGCTTCGTATGAGTTTGAGGCCCATACCTTTTAAGTGATTTCCACCAATAGCATAGAGGCGATCATTCATTCCAGCAAGCGCATGTATGGCACGTTTAGTGTTCATGTCCTGTTTCCTGGCCCACACATCCATCACAGGATCATAGCAGTAGAGCCACGATACATACTCCCCATTGTGCACTCCGCCTGTAACATATACAAGATAGCATCTGTACCCACAGAATGGCCATTGTCCTTTAAAATGTACAATCACTTCAATTTTTACATTTTTATGTATACACTGTACAATCATGGCAATGCAGAGAACAAAACTGTTATTTTCTATTTAACAGATTGTTGCTTTAACAGCTGGTTCTCTAATATTGGCACCATTTCATTAAATATCAATGTAAAATAACAGGTTGGATAACAGGTTAATATGAATTCTGAGTTCTCCCACCTGAGATGTAAATTTTGCCATTATGGACAGACCCAGCGTGAGCCGCAAGTGGCTGAGGAAGGGATGAAACATAGTTCCACTCATTAGTCTCAAGGTTATAGGCCTCCACACTAGAAAGGTATCCTGTCTCATTCCTCCCTCCAATTACATAGAGATGTTTGTCTAGGCAACAGGCAAAGAAACTTGCCCTTCTGAAAAAGATAAATCAGACATATGTTATATTAAAAGTGTTTTTTAAGTATTCAATCTGAAAGCTTACTTTTCCAAATACAAAGTTTGGGTGTGGCACTATACCTCTCTTGCATTGGAGGGAGCTGTATCCAGCTGTTGAATCTTGGGTCATATCGACTAACAAAATTAGTGCTGTGTTTGCCTGCAGAAAAAAATGCATACATTAATGTCTCTTTCCAAAACATTAATAGTGATATTTGATTTATAAATAATTGATTAAACTTTTTCATTCATTCAGTTATTTATTCAATTTACCATTTGGATTCCATTGGTCTTCTCCACCTAGCAGCAGAAGAAAGTTCTCAACTTCTACTACACAGTGATGGGCACTGTTATAAGGCATTACTGTAAAGCAAAACGAATACAAGCTGTTATTTTCCTTATTTAACACACAAAATCAGACTATGCAATTGAGAACAAATTATCTCAGTCATTTTAATACCCTAACCCTAACACTAACTTATTTATGTATATGTAGAACAAAATAGCAAAGCAAATAACATTAGAAATAATAAAGTCTGAATATTTTCAGTTACAGTATGAAAGTGGAGTGCCAAGCAGTAACCAAGAAACTTTCAACAGGGAATTCAGAGGTTTGCTCATCGTGACACTGAACAATTTGCTCCCTACAGGCTTGAGCGGTCAAAAATAATATAGTTTATCTGAAAGTAAAGACAGAAGTTTGTGTTGGAGCAGGATTAAACAGACGGCCAGAGTAACTGATGGAGAATAATTAGGGCATGTGAAGACTTTAGAGGGATGTTGGACATTTTTTACAAAGATATGATTGATCAAAACAAACCTTGAAAAAAATCTTTAATTAGTGTGATTGCAGAGGTTTTATTATAATTTTTATTCCACCTGTTTTCATTGCCACTTCTCATCTGAGCCTGTTTTGTACTGAATTTTGGCAAAATGCCTACGTCAAAATGTCAATTTATATCCGGTATTGTGCACATATACTTCAAGACACTAAAGCTCGGGTCACCTATAATAATCAGCCTGTGAATACTGCTACACATTCAGCCATGCTTAACCATAAAAGGCTTGGTAAGAAAGATGGAAGCCACTGATGAAATTTTTAATTATTTTCCCCCATAAAACCAATGTTGTGCATTGCGCACATGTATTCAGATTTTAGATCAGTAGAACAGGGGCAAAGCATTATTAATTAAAAAAACGATTTTTGTAGTCTAGTCACCTCTGTAATATAGAGAGTGAAAGTGAGCAGGTGGTCAAGTCACATGTTTGAGAGAGAGTCTGTGACATCACAGCTAAGGCGCCCAGACAGGCACAAAATGCAGAAAAACAAACACAGAGCAAAACACACAGCATAAACTGTGCTGCTACACATTCAGCCATGCTAAACCATAAAACGCTTGGTAAGAGAGAGTAAGTATACGTCCCTTCATTTGTTCAGCGATAGCACAGAGGCCACTGACTGAGGAGAATCAGAAGATGGCAACCACGTAATCACACTTTGCATTTTCTCGTGGAAATGCATCTAGTTTATTGCAGGTGTTGTAGTACACAACTGGGATGGGAAAAGTACAGACAAAGTGGGTTTAAGTGAAAGCGCATCACAGTCTTCCTCAACTGAAAGTCATAGTATGGTGTCAAAAATAGTGTGAGGTTGCAATTAATCGTCAGTGTTGGTCCTTGCACAATATAGTATACATGTGAGCAGTTTCATTTTATAATTTTATGAATTTGGTTAGATATTTTACTAAAAGCAATAAATTAAAGCAATATATAAATAAAAATCTCCTGTCTTTTGGTTACAAAGCACTAATGTCTAAAATAACAGTAAAAAGTGTTTATTTTCTTCTATAAATGTAATTTAGTAAAAGTTCTATAATACTCAAGCAAAGCAGGAATCTTCCAAAAGTGACAGTTTGTCATCCTCAAATGTGGGAATATAACAGCATCAGTTAAAATGTCTTTAGACTTTATAGAGTTGTAGTCAGTTGCACCTCCCTCTTTCATAGTACACACTATAGATTTTTGTTGACGTGTGCTGTCTTCAACTCCTCTAACTTGGTCTCCCTACTGCTAAAGTGACCCCCTGTTGGAATAGAGAGAAATGGTCTTGTGGTGGCAGTCATAATGAACACGATCATGTTCACTCAATAAATCTCTGGCCCGTGCCTCTGCCACGTAAATCAGTCGTACGTTAAGAGCCACCTGTCTGTCTCTATCATTCATTTCCACTGTCACCCCTCTGCTGCCTGATGGATCGCAGTTGCTGTAAAATTAGACAGCCTTGAATCTCACTTCTTTCCCATTGGCCACTTCCGCAAAATCAAATGTCAGTTTGCTGCTGGAACATCAAAGCATGGCTACACAGGAAAGCCTGGGAGTGGCAGGATAACACAACTTTATCTTACATGAGTCAAGAAGGTGACGTCTAGGCCTGCAGTGTCTCATTCACTCATAAACAACTATGACTAAAAGACAGGGCTCTGTGCCCAACTGCTCCACACAACACAATTTTACTTTATAACAATGTGGGAAATACATTTCCAGGCTATGTTCTACTAACTGTACAGTAATAAACTTGCTGTAACAGTGCAGAAAAATGTGAGGACTGGCTTATAGAGGTCTGGACTTTAGAGTATGGTCCTTTACTATTTGGAAAAGCTATGCAATGGAGAACATCTGATGTGCAGTCAGTAACAAATTTCACCAACAGACTGAAATTTGTATTTTCAAATGGTGCAAAAAATGTTACAAAAACGAATCTGTACTTGTGTTTCAGTATGTCAACCACTTTATAGAAAGCTGCTGACTACTGATTAAATAGGTTTTGGTAACAAGGGTTGGTAACAAAAATGTCTGATTATTATTTCTTATTAATTATTTAAAATGTTTAGTAACTGTTAATATCAGGTGATATAATTTTAGATATGTTTCTTAGATTTTAATGATAATCTTCAAATGGTTGGTTTCTCAGGTAAGAGTAAAGCTAAGACCTAAACTACAAATTCCTTCAATTAACAATCTTCGTTCAGTATTATGTGTAGTCCAGTACTAAGCTTAATCACTTTTTACAAAACCAAGCCTAATAGTTAGGTGCTTTACTGTGCTGATTGTAACTGTCAGCTTTCACCTATCATATTTCTCAGCTCAGATACAAAGAACGGTGCAGTCTGCACTAGAAGTGGTGCTTCCCAAAATGCTTTGCTGTTTTGATTTCTTTTAATTATTTGATTTTTTTCATTTTTTTCACACATTTTAAGTAATTTCCTCTGGGACCAATAAAATGTGTGATTCTGGTTGATTTCATATAATGTATTGATAAAACTTGCTACAGTTTAGGTTTGGACACAACGGTGTTTTATGTACAAGTTTATTCATTCTGCCTTTATTGTTATAAAATAGTCGCACAACAGTTAAGTCAATATCTAAGGGTTTGCCCAATAGTCTGGAGATGATGAGTTGGTAATTATATGCAAGGTAAGGTTGGTAATTATATGTAGTCTCTTGTAATATTAACAAAACTCGCTTATCACTTGTTCTCTAATTAGTACTACATAAAAGATGCTGCAATACAAAGTTTTTTCACAATTTCACAACTGCACAAAACAGAAAACCTCTTCTTTGAAAATGCAAAAACTCCATTGCTAAAACAACAAACAGGACATATACTTATTTAATCTGTTCTTCGCATTGATCTTGCGCATTTACTGGGAGAATCAAGAATGTTTAAGCCTTATGTAAACCGAACACAATGTATATGTAGCCACATAGTGTCTGAGGGATTAATATACCTGAGAAGTAATATATCTGAGAAGTTACGCAATGTTTTTTAAACAAATAAGGTCATTTAACTTTAGGTCATTTAATTTCTCTATGTTATTTCAACTAAGGTAATGTAATATTAAGCTGACCTATGACTGTATTCATGTACAGTCAATGTATTTGAGACTGGCAAAGAGACCTGTATATTTTATAATACATTTAGGTCAAATTATAACATTATTTTCAACAGGATTTTCCAAGTGCAATTTATCAATTAACAAAAAATCAGTTTGTTGAAGGTATATCAAATGACTATTCCAATGCTATTAATTTGCAACTTAAAAAAAAAATTAGGATTAGATATTAACAACTATGTATTACTGAATCACAGAAATGACTGTAAATGCATTACAGTCTGTTATTTAGAACTTAATAACTTCTTAATGTTCTCAAAAACTTGTAATATTGAATATATTCTGGTGTGCTTTGTATGTATATGTTTCTAATAATAATAATTTTTAAAAAAATCATTATTATAACAAGTGATTCTAAATTTTTGAAAAGCAGTGTAAATCATCAACTTAATACCTATACATATAACATATTCAATTGTATTAGAAGTATTACCTAAAACAGAAAAAAATATATATAAATGGCTGATTAGGGAGCCTCTGTTATGTGAGCCTCTGTTTGTGGAGAGCAATTTGAGCACACTAGATGGCACTCACTCCATTATGTTAAAACAGAGCAAATCTTAGATTAAAGTCATTATGTCAGTTACAAATAGTGCTGATGGAAGTCTTAATCAAATGTGTTCCCCCTTTTGGGTTGTGGATCATTGCAAAGTTCTGATTGAATGTTAATAACCTGCACACCCAAATGACATCAGCTGCCGCTGGTGTGTTAGGAGGATGTGCAGTTTGGATGTTCTGATCTGTCATGGGCCATTTAATCCTCAAAGCATGTGGATGAAACAAAGGAAATTTACCCTATGACCTTTTGAGGGTAACTTAAATTGATGAAAATGTAGTTCAATAATGAATTCAGATATACACTGGCAATGACTTGGACACTATTTGGAGGTTGAATTCATGTAGTAGAACTTCTGTTTGTAAATTCATCAAGAAATGTTCACAAAATGTAAAGAGCAGCTGATGTTTTCAAATTATGGCAAACAGAAAAAAGATATAAGATTTTGGTGTGACAACGATGATATAAGGGTATGGTATGTACCAAAAATAACAAATATCCTGTTCCCTCTGCATCTTTATTCAGACTCATCTGCTTATCTGCAAAATCTAAAAAGGAATGAATTAACTGAATCATTGGAAACAGATTTCAAAACAAACCCACAACTGATTCCTCTATGTACTAATGTGAGCCATAACATGCATGGATCTGCTGAAAAGATCACAATAGAATTTTAAGGAACTCATATTTTACATTTGTCTCATGTTTTATTTTTTCCCCTGAAAAAAATGTGTTTTATTTAGTTGTATTCACAAAAACAGTCATAAATAAAAGATTATATGTAAATTATATGTAAATTAGCTCAGTTATCATTGGCTGAGATATATTGTGCCTCATTCAGAAAGCAGTCCAGACTGAAAGAGGCCTGGCACTAATCTGCTGTCAGCTGAATAGGTGGATATATGTTAATAAATTGGGTTTTATGACATCACAAATACAGTAAATGAAAACAATGTGCAGACGACTGTCAGAGGACAATCAGTAACCTATCATATGTTTAATTCAGTCTGACACAGGTTAACATTTAGATAAAACTGGCCCATTGTTAGAAGCACAAAGAAATAGGTTTGCAGTATGATACCTTTAACAGAGTAGTTCTATGTCAATAAGCTAACTACAGAATACTGTATCATTTAAACTGCTATCTGAGCACAATACAATATTTGCTTTTAGGTTTTCACAATAAAATCATTTTTTGTGCACTAATATGTCCCTGGTAAAGCAGTTTAATACGAATATGTGTAAGATCAATATGTGTGCGATCATCTGATGATAAGTCCTCCTTAGATCATTAGATTAAAATTAATGCCAGCAGACTTCTACAAAAAAGAAAAAAAAAAGCGAGGGAAACCAGACATAGACCTCCGCAATGGTGTGAAGACAGTCACGCTCTGATTAAAAAGTAACATTAAAAATTATAGTGATACATCATTACCTCAAGCATCTAAGGAGCAGGAATTTCTATTTTACTCCAGGATGAATCCATGGTAAGACATAACTTCAAGCAGCTAGAATCCTTCCGGAAAAACGACATTAAAAGATTAGGGCACTCACTTGTAAGGATCTTCCATGTTTTCTTTTCATCGTCGTAATACTGCACTAGATTACTGGGGAGGCGGTCAGGTCCTGGGGGCAGACCTCCAACCAAGAGGAGCATTTTTTTGTTGGAACGAATCCTTAAACATTGGAAGGGAAAAACAGACATAGATAAGAACTTTAAATACATCATATTTATACATCATATTTTATCTATCAACTCTGCATAACGCTGTTTCACGTTTGATATTACTAACTGAAACTCATTTGTGTTTATTAGCAGTTATAGAGTGTGTGTATATATATATATATATATATATATATTTTTTTTTTTTTTTTTTTTTTTTTAATTGAGGTAAGATCAAGCCTCAGTTAAGGAT
>JBBPCY010000007.1:25443839-25460381 GCA_037974405.1 Brachyalestes nurse | reverse complement strand
GCGCCGCGCAAGCCATAGAAAACAATGGGTTTCGGAGCAAAGCGCAGCGCATGCCGCGTTCGGTCTGAAAGCCCCTTTACTCTCTGGACACGATCATGGACATATGTACCAAACAGCCATAGCATTTAAACCACCTGCCTCAAATTGTGAAGGACATAAAACAGCTCTGACCTGTCAAAGAATGGACTTTACAAGACCTTTGAAAGTGTGCTGTGGTATCTGACCCTAAGATATTACCAGCACACCCTTTACGTCCTGTAAGATGCTAGGTGATGCCTCCATAGATTGGTCTAGCTTAACCAGCACAACCCACAAATTGGAGAATTTTGACGTTTTGAGCTCTGTCATGTTTCCCAAACTATTCCTTGTAGGGAACATTATCCATTCACAGGATGTAAAAGAAAAAGAGCCTTTGTTCCCCTCCCCTGCACATCAGTGAGCCTTGGGTGCCCATGACCCTGTTGTTGTTTCATTGGTTGTCCTTCCTTGGACCACTTTTGGTAGCTGTTAACCACTGGGATACTGGGAACACATGACAAGACCTGACATGTAGGAAATGCTCTGACCCAGTGGTCTAGTCATCACAATTTGGCCCTTGTCAAAGTTGCTTAGACCCTTATTTTTCAGACTTCCAATACATTAACTTCAAGAACTGACAGTTCACTTCCTGACTAATTTATTCTATCCCGTGACAGGTGTCACAGTAATGATTTAATCAATGCTATTTACTTCACCAGTCAGTGGTTTTAAAGTTGTGGCTGACTAATATATGGGTGATTAGATCATATGATTATGAATAACTGTAGTGAAAGCCAAAAACGAACCTTCTTTTGTGACTTGAAAAACATTCCCCAATTCTTCTTATATTTTTAAGTGGAGTATGTCTCCTATGTATGTGTACTGGACTTCATAATATGTTCATTAGAAAGGTGTGACAAACTCAGGATTTTAAAATCTTCAGACGTCAGTAATATGCATCTGAATATCTGAATAACGGATATTCATTCACTACCACCCAGTATAGTCTATAGCATAATGCACGTGTCTTACAGCCTCCAGCATGCTCTCTCCAAAAGTGGCAAAAAGCCTGAATCTTTAGTTTGAAAATAAACAACAAACTGTAAAAGGCTGAATACTGAGTAAAAGAAAATCAGGCTTTGATCATGAGCGTGGAGAATCCCGTCCACAGGATTTGCCTTTTGCATGCATTTCTCACTTGATAACATTCATGTAGTTAGATGAGGAGTTGTTCAAGTATTAGCCTTTTGAGGAACAAACAGTGTGTTTTGCTTTTTGCCAGAGTTATTCTGGCTGCTGCAGCTGGTAGAATAACACTGATAATACTACTATATATTTACAGTATACTATTATTCTGTGGCAGTAAGAGTAACTTAAACATATAGATTAATGACAAACAATGTATATTTAGCACTGTATAAAATATTACACATAAAAGACAGTGACCAACAATGGATAATAATTAAATGACAGACAAATAATGGGGGTATTGAAAGGAATATTCAAAGTTATGCAAAAATACTGTTTTTATAAAATGTTTTTCCTACACTTAAAGCATTCTGTTCTGGCCTGATCATGGTACTGTATACAGGAAGGTTTTAAGTCTTGTTCAGACAGGCAGTCCAAATCCATTTTTTCAGTATATCTGATTTAAGCAGGACAGGTTACAAAAAGTCAAATGAAATCTGACCTGCAAAGATCTGATCTGTATTTTTTTTCAGGGACAGTAGTTCCTGATGTCTAAATGTTCAACAAGAGAATCAGTATGGCATAACATAAACATGAGAGTTGAAGCTTGTAAGAGACAGTAAATACTTGAATTGAAAACCAGTAAATATTAATGGTAGAGCCTATTAACCTTTTTGCTAACTTATCTCATGACCAGGTCACCCTACTCTAATAATAAAGTTTTGTTCATGTTCTTGTTCCTAAAAAGTGCAAAGCTATTACTTACGTATAGTCATTAAGGAACAGTACACATCGAGATTTGCCTTCCCCTCCCTAGTCAACGTACTCATGCATGCAGTGTTACTATGGCAACTAATGTGGACAAGTGAGCAAATGTGACTATGGCCTGACCAAACAAACTGGAAAAAAACGGATTTTGTTATTTTCGTTACCTGAACTATATATATATATATGTCAGATGTCAGATTTTAGAGACAAATCTGATTTGCCCTGCAGTCTGAACAGAGCCATAGCTGAGAGCCTTCGTCTTTGTTCACTTTTAAGGTCAGAGATTAAAATCTATTTTGACTAGTAAGTCACGTTTGGCTCTATTTATATTCTGAAGAAAAATGGCTGGTCACAGACATGATAGCTAAAACACAGAACTGCTTGCAAATAGCCATGGCTTGTCATACATATGATGCACAAATATCAGTAGGGATCTGGAAAACACTAAAACATAATATAAACATGAGGCTACACTTTCAACAAAGTGAAGCATCTATGACAGATACCAGCTAACCTTCTGGTCCACTGCTGATGGATGGGCATCATATTACCATTTGTGGAATGTTTCAGAGCGATAAACTCACTTTTACAGTGCTCATATCCATTGATGGTGTTTCCATGCTTCTCCAGGTGAGGAATACACACATAAAACACACACACACACACCCACCCATAAACATTAAAGTGTGGCTGTCACACTCCTACACAAAGCTTATCTCATCATGATTAGATTACTGCAGTGGCCTCCTTACTGGTTGCCCAACTAAAACCAGCCAGCACTGACAGCATGTGTGGTGAGAGACTGGATTTGCCACTGTTCTGCATACTTCTCCCCTAGGGATGCACTGATGTGGGATTTCTCAGCTGATAACAATAACTGTTAACTCACACTTGCAATCCATGTCACCCTGCTATGGCTCTGTTTACACTGCAGGGCAAATCAGATTTGTCTCATAAATATATATGATTTTACGTATATGTCTCATTTTATATATATGAGAGTTCAGGTTATAAATAACCAAATCCGTTTTTCCAGTTCACACTAAGGCAAGATAGCTATTTCTAACCTTCACTGTATCAAATTACAATGTTAGGTGAATGCAACATTAGAAGTCTAGCCATAAGTGCCATTCTTGTCTTTCCTGTCATTCCTATAAACAGCCACCGATATATTGTGTATCCCTACTCTTCTCCTATCACATTTTCACCAAGGAATCTTTCAGTTCATGATAAGCAGGACTTAAAGATATAAAAAGAAAAACTGCATCCAGGGCATATGCCGCAATTATAATATGTGACAGAGACGGTATCTTTATTTTACCTGTTTATGATCATGAAATGAGGATTCTACTTTGTTTCTCTTGTTGAACACATACACAGCTTCTCGTCTGGCCATCAGCAGAGATTTCTGCAGCACTTTGTACTCCTGTGCCAGCTCCATGTTCTCTGTTAGAGCTTTCTTCAAATTAGTCTGCAAGTGACATTAACACATATTAACCACAGGAAGAGTACACAAGAAAAAAATGCAGTGTTCATATTTACATGTGTATCTGAGTGTGTGTATAGTGTTCTTATTTTATCCACAGAGGCTGAATGCTGAATGTACTTATTGTCACATGGAAACAAATACTGACTTTTAAAATTATTTTAATACGAATTTGTCCTGATAATTGTACTCACCTAAAACATGTTTCACACAATAAAACCTTCATGCCAAGAAATGTTCACAAAATAACAAGTACGACTCTGAACACATTTGTGTTTTCATCATTAATCCTAACTGTCTGAGCTCACATAAATTCACTGTTCCTATACATACACACTATTTACTAGCACCTGTGTGCAAACAAAAATCCTTTGGTACAACATCCGCAAACACTAATAATCAGACAGCACTTAGAGAAGCATGTAAACAAATTACAATAAATAACTAGCTGATTTGCCTGTCTCATCTCATCTCCACAGCGCTTTCACGGCTGCGGGCGAGACTGAGACTGAGTGTTTTCTCCAGCGTACCTGTACAAATAATGAAGTGCGTTTGGGCAGTAAAACAGTGCAGCGCTAACTGATGAACGGAACCCAGCAGAGGGACTGGCTGTAAACATGACAAATGCAGCCTATTGATTTAAAGCTTAATTACTGCATGCGGCACTGACAAAGCCTGTCTGATGCGCCTGCGAAGTGTAAATGGAACAAATTACGCTTTGTTGGCTGTAAGAAACTGATGGTGTCGGCACTTTGTATCCCCTTAACTTTTCATCTCCTTGGCGAGAATCATTCTTGATCAAATAAGCAAACTACTGAAGTTGGTGACTGCTAAAAGTAAAAAAAACCCAAAACAAACAAACAAAACAGAGGGAGTCTTCCCTACCAACTAGTTATATCTGCTATATGGGCACTCTATATGACAGCCATATGGTGTTGTGTTTATATTTGTGATTAACAGAAAATGTGATGAGAATAAAATAGCACACAAAGGCATGCAAGACTCTTGTGCCTGAAAATATTTGAAAGCAATAGCTCAGCCGAAAAACAAATTTAACCAATGTTCCTCTTTACCTCAACATATAATCGATGTCCAAAGTTCGCATTAAGGGTGTATAAGGGTAATGTAGCTAATAGACTTATACCCCACCAATTAGATGAACTATGTACCTAAGTCAACACATACTTGTATCATACCTTAGGTTGCTGGAGAATATCACATAGACTCACTTATGTGGTTTCTGATACTGTATGACTTGTTATCTATAAAACAGTATCAGGCATATCTATAAACAGCTGGAGCTTGGACTTTCTGTACTTTTGTTCATTTTTATGGATAAAGTTTGCTATACAGTGTCAGAAATTGTGTATGCAAGTCTGTTATTTGCATTGTAAGTGCAACACACTAGCTAAATAAGCAAACTCTGGATGGTAAGCATATCTTGGCTGCTTGATTATGTATGAAATATGAGGGAAACGGTGAGACTTTTCACTAAAATATAGCAGTAACATATAACTCAGATGCAGTGTGAGTTTTCTATGATTAACCTTAACGTAGAATGAACTTCATGTAAAAAGACTTAATTTTTAAGTAATCTTGGACTATTTATAACTTTCATCATTCATTTTGATACAATGTAAATTATTCTGCCCCATTCGTGATAGGCTACTTGTTGTCTTCTGAGTCATTAGATCATTTCAAAAGGCTAAAGAAATATTCATCTTACACTTTCTAATGCATCTGCGCTCTGTAAAAAATCTCCTCAGTGCCATCATCTTCTTATTTGCATTGTACTACGTTCAAGCCTCGGTCACACACCAGTGCCCAGTTGTACATGTTGCATAGTGCTTATGTTTGCAGTTCACAAAAATGTACAGCAAGTCCACACAACTGTATTTGGTTTTCTTTTTTAACCTGTATAAGTGGTGACTTCTCTACTGAATGCATGTGCTGCTGTTTTATTGTTTTCAGTGCGAGGGCCTGAAAAGGCGCTCTGCTCTGCTGCTTTCCAGCCAGCTAATGGGAGGCTGGCTCTATGAGGGAAGACTTTTAATTCTGCGCCTGTCTCGCACCAACAACTTGTTTGGAGTTTGCTGCACTCGTGTGCGCATGGTGGATTAAGCTCCATTGCCTTTTCTTGTTTTGAACTAATGCATTCTTGATCACCGTTTAATGAAACTATATACCACATGGCGATTTCACATTAGATAAGCCATGTGAGACTCTCATCAGGCGCGAGGCTCTGACTGGGGCCATAATCCTGAAGCTCAACTCCCCCAATAAATGGCTTTTCCAAAGGAAAATGAAGTGATAATTCATGGCTTTCATGCAACACATAACATATTATTTCTTACAGAAAATTATATGAGGCTGCATCGCATTACTAGAACAAACATGTATTATCAGTATGACAGTGCAGCTGTGATGAAAGGAAATAAGAAAATATATGCACTGATCAATGAAATAATGCAGAATGGGGAGGTAGTGTTAAACATATCATATTCCAGGTATTACAGCATGGTATCTTGCTGTAAAGCAAGTCCCTAACAGATTCTATTCCACTGCTGAGTAAGTGAGTCAATTCCAATATGTGTTTTGGAATAGAGAAATGAAGTTCTTGACATTACAAATATTAAGGCGCAAATAACTGACAATTCCTGAGCGGCCACAGAATGCTAAGTAGATCTGTCACACCACGTGAAACTTTATTTTTCTGTATATAAAGTATTTAGATAGTTTGTTAGTATACATTTGTGATTGTATCATTAACAGCTATTTGATACAGACAATTCAATAAGCCACAAAAGCATTGCAGTGAATTTGATCACATGTGAATAGAGTAATATTATAGGGAAAAAATGAATAATTACAGTAACACTCTGACTGTTCATTTACAGTGGGCTATGGCTTGCAAGCAAAAAAACATATTTTGTTTTTTACCATCGCATTAATTTAAAATTAAAGATTCTGAAGTATGGGTCTTAATAATTCTAGAATTTAAGTCAAAAGATAGGTTTGAATAATATGGTCTGACATAATGCTAGAAGCACAGAGGGAAGCACAGGTTATGTTTTATCTCCTTTCCATATTGTAGTAAATAAATTATAAATTAAAAAGATGAAACTGTCTGGAATTTAGAAAATGCTTATAACCAACTTTGAACACAATTTTTTTTGCAATTTTTTAGAGCAGAATGAAATTTGTTGTATATTTTGCTTTTTTGGAAGAAGGTGTGTGCATATAGCAAAGTAAAATATAGTTAGAGTTTGGTATGGGCTGGTCTGCATCCTGTTACTCCCTCATAATAAGTCCAGCTTCAGCCCTGTCTCTAACACAACTGTTATTAGTGTTACAATACTAAGTACTTTGTGTTACAATATTTAGTCTACCACAACTAAAGCAAAGTCACTGGAAACCCTTTACGTAATGATGAGTGAGAATTAATATAAAAATGGGGTTAATAATGACTACATGTTAGCGAAGGACACATGGGCACTGGTTCCTACTTTCATTTAAATTAAAGTGGTCCCTTATAGTCACATGTGAACACACCACAATGTGAAATTCTTTCTGTGTGTTTAACCCATTCACCAAAGAAAGCAGTGGGCAGCCAGAAACGCAGCGCCCGGGGACGGTACCTTGTTCAAGGGTACCTCAGTAGCAGTCCTGGGATTCAAACTAATGACCTTCTGATCACAGGGGCAACTCCCTAACCACCAGCCCATCAGCTGCCCCACAAGTACCAAGGGGTTTTTCTGATAATGTTGCTGAACCCTGACCTTGATCTCCAGCATAATAGCCTGTCGCTGGGCCAGGAGGACAGAATGAGTCTTCTCAGACAGACTTGTTCTGCTTCTGGAGGCCACCATATGATTCTGCAGGCTGTTCATCACTACAGCAGCAGTATTGTGCTTATATTTCACCAAGTCAGACATGCTCCTGAAATAAACAGAAATGTTCACTGTATAACAAAAAAAACATGGAAAATATACATTGTTTCAGTAAATGTTTCATCAGCGGATCGACAACCCGGGCTAGTTTTAGAAAAATTGACCTTATCTTAAAAATAATTACAGTATATCTAAAAACACCAAAACATGCATAGGTTTGGGGTGACCAGTGTGTTTACGATGTTTGTGTTTTCAGAGGGGCAACTGATTTTCATCTGAACAATAAATACACTTGCTGTGATGGTCCCACACTGAGATTGAGAACATACTGGCAGGTATGTTCTCAACCTAACCAGTAGTCAGGTGACATGTGAAATGTGCCATTCTACAGAAGCTAGCAGTGATAGGAACCAGTGTAAACAGTGTAATTCCTCCAGAATCTATCAAACAGAAAGATATTGTGCAAAACAGTTAAATAGTAAGGTGGCTTTTAGAATAAGGTTTTGAGGTCAAACATATTTATTAAAATTCTTTCACCACAGAGAGGTCAATATCTTGATTATATTTGCTTTGTAGACATCACAATCACCTAGACAGCCAGTTTATCTACAACCATCTCTCATCAAACCACTCTGGTTAGCTTATGTTAGAGTCTTTATAGTTTCCAGTTGTGTGGCAGTTCATCTCGCAATATGTTTTTTGTGTTCAAGGAAGATTTGGAGACCATAGCTCTGTATTTCTTACTGTCGATCCTACATAGATATTGCTAATGCACAACTCATACTGTAGTTCTTTCATAAATCTCATGACTTACTGTAGTTCTTCTATAATGTGTGGCATGGTGGCAGCAACTTGTTCCATCATATGTGATGATTTTCTGTGTTCCTCAGACATCAGTCTGAGCTCCTCAGTCCTGCAGGATGCTTGTTCACACCTCGCTGAGACTTCACTATGAACTTTCTGCAAACAATCCTTGTTAAATATCACTTCAATATGCAGAGTATAAAAATAATATAACGCTTCTAATGATGTCAATGTAACTACTTTAACTGAATTCAGAAAGTTGAGACAGGTGCTCTTCTGCTTCTCCAAGTCATCAGACAGGCTTTTATGTTCAGTCACAATGTCACTCAACTTCCCTTTCAAGTTTGCAATGCTCTAAAAAGCAATTAGCAGACACATTTTGTTTAGCATGCAATATGACAATGACAAAGTCATTTTATGGTTTCAATATACTGCATTCATATTAAAGTACTAACATTTAGGGAATAGGGAATTTAGTCATGTCAAATAAATAGCATTAGTGCTAACCATTCTTTCTTCAAATATCATTACCAAAGAGCATTGTTTAATCTGAGTTTAAAAATTTTCGACCTGCATCTCTGTGCCTCTTTGTGCTAAAACATTTTGCTGTATTTTCCTGCAGCTTTTTTGAGCACCTGCTCGCTACTGTACCAAAGATAATTAGTTTAGTAATGTGGAAAGTTCCTTCACTTAAATACACTTTGCATCAAATCTAAAAAACATCTGTTTTGTAATGACACAGCATGCAATTTGCATGAAAACATATTTTTATATATGTATATGTATTTACTAATGTCTAAACTAATCCCCATCATTTACTTTTTGGTTTATATTGAGTACAACATCAAAAGACAGGAGCAAATTTAAAGTGGATACATATATGCTAAATAACAAAAAACAAAACTGTCTCAATACCTGTTTTCTTCCCAGTATGACAAGTCTAACAAGTCTACAGTCACATGCCTTACATCGTGGACCTAATGTTGCAGTACATCTCTCAGTATGACTACTGTGAATCTACGTTTCCTCACCATCAGGCTGTGCTGATTGTAGTTTCCTTGCTGTTGCTATGCAGGTTTCTCCATGTCGGGGCAATTTCCTTATGCTGATATTACTCTTAAGATAGCTGAGCTAATTTGAGTCATGCATGTGAACTAGCTGCCTAGATAATACTTAGAAATGGTATCAGCACCATATCCCATATCTAGTATCGCTATCTGGTTAATACCAGCAAAAAATGCCTGACCAAATATTGGAGGAAAAAAGATAATCAAATTAGATTCTGTGACAAATCAAACCTGAAATTTCACAGAATAGCTTGTAGCACAACATGACATTAAGTAATCGTAAAGTTAGTCTCTTCTGTGATGCTACAACTGTATGTTCCTGCCTTCCAGAGTAATCTCCTTGATAAGAATAGTACCTCAAGCACTCCAACTCTATGCTGGCTAGCTCAGCAATTCAAATAAATTCGGTTCAGTTTATAGCACTTTTTGCAATAGATCACGTCACAGAGAAGCTTTACAGATCCAAACTCCTAATCAGCAAAATAAGGACAAAGAAATTCCCTTAGCTTGCATAAAGAGGGAGCAGAAACAGAAATAGGAGTCCATCCTCTTCTCTGTGGAAAATTAAGAAGGACTAAAATAGGGTCACTCTAATCATAAAAAGTTGGGTCTAGGGGGATTACATATGGTGTTAGATGTATACAAGGTACAAACATAGGTACAAACAAGGTACAATATATTGCAGATTTTTTATAATCACATGGAAGAACAAGAAGCAGAGCAGGTCTTCATGATGAAGCTAGTTGCTCACAAAGCTGACTAAGGATCATGAACAGTGTAATGGACCCTATAGAGGTGTGGACAGCTGAGAAGATCATCTAGATCTCTCAAATCACCATCGTGAACAAGTTCTGGACTCTCAATGTCTGGCAAATAGTAGCAAAGTGTCTGCTCCACCACCACAAGATACTACAACAGCTTCTTCCCCAAAGTGGTCAGGCATCTAAGTCCATCTATACCCATGATTTCAGTTTAAAAAACTCTAAATTAGCGTCCCGCACAGTGTGAAATGCCAACAGCTCATCTTAGCTCATCTTTGAGTAAATCTCCCTGCTAAAAGTACATCTGCAAACAGTCTGCATTCTAAATTAAATAACAGCATCATTTGAAGTAAAAGTACTTCCTATTCAGAATTTTAAGGCATGCCCTTTTGTCTCATTAAATAATTGTCTACTTTACTTGCATTTCAGATAGACCTGTGTCAGGTAAAGGTCCTTCTATAAGGGTTGTATCTTGGCAACCCCAAAGATCTAACCCATTTCAGAGATATGTGCAGTGACTTTGTGGACATCCAATGCTTCTGCACTGCCAGTGTGCTCTCACAATGTCTTATTTCTGCCTGACTGTGTTCTAGCAGGCAGTCAGTGAACTACGACATACAAACACAGAACATCTGAACTGTTGATGATATAGAACATTGTTTGATTTGGCCACATCAGAAGGCAGTAGTGCCCTCTGTGGTATAGAAATGCAGTGTAAGAACACGGTAAAATTAGTCAGTCTATGCAAAATGCAAACAAAATCTCACCTTACCTTACCTTACCTTAGATTTGACTGTGTGCATCTCTTTCAGTTTAACCATCTCAGTCTCCAGCTGGGCAGCTGTGGAAGCTGCACCTTCATACTCTATCATTAGCTCATTTTTCACTCTTTCACACTCGGCTTTTAGCAGATTATATTCTTCCATAATTGAGGATATTTCACCCTGAAGGATTAGGGCAACAGTAGAAATAACATTTTAAAAACATCTTCACATTTAAAAGCTTTTTTAAAAATGTTAGAACTGGCAGTTTTTGCCTTTCTTGTTCTAGAACGTTTCTGATAAATGTAAATGGTCCTTGTTGTGACCAAGCTATATTTTTGCACATTCATTGACTTCACAGAAGGATACCACATACCAGTACAAAGAAAGTATGTTGATGTTCATTCAAGAGACGAAAATGAATAATAATGAAAAAATGCCTAAATATTTTGTGATTTGTGATGATATTTGCAAATATCAATATATTGATTTTCACTGTATACTGTACAACTAGCAAATTAAATCGTGTATTACAAAGGCTACTATAAGAGCTATCTAAGTTATATTATAAAATTATATATTTTTTGCTAGATTGATGCATTTTTCTAGTTTGATATGCCAAAGAATTGTAGTTAGAAGCCTAGGAGCCAATTTCGTCTTGAGAGGCTCCACCGACTGAACGAGCTTTACAAATGACAGCTAGGGGCTACAATCACAACTGCTAAGATTATACAAGTTTAATATTTGTTTTACATGCAGTTAGTTAACATTTTGTTTGATAAAAATCCTGCAACCTACACTGTACACTGTGTACCATCATTTACTAAATTCTATCAACAGCATCTGTAAAATATCACAAATTCCAAAACCAATGTTTATAATTGTAATTCGAATATAGATCCTACAAGCTAACACAGGAGTAAAAGAAATAATTGAAAAGTCAAGGACTCAAGGACTACGTCTTCTTCAGTGATTAAAGCTACTATGAAATTTACTTTTAAAGGCAAATACTTTTTAATAGGAATGCTTACCTTAAGAGCTGCTATCAAATTAATCTCACTCATCAGCTGCACCTTCCATTTTTCTGTCTCTTTCTGGCAAACAAAGAAAACCATGTATTTTTTGTTATATATGTAAATATAAATATGTATCTGTAAATACATATTTATTTGCATATTATACATATAAATATGTATACATTTAAATACTGTATGTATCTGCCACATTTTATTCAGCTGGCCCAGATTGATCACTTTTAACTGACAGTATAAACCTGAGCATCTATGGCAGTGATGATACTGTATGCTAAAACCAACTTACCAACAGCACACACAAAAAAAATATATTTATTGGTCATATCTGAAGAACACCCCGAACACTAAAACTAGTGGCAAGCTAAACATAGTAAATTTGTAGAGCTTCATATTTGAAAGGCAGAGAATTACCCGGGGCAGTCATTAATGGTCAGTATAATTGTATATGGTCAAAGTTTAAAACACTTATACAATAGTTTTAGTTAAACAGTGCTTTACTAATCAATACGACTGTCATTTGTCAGAAACTTGTCAGATATGATGGTCAAATTAACAAATAAAATGGTGACGTGGGCAGAGCTTCTTACCACTGTTAGTGTATGTTTTGGTTTTTGCAAATTAGATCTAATGTTACAACATGATAAACATTATTGGGTGTACTTTAGATGTTTTTGTAATTTTAAGGTCAACTTGATTGAAAGGATATCTAGGCTAGCTAAGCATTCCACTGTAAAGGGGTATGGGTGTGGAAGGTGTAACATGATTATAATAAAACATTTTAAATGCAGGCAAATGTCATTACTATTTCATGGAAGATGAAAACAGAAAATTTGTTTTTGAAATGATATGATGAACTAGCAATCAACATACTTTAGAAAAGCCATTGTCCAAAAGCAATATACAATGATAAACAGGACAGATAACTAATCTAAATCAGAGTTGTCTCACCCTCATTCTCTGCTCCTGTGTGAAGGCCTGCCGCTCCAGTTCTTCCAACCTGGCCTTTGTGTTTGCATGCTGGGCAGCCTCCAGTGACACCTCACCCTTGACCTGCTCTCTCTCTTCATCATTTTGACTGATCTTCTCTAGTATCCGCTTATAGTTCCTGTGCAGCTCCTTCACCACTTGCTTGCTGTGATGACAAGGCCAGAAAATAAAATCTTTCATTAAATGTAATGTGTTAAAAAATCATGATGAAACTGCAATCAAAATGGGAAAAAAATGTTTAAAGCACGGAAAACCACAATAACATTTGATGTTTTTTAAATACTGTAGGGTAGTGCTGATCCAATATTCAGCATTGTGGTCAGTTTAATACACACCAAAATCACTGGATTAGATATCGGAAAAGAGCCAGACCTATCATGTACATAATTAATTAAACATTAAGCAAGATGCTATAAGAGGACACAAGTAAGAAAGAGCATCATGGCTGTCTCAGACGGCTCCCTACTCCCTACTCCTAAAGAGTGCACTATGCAGGAATTAAAATACAGGCTCCTCTACACAAATAGTGTATAATAGTGTCTTAAAAAGAGGCATTGTTGATTCAGCCATGTATGCAGAATTCCATAATGGCCAAATTGTGGGTATAGAAACTCAAATTATATAACTTACACAGGGCACTACAGTGTACATAAGGAGTCATTTCTGACTGCATCCAAAGTGCATCCAAACAAACGCACCAGTAACAGCTCAGTTATTTAAGAAAGGGAAAAAGACAGTATTGCATTGGTACTTGTATCAGACACCCGAGGTTCCAATATCAGTAACGGTTTTAAGCATGGAAAAGTAGTATTTTGACACCCAGAGTGTTTAATTACCCACAGAAAATGCAGAGTATGATATACAATGTAAAACTCACTGGGTGGATGAATGATAGGTAGGTTGTTTATTTTAGATTTTAAAAAATCTCTGATAAAACAAAGCCTTAATGCAAAGATATCATCAGTCAAAGCAGTGCGGCCCTCCGTAATAAGAGATGGTCGAGGCAGACAGGATGTAAGCACGGCATCCTCATACATTTAATACAAAAAAACAAACATAAAGGAGGGGTCCAGGGTTACACAATAGCAAAAGAAAAATTCAACAAAGACACTAAAGATATTTAACAAAGACATGAGCATGATAGACACTAAAGGAGTACAAACAAAACAAGCAAAACATCAAGAGTCTTAAACAGTCACGTTGACAAGAAATGTACAAAACATTCACCAAAAAATACACTGAACCGATATCGGGAGACAGAAACATGACACAGGTGAGCAGGATAGTGACAGGAAAGGGTGAAGGTCTGACTACAACCAAAACAACACTTGCTTACATGAAGTAAAGACACATAAACAAAGGCACATAGAGAATGTGAACAATGACATAGGCAAGAAAACAGGAAGAAGCCAAGAAACAGGAAAAAGACAGGAAGAATGTTACAGCCTCTTTTTGTTACAAGTTAGAAACCAGGTGGTGCATCTCGTTTTCATGTATACACTCTTTCTCTATTGTTTTTTTTTCCCAGAGTATTCCCCTTAAAACATGCTAGAATGGATTCTGAGCTGCCTTATATAGCTGTTTTTTATTTCAGTATGAATTCCGTCATCGATCATTAGGAGTTTACTTGCTTCCATTAAATGGGTCTGCTGACAACAAGCACCCATGCATCCAGAGAGGATACAGAAAAAATAATAATACTTAATGAATGTCTTAAAAATCCCATTAAAACACTGCACTTAAAAACGACATGACAAAGAGTTTAGCAAACTAAAAAAATATATATACACTATTTGTTCAAAAGTATCCAGATACTATATTAAGGTGCATCACTTGCTGACACAGGTATTCAGTTGCACATACACAGCTTCTGTGATCTCCATACAAAGCACTGACATTAGAAAGGGGATGCTCTGGAGCAGCCACACATTATCCACAAAAGTTAACTAATGTGTTAGCTAGAGAAGTACAAGGTCTACACCATTGGACTGTGGAGTGATGGAACCCCACTAATCGTGAGGTCCACTCAGCTGGCCCAGATTGATCACCTTCAACTGACAGTGTAAACCTGAACATCTATGGCTGTGATGGTGCTCTATGCCAAAACCAATTTGCCAACAGCACACACAAAAAATGACTGATACAACTGTCTTTCATCAGTGACTTGTCAGATATGATGGTCAAATAAACAAATAAAATGGTGATGAGGGCAGAACTTCTTAGCTTTCTGTTTGGGTTTCTGCAAAACGTGCTAAATATTATTCGTCCAACATCAGTATCAATCATCAATCAAATTGTTACTGCAGAAAAAGAAGGTATAATGTTATTAATAATAACTATGATCTGAATCTACAGGTGTCATTTGACCACATCAACAATTCTCAAACCAGAAAGCAAATGTTTAATTTACTCCAATTAAGTGATAGATGCAGTATTGCTTTGGACTGAAATATATAAAAGCATCCAAGTCATACAATAGACGTTTCCAGAAGACTGCAAACCTTTGGTGGATCTTCTTATTCAAGTCCTCAATTTCAATCTCCTGCTCTTTATTTTCATCCTGCAGGCGCAGGAGCTCTTGTCTCTTCCTATTGAAGACCTCTTCACACTCAGAAAGCTTTGTTTCACCTCCATGCCTCTGGCAAATGACATACGAGACAGTAACGGTTTTGTACATACATACATGTATCCTCATAAAGTAGTGAGCAAATATACAGCAATGCAAAAAAAAATCACATTTGTATATTTGATACTTTTGATAATATTTGTCAAACTGGACCGTTAAGGCAATTTAAGTCATGAAAAAGCTGCTTGTTGCTTTCTTGTTTAGGCGATTTACACATAATAGGGAATATTCATATTAATTGTCTATAGAAATGAAGCTTTCCCAAGCAATAATCAAATAACGACCAAAAGGTCACCTTTGTGACTTACACAATCTGCTGTCAACTGACAAACCTTGTCATGTGTACTATTTTAAAAAGTTCTGAAACAGGAGTGTAGCTTTAAAACAAAATGGTGGTATTGTGATTATGAGGAGTATGGACTGGTGACCAAAAAAAATCATGGCCCTTTCCTGCCCTCCAGAGGACATGTGTAACGACACTTTTAACATGCCTCCCAATCACACAAGATCTCCCTTCATTTACTAATTCTAAAACAACTAACTGCTGTTTTTCTGTAATTAATATAAATATATGTACTTACAGTTGTTTTGATCTGTTTTTGAAGATGTACAGTTTCATTCTGCTTTGCCTGCATTTCTTTGTCTTGATCTTGCAGTTTTGCTCTTAGTTCCAGAACCTAAAGCAAATAAGTTTTTGCAGGAGAATTTCACTAATCTCAAACCAGGCTACCAGTATGGTGTAAACAAAGTCATTCTGAGTGTTTTAATGTAAAATGGTCAATTCTAGGAAACGTACAGAGTCAGAATCAGTCTCAGTGGTGGTGATGGGAAGAGTTTAAAGTAATCGTTTATCATTTTATGAAGAGCTGAATGTTGTTTGAGTGGGTCAAATTGAATGAGTGGTGCTGATCCCTGACACACAGCTTTTTCAGAGTTGCCACTATTTTACAGCACACACACCCAATCACACTCACATATACACAGATTCACACATATAACCTATATATACTGCTCAAAAAAATTAAGGGAACACTTTGTAATCAGAGTATAGCATCAAGTCAATAAAACTACTCAAATACTGATCTGGTCAATGCAGAAGCAAAAGGGGTTGTTAATCAGTTTCAGCTGCTTTGGTGCACTAGAGGGGAAACA
>JBBPCY010000007.1:25433500-25443739 GCA_037974405.1 Brachyalestes nurse | reverse complement strand
TCCATTTGCAAGCAATAATAACTTTGTATGACTGAATGGTGATGTTTTAAAGTTGGTCATGAGATTTAAAGATGGCTACCACATTTGGTCTGAAATCCAAGAGGGTTTAACATACCTGGCCTAGGAGCTGTTGCTAAAAGTCTACGTTTATATGCGGGAAGAAGTGTCATGTAATTGAACAATGGAAAATGTACAGAAATTATACGAAAATAGAGGTAAATGTTAGTAGTATTTCTAGTGTTCATGTTTTGTTCTCCTTTATTCAAGTATTTTTAGGGTTTTCAGTGGGAATGTTGATTAAGATGATAATTTTCTTCTGTGTCATTCACAGCTGGGGCATGGCAGTCAACGTGTATTCTACCTCAATCACCCAGGAGACTATGAGCAGGCATGACATCACTGCCTGGGTGAATGACCTGCTCTGCCTAAACTACACGAAAGTGGAGCAACTCTCCTCAGGTAAATCTGGCACGCAGCTAAGACCGAGTGGCCATACATCAATCAGACATAACATTAAAACCACCTCGCTAATATTGAGTAGGTCGTGATGTCCAAACAGCTCTGACCCATTGAAGCATGGACTTCACAAGACCTCTGAAAGTGTGATGTGGTATCCCACAGATGCTCAATTGGATTGAGATCAGTGTAATAGGGAGTTCAAATCTTCACAATGAGCTTTTTGTTATGTTCTTCAAACCGTTGAACAATTTCTGCAACATGGTGAAGTGCATTATTCTTTTGAATGAGGCTACAACGGGGTTACCGTTGCCATATGGGCACACTTCTAGAACAATGTGTTCACATGAATTTGACCCAAGGTTTTCCAGAAGAACATTGTCCAGAGCATCACGTTGCCTCTACTGAAATTGTGCTAACTATCTTACATTTAGCATATCTGGTTTACCAGTTACCAAGCTACTGTATTAATACATTTTGATTTAGTAGTTGGTAGTTAAACTTAACACCATAGATCAAATTCAGTAAACCCCTGCAAATTTGTGGAAACAGCAGATATCTGCTGCTTTTTTTTTTTGCTTTTTTTGTGGCAAGATATAATTTTTCATGCATTTTAGTGCTACATTATTAAGGAAAATATAATTTGTTAATTTTGTAACATAACTATTAATGTAAATTCCTCTACATTTCCATGTAACCAATCCGAGAGTGTTTTATTTGTTTCTTTTTGCTCCTGATTAGCTGCAGTCAGATCAGTTTCCTGGGTGGAGCTGAGTGTTCTTGTGTTTTCCGTTTTGTTGTTCTTGAAGCCCTGTATTTTTATTACTGTAAACGTAATTTAATTGTTACTGTATTTACCCTGCTTATATCAAAGAAAACGACAGCGCATACCAAAGAAAACGCACTTGCATCAATTACAGTACAGTCTATATAGGGGTAACATCTATATTTTACATTCTAGCACTGCGGGTACAGTACGGATATAGGTTTATCATTACATTTTTTAAGGGTAATGTATTAAGCTGAGTTTAAAATGAAATTAAAGTGTTTTGGGAGCATATTTAGGGTTTAGGCTATAAAATAACCTTTTTTCACAAATCACAAATACATGGTTTTTCCACTATTTGCGGGTGCTTTTGGAACGTACTCGCGGTCTTAAAGAGATGAAGCTGCAGGGTTGGAGTTGAGGACTCAGTGACTGAGACATGGTCACCTCCGTTCCTTGGCTATTTATATTTTTTGGCGCGCTTCAATTCTGATGCTTCTTGCGCATCATGTGACCTGTGTGTGTGACAAAATAAACCTAACTATTTCTAGGCGGGGTCATATTAGCTGCAGTTCTGTTCAACCCTACACTTCCCTGAGCTGACAGCGGACAGTAAGTCCCACAGTTATTTTTGTTGCTCAAACAGAGTTATGTCATTCAATAGTATAAAATGGTCCTTATTTGCTTGTAGTGTTTGTACTACTTTTACTCTGAGTAAGGGTTTATTATACTTATGTAATGTCCAGAGTTAAAGGCCAGTTTAACATTTACATCACATTCTAAACCCTGAAATCAGTGTAGTAGTAAGAGCAGGGTAAATCACAAAAGCAGTAACTTATGTAAAACATATCTTATTTTTGCATCCCTCTATACATTTTAGATTGATTGTGCTTTGACAATGCATTAATGGCCACAATTGAATCAATTAAAGGCGCATGTCAGTGGTTATCTGTTGAAAATAAGTAGATTGATTCCACATCTTCCCTGTGGTCATTTGGTTTTATCATCTTACTCATCAAAATATAGCAGGTAGGTATGTATGGTGGATTGAGAGACATAATGTCTCTCTATAAATTTTCTGTGTGCTGTAATATTGTAATAATGGAAATGGCTAGTGGTTATTCAGTAGTGTTGTTTTCACATTGTAGGTAGAATATTTATAGCAGGTGTGCAATGACCGCATCAAAGGTTATCTAATGTAATCTGTTTTCAAACAAAGAAATAGGGATAATGTTTATCATACTAGTAGCGGATATTTTTTTTATCAAAGCATAAATCCAATAAAGCAAAGGTGAATCCAAGTGTAAACATGTCTACTCACCTCCTACACTTGTCTCCTAAGTAAGATTGTCCAGTTGAAAGACAAGGAATACCCCCTTCTGTTGATTTATCCCCAACTGCTTTTGGATTGATTTTATAGGCAGGCTGTTTCTCTAGTAGCATCAGAAAGTTGAGTAATCTTCCCGTTTGGAAAGCTGAATTTCTTATTGCAGTCATGTAAATGGAACACCTTTCTTCAAATCACCATTTCATTGAAAATTGAAAACATAGATTACTCAAACAACAGAAATTACTTGTCAGCTAAGGAAGACAAATAAAAACCTAAGTTGATGGGTTTCGAGATACCTTACCTGAATCTGTCAAAAATGGTCATTGGCAATACACCGATATTACAATAATATTGTTTTAGCCAGTAGCTGGCTCAGCTAACAGTCAAGATTGATTGACAACACACGGATCCCCAGTAACGTATAGTGGGAGAACACTGATGAATGAAATTATAAAAACATAACATCATGAATTCTGTCAAGCCAATGAAGCTGGAGGATAATACTGCGCTACAGAAAAACATACTGCATAGCACAACAAATAGCTGTAGTTTTAGTCCAGAATGTCCATGTATGATCTGTCATCGTCACAAAGCCTCACTTCTATAGATTGACTGTCCGCTGTTAAGCACACTTTCTGTAGTTTTTTTAAAAAATTACCACATTTGATTAATTTAAGAGCACTACTAAATATATTCTTTGTATAAAATGTTGAATGATATACAAATTACTTACAGTATTTTAAGTTAACATAGAAAACGCATTGTTTAATTTCTGGCATAGTAGTATGAAGGTATGTGCAATAAGAATTATTATTCTTTACAAGTTTTTTATTCAGTAGTTATGACCCACTATAAGTAATCTAAAAAGTGTAACAAATACATCTAATGCAAACAAAATATTATGATCGTATTGTACATCAAATGTTTTAGCATTGCCATAGTTCAGCCTTTTGTTTTTGCACTGTGAAAATGTCTACAACTAAACTGTAGCAAATCAGTTCAAGCAAAAAAAATGTTTTTATTGCTAATTGAGTAGTTATAAGCCTTGTTAGTATCTCTCAACACCCAATAGGCAAGTAGGTGATTTTATAAAGAAAGTCAGCCAATCTTTGAATGGGATGTTTGTAAAGACTGAGCTCCCTTGCTTTCGAATGCCATAGCGTTTATTAGCTTGGTTTTAACAATAGTTGTGAGTGCCAACCAAAGAGGGCCAGCATTCACTTTTGCGCAGTATGCAATTCATATGTAAAAAATTAAGTAGATTTGAAAGACTTTTCATGTAGAATACACTTACTGTATGTTTAAAGCTCTATTTTACCAGGGAAGGTTCTTTAGTATGGATGTAATGTAATGGATTTGACAGTCCAATTTGTACAAGATAAGTATTAAGTGTCTATGTATTACCAATGATGGCCCAGGCTGAAAGGTAATAGCCTTCATGTTCACATCAGCATAATGTGACACGCATGGTGCTCAATACTAACATGGAAAGCAGGTGTTACTTAGGGTGGCAATTGTAGAAAATAATTCACACCAGAGTTATTACTTGTCATATTTGTAAAAATGGGTCTTGGTGGGAATCACTTAAATTATGTAGAGCCTTACTGTTCTTATTTGACTGAGGTGTGGTAACTATGCCATTATATATGGTAACTAAACTTCAAGACTCACCGTGGTCCCTACATTTTGAAAGCCCCTTTTACTACAGTTGTTGGGTCGTAGGGTTTGATTACTTTTAAAAAATATACATTAAGTTGCATATTACTGTTTATTGCTTCTGTAAGGGGGCCTTCATGAAACATTAAAACTTTCCAATTATACAAAATAACCTTTTTTTCTACACTGAAGCAAAGGAAATTTTAGATCTGTAACTGCATATGAAGCTGAGGATGATGCAGAATGACAGAACATAAGCAAGCTCCATTATGGCATTAGAACTGCAACCATGGACTCGAGTTACATTGCTAATGTTCTTCTACATTTGCTGTTTCAGTAGTTTCAAGTCAAAAGGACTGTACTACTTTTATCTTCTGTCCTTGCAGGCGCTGCTTACTGCCAGTTTATGGATATGCTGTTCCCTAACTGCATCAGTCTTAAGAAGGTGAAGTTCCAGGCCAAGCTGGAGCATGAATACATTCACAACTTTAAACTTCTTCAAGCTTCCTTCAAGAGGATGAATGTGGACAAGGTGAGTGAAGTCTGGCCGCCATTAAAGCGGTAATTGGCATATGAGAACGTGATATAGCACCCATTATTATGCCACATATTATGTTATGTGTAAATTGTGATTTAATTAAACAATTTTTATGAAATACAGTAATCCCCCAGTTTTCAGGCACACGTGGATTTTTTTTGAGAACCGAACTCATAGTTTTACGCGGAAATCCCCACAATAACGCAGAAACTGCAAATATCCTCCGCCCATTTTTGCTTATTTGTGGCAATAAATATATTTTTCTGGATGTTTTTGCACAAGGGGACCTTCCGAGTTGCATATCTCGGCAGGAAAAGCACTCAGACACGTCAAACTTCACAGTTTGGTAGATCTCCAGGAGACCTTTTCAACGAGCCCTCATTTGTATTTTTAGCCCGAGTAGATCAGATTTGATTGTGACGAAGACGTCACACTCCGCGACTCAGATTATCATGGAGCAGAGTGTCAGGGGAGTGCGGTCCGCGGCGTGGTTGCTTTTTACAAAAAAAAAAAAACGGCAGCTGCGTTCTTTGTAACCAGTGCAGTTACAAAGAGGTCTCAACACAGCATTAAAGTTCAAGAATGCCATGTGTTCGATTCTCAGCGCTCGAGTGTAAGCTCCATGGTTTTATTAAAACAGCTAAAAATGGCATATGACCACCTTTTTAAATGTAAATATGTATGGAAACTAACCAGGTCTTATTATCTGTCCACAAAATTACGCTCAGTTAAAAAAAATTATATTTTATTGTTGTTGCTTACTCAGCCTCGGCGTTAGCGGCTGCTAGCCAGGCGTTTCTTTATGTAACAGGCTCACCCTGTAACGCTGTTTAAGAATCGATAATGGAATCAATAAGGAATCGGATCGATAAGAAGAATTGATAATGGCATTGTCTGCTGCATTGTCTGCTGCTTCATGGCTAAGCTATTGTTGCTGTAGGGCTGTAGGAGGGGTGTCCACATAATTAGGGCCATGCAGAGTACATAGTATGGACCAATAGTCTAACAAGAGCATACATGGTTATGAAAGACTAAATTACCTGTTTTCCTGACAATAACCACATTAATGTAAACCTTCCTGCAGATTATTCCAGTAGAGAAACTTGTTAAGGGACGATTTCAAGACAACCTGGACTTCATTCAGTGGTTCAAAAAATTCTTTGATGCCAATTATGATGGTAAAGAATATGACCCTGTGGCGGCACGACAGGGTCAGGATGCCATTCCTCCCCCAGACCCTGGAGAGCAAATTTTCAACCTGCCAAAGAAGTCTCACCACGCAGCCAGCTCCCCCACAGCAGGTCTGCTTTCTTTTTCACTTCCTTGGATTAGTCTCTGATTTCTCACATCAGTGACCTGTTGATAAATAAGGATTCATTCTAACTCCTAAGTCATTAAATCTCACTATGACACTATGACGTTTGTTCACATGTAACTAACAGTTCTATACACATCCTTTTAAACCAACTTGTAAACAGGAGCTACTAGATCATCGAGTTCAACTCCTAAATCGTCGACATCAACCTCGCGACCCTCTTCAGCTAAAAAGGTCCCTGTGATGTCGTCAACAACCCCTGCCAAGGGAGAAAAGGAGCTGGAAGCTCAAGTAGCACAGCTTAATGAACAGGTTCATATTAACAACCCTATTAACTCATGTTATATTGTTTAACATTTTTCCTAAATGTCGATTCTAAATTCACTAATACCTTTTCCTAGAATGCTAATTAACAGATACTGTGGTTTAGTGTGTAAAGAGTTAATAGTATTAATAGTTGCATTATTAAAATTAATACCGTAATTAAAAATGAAGTTGTACACTTGCTACCCTTATTTACAACTATGCGCTCTATTCTGGTTTGTCTGTGTGTAGCTGAACACGTTAAAGCTTGCGCTAGAGGGTGCAGAGAAAGAACGGGACTTCTACTTTGGGAAGCTACGGGAGGTGGAGCTACTCTGCCAGGAGCAGGGGCAGGATAACGGGCCCTTTGTGGAGAGACTTATGGAAGTACTATATTCCACAGATGACCAGGTCAGTGGTCTTTCTCTTTCTTTGAGAATGTTTTGGGAATTTCATTCATGTTTGGTGTTTTCCCTAAATTTCATAATTGATCATTTAATGTTGAAAACTCTTAATCTCAACAAAATAATGATCATACCAGTTAAATATTATGTTCAATTCGATGATAATACAAAATGTACTGTAATCAGACAGGCCTGTTTTCATTTAGTTCTGCAGATGTCAAAAATAAAACACGTCAATGTAAAAAAAAACCCAAACATAACAGTAATAGTTTTGTGTGTATGTATCCTATTTTTTCCTACAAGCAAGCTGACTATTAAAATCACAGTTTTCTTTTCACAGTATCAAGCCGCTGTTACTGTTAGCCTAGCACTTGTCTTTTAATATATATTGTTGAAACAATAATGTTCACAATAATGTGAATAACAGAGACTAGGGCTGTAACGATACAACAAACCCACGATTCGGTTCGTATCACCATTTTTTACCCATGATTCGGTTTGTATCGCAATTCTTTTTTTGGGGTGGTGGGGGGTGCAAGCAGTACCATTCAAGACCCATGTTTACCACAGAATTATGAATCAAAAAATGCTTCAACACCGCTTCTTTTGCACAGAATACCCCAAGGAATCACCACAGGCTGCCGCAGAACCGATTCTTCAGCTACCGGTTCACCATTGTCCAAAATTAAAAACACACTCCAAAATCGCACAAACACTCGCTCAAAACACAACAAAACTCTTACAAACAAACTTCACGGCAGTTTTATCAGAACCAGCCAGCTTATAGGCACTCATAAAGTGAAGTGTCATAATTTCCTTTTACTTACATTTGAAAAAATTCAGCTCGACACACGCGTCTCCCCAGTGCATCTCTTCGGACAGTGGCTCTTTCCCTTTGACATTCTTATTTGCTTGACAATTATCCCCATCAACTACCCTCAAATATGCTGAATATCATTAATTTGGTCTTGTGTGTTTTTCCTTTATTTGAGCCCAAAAAAATCAACCCAGAGTGTGCTGTCCTCGCGACATGCGACTATGTAAAGCTAGACAGCCAGCAAACAAAATGAGAGATCTCCACACAAGGCTTACTTTTCTTGATTTTACTGAAGATCTCTAGCAAATACACATGTCTTAATGCCACACGTAATGATTAGCCTAGCTTAAACACATGAGCATTACATTACATTGGCATCACATTTATCAACCAAAAACAATTCCAACACACACCCGGGTGCTTTCTGGAACACATTCATACTCACAAAGATGTAAGATTCCCAAGGCACAAGCGTGTAGGGCACATTTAGCGTGTACATGAGCTGTTTTCTCCCTTATAACTGCCGAAACACTCGTTCACAACATAACCGGAGAAATGCCACAGATAGTTTCATGGCAACAAGGTCCACTCGCTCACACAAGACAAAGATCCTTTTGGGTACAGATGTTCTAATTTCGCTCCCTAGCGGTGAAAGAGGGGAAGTACAGCTCTGGGAATTGGAAGAGATGTGTCGCGATTCAGCTTTCACGCACCGCGACACGGGTTTGTGGACCTGGGTATCGCGATTTCGGTTTTAGATCGTATATCGTTACAGCCCTACTTATTATCTGTTTTAGGAAAAAGTTCCCGGAGATCTTTTTGAGCTTTAGCCGTGGTTGTTCGTTTTCTTCTGTTACCTGCTCAAAAAAAGAAGTATTGACAGCATTGTTGATGTCAAATTCATTATTTCAGCTCTACTTAGCATCATGTAACTATTTGCAAACCAATATTTTAGAGTGGGGTCCCAATACTTTTGGACCTTTTAGGTCCTTTAATACTTTTGGGTCCTAATACTGCCCTTTTTTACACATTGCATCTCCCAAACACAATCAGAAAATTTTCACTGGAAATTACAACCTTATACATTAAATTCAGTTTTTTTTCTAGCTATAGTTTCTCTCCAAAACCAATCTGTGTCATTTGCCAAACTGTGCTGAGTATGAAATGAAAAAAAGACAAGAAAAGGATATGTAGGCATAGGCGAACAACAACAAATAATCTATAGTGTATATATATATAGTTCTGCCCTTTTTCCCCAAACACATTACACCCATTTGTGCAGTGGTTTTCTTCATGCAAAAGATGTGATTGGTCTCAGTGTATTGCCATGCCACATCAATGTTAATGCATCATTAGTGAATACGTAGTCATGCTTTCAAATAGACTGTGACAAGTGCAGTCATATATGTCACAACAATACAGTATTTAGTCTTGTCGAGATTTACATAACTGCATTAGATAATGGCAATTTGAGTGCTTGTCTATGATTGCCCATTGATTTGTCTGTGATGGAGCTGCTATGACGCAAAAAACAAATTACAGAGGAATCTTCGCACCATCCTCTGGTGTCGTGTCCTAAACCTCGGATTTATTGTTTGAGTAAATGAGTCATCGGGAACCAGATTAGATTTGTATCAGATGAATTAAATCCTATTGACTCAATACTCCCTTTAAACCAGATAATAATGTGCTTTATCTGCCTCATCTGTATTGCATCATGGAGATACGTGGCTGCTAGCTTTCTGTTCATGAGTCATCTGTACATTTTGGTCCAGCCTAGTAAAGCTCCTTTAAGCTTTCTTTTTAGTTATTATAAACCCAGCAGAGGCCATATCAGCCTGGTTATGTGGCAGGATGCTGGGTTACAAAGAGGTCGGAGGTACAGCAGATACTGCAGAGATTATCTCGCTCCAGAATGCTATGATGAATCGTTTCCTTCTACTACTAAAACACACGCAGCAGTCCATCATTCCCCTGCTGCTCAGTGGCTCTGCTCCATCACCGAAATGACATTTACAGCTATGAGGGAGAAGAGGAAGTGGAGTGGGGGAGTGTTAAAACCAGAAAAAAACAAGAGATGGGAATCTTAACTGGTTTTGCATTTTAAATGTAAATTCAGATTTTGGTTGATTTAGTGATAGAGCTTTGTATTTTAGTTGAATGTGGTGTAACATCTGTTTTTTCAAACTATGTTAAGTCAAAATTCAATCATTCACACACACACACATACGCGTGTGTTACGGGAGCTGTCAATAAGTCAGGGCATGTTCAAACCAAGCAGGTTCTTTATTTAGTAAGCGACCATCTAACGATGCAGACCTACATAATGAGCCAGAAGCAAAATAAAACATTTTCCATTCACTTGAAATTGCAACACCTTATACATTAAAGTCAGCTTTATTTCTAGTTCCTCTCCAAAACTGTGCTGAGTATGAAATGAAAATCTTGGTTATATAGGCATAGGCCCATAATAATAACAGCAACAACAAAATAAATGTTGTAGCGCTTGTAGCGCTGAAACCTCCCTCCGGTGGTCTGGGTGGAGAGAGCTAATGCTACGGCTACTTCCAGCCCAATTTTCCCCCTCTCCTGCTCCCTCTAGCTCGACCAACACCTCTCCTACAGACACTACGACCACGTTCACCACTGCCACC
>JBBPCY010000007.1:25421763-25433400 GCA_037974405.1 Brachyalestes nurse | reverse complement strand
CTTCTTTTGCATTCAATCTGTACAGAAGACCCCAAGGAATCGCCACAGGCTGCCACAGAACTGATTCTTCAGCTACCGTTTCACCATTGTCCAAACTAAAAACACACTCCGCTCAGCTGGCCATAATCGCACAAAAACTCGTTCAAAACACAACTAACTCTTACAAACTAACTCCACAACAGTTTTATCACAACCAGCCAGCTTATAGGCACTCAAGTGTCATAATTTCCTTTTACTTAAATTTGAAGAAATGTAAGCTCGACACACTCATCTCCCCAGTGCATCTCTTCGGACAGTCGCTCTTTCCCTTTGACATTCTTATTTGATAGACAATTATCCCCATCAACTGTCCTCAAATATGCTGAAATGTCATTAATTTGGTCTTCTGTGTGTTTTTCCTTTATTTGAGCCAAAAAAATCAACCCAGAGTGTGCTGTCCTCACAGCACGCGACTATGTGAAGCTAGACAGCCAGCAAACACAAGAGACATCTCCACACAAGGCTTACTTTTCTTGATTTTACTGAAGATCTCTTATATGTTTTTTCCTTGTAACTGAAATATACAGAAAAGGAAAAATAAATTACTAGCAAATACACAAGTCTTAATGCCACACCTAATGATTAGCCTAGCTTAAACACATGAGCATTACATTACATTGGCATCACATTTGTCAACCAAAAACAATTCCAACACACATCAGAGTGCTTTCTGAACACATTAATACTCACAAAGACGTAAGATGCCCAAGGCACAAGCGTGTAGGGCACATTTAGTGTCTACATGAGCCGTTTTCTCCCTTATAACTGCCGAAACACTCATTCACAACATAACCGGAGAAATGCCACAGATTCATGGCAAGAGGACCCACTCGCTCACGTACAAAACAAAGATCCTTTTAGGTACAGATGTTCTACTTTCACCCCTAGTGGTGAAAGAGGGGAAGGACAGCTATGGGAATTGGAAGGGATGTGTCGCGATTCGGCGTTCTCGCACCGCGACGCGGGTTCGTGGACCTGGGTATCACGATTTCGGTTTTATATCGTATATCGTTACAGCCCTAACAAAGACTGTTGTAGAGCTGGGCGATATGGCCTAAAAATAAAATCCGATTTTCAATTTTAATCAATTTTGCCCTCCCCTCCTCAAAATCAAACTACAGATGACAAATAAATGGTTCAAAACAAGTTTTAACATTATTTTGTTTTATAAAATTCTTTGGGCTCCCAAACGGCTCTTAGTTTATAATCTATAGCCTCATATTTGAGCCTAACTTGGCGAATATGAATGCGTTGTGTTGATCAACCCTTTTGCATTTAGTGTTTTTATGAGAAGCCTTATAATTGCCTATTTTTGTGTATTTGTTCTGTTACAAAAGCAGGCATTCTTCCTTTTGTTTAATATTTTAATATCCAAACTTTTTTGAGAACAGAAACAAACTCAGTAACCACACAGTCCAACTGCACAGTGGGATGGACAGTTCTGATGTGTCTGTGCAGGTTTGTGGTGGAACCTGCACTTACTCTTATTTTCATTTTACAGTGAAGGTACTCTGCTCTGCTATTCCCAAAATCTTTAAACTGCAGCCAGATGCTGGTTTGTTTATGGGTGTCAGTCATATTTATGTGTTTTTGTGATGCACTCGCACTGTCCTCCTCACCGCTGTCTACTGTCTCACTCACTGACTGAGGAGACGAACAAAAGTTCTGCCGTGCGCAGAGCTACTGAGAGAGAGAGCTGGGAAAGCGAAAGGAGAAAAAAATGGGGGAAAAAAGGGGGAAAAAAAAGTGGGGAGCAGCTCTCACTTGTTGGGAGTCGGCTCTTCTGATTCACTACAAATAAGAAACAGCACTTTTGTGCATGACACATTTGTGGAGATACTTCACTCTAGACACACAAACAGCATGGTGGCCTGCATAATCTGCAAGTCTATGTTAAAGTACAGCAACAGTACCAGCGTTCTGCACGGTCTCTGAATCGGCACCGCTAGCACTGCGGAGAGTCGTTCAGTCCAGAGGGCGCCAAGTGGCTGCGCTGCTTAAGCTGTCGGACACAGGACTTGTTTGGTCTGTGTTGGATGGCACAAAACCGAGCCAATTCCATATTACAGATGTAGCAAGACCTTTCTTGGGCATAAACACTGCTACAGTGTTTGGGTGTGCCATGCTAATTTACCCATGTAAAACAGTGCATTGCATTAGTTCCGCTTTTGGCGCTTGCGTGTAAAATAAGTAATAAAATCGATTTTCATTAAAACACATCGCCTTGACCTGTACATTCGAATTAATCGATAAAATTGATATCGCCCACCTCTAGACTGTTGTTTATTTTAGTTCATGTTCCCACGATGTTTTTAGTGTAGGTATATCTGCTGAATGGGATTTCTATTTTTCTTGAATTCAAGAAGTAATGTATCTGCATCAGCTCATAGCCCAGAAACATTGCAGCTATGTACTGCTCAGAAAATTAGCTTGAAGACGCACTAATGATGCAGCGGTGTAGATGTCTTATATGATGTGTCTTGTTGTGGATGTTTGCCTAGGAGGCCACTGCAGAAGGAGAGGAACATGAAGCCCTGGCACAGGAAGGAGAGGTCCCCGATGACACACAGGATGAATACTGAACACCGTCAAATACAGACCCATACATACATACACACACACTATATGTGAGTTTTCTGCTCAGCCACTTCTTTCCTCCATCACCTTTTATTATGTTTTATTCTCTGCTTGAAGATGGTGTAAGAGAAACAACCCAGAACTGCCACTTAACTTTTTTGTGTTTTGTGACAGTTGATTGAAATGCTAAATCTCATTCCTGTACATGCCTCCCCACTGAAATTGCAGCTCAGTCCATCCACATTTCCCCCCAGAGGATCACAAGTCTGAACAAAGAGGTGTCCTTTGTCTCCACAGCACTGTTGCTTTGTGATGTTAGTTATGAAGGACTGATAGCTTTGTTTCGTTTTCTGTAGATTTCAGCTTCTTGCCCATACTGTGCTGATTAAATGGTTAAAGTTGACATATCAAGCCAAGTAAAAAAGAACAATCTGCAATAAGTAGAGACCTATATTAATAAGCATATTAAGCCTCCCATTACTTCAATATTCTGCTTCTATACCTGATATAGAACTGTGTTAGGAATGTTCAGTAATGCTATGGAGCATAACAGATCCTGGTTCTGCACATCGCAATAGTAAATGGTGAACCAAATCGGACATGTTAGAAAGAATGGCTCTATTGCACTCCCGGATCATCATATACAACCTATATGAAAGTTGAAGCCTTTTGAGTAGCTTGCTGTCTCGACTTCTTGCAAAGACAGAAGTTACTGCTATTAGGTAAAACTGAATTTCAGTTTTAGCCATGTAGTTTGTTTTACAGTATGATTGTCATATGTTATTTTATTATGTTTAGAAGCTTACCACACTCTGAAAAAAACATGTATATTGAAAATATTTTAATATAATTTTGAAGTACAGGTCTTAGCAGAACTAACGGTCTCTCCACTGAGCTACTGGACTGAATCCAGTATTCCAGTGCATTGTATACTGTTCCATGCTGTTGCATTTAGTTCCAATATTGAGCTCCACAGATCAAGTCATTTACTATTGTGTACAATGAAAAGGAATGTAAACATGTATGTTAATAATTATTATAAATAGGAAATGTTCTTTTTTTTCCCTCTCTGTATACCTACATTATGCATTCCCCAAAACTGTGTTGCATGTTTTCATTTTTTTGTGAATAACTTGACCTGCTTTTTACATATTTAATAAAAAATTGTGTTTTTGTATGTTTAATCTGCTATTTTAAATGTCTGGAGAGATGGATGAATTTGCCATAATAAAATTCTGTCACTTTTGAAAATGAAGCTTGGTGTTTTGTTTTTACTTGTCATTTTTGTTTTGCAAGTAAAACTTTGTTTAATAGTGTGTATTTAATATTTTGTTCTCAGTTATCAGTTGCTCGACTCAGTGTGCTGTTAGTTAATTATCTGTTTTTCTAGGATGTAACACAGTGTGGACACATCCATAGGTGCTTGTCATTTCAAAACCATGGGAATTAATATGCAGTTTTGCCACCTTTGCTTCTATAACAGTTTTTCATTAGATTTAGAGTTTGCCTCCGTTCTGACACAAGATTGTTAGGGAGGTTGAACTGTCCTCAACTCGTGTTCTAGTTCATCCCAAAGGCATTCCTTGTTTTGATTCAACAGTTGTCAGCTGTCAAATGGACTTTCACAGCTATGTGTGCCTTTTCCATTATCTTTCAGCTAATGTTTGAGTCCATCTCTCCATGTCCAAATGTTTGGGTGCATCTCAAGGATTGACACTGTACCCAAACACTGCCTCTGTAAAAAAGTGTTGGTGCCCTTATCTTTTTGACCAATATTTTCACATTAACATTTTACATCACCTATGAAACCATAGTAAGCTCCTAGCAACACATTAGCAAAAGCCTAGAACATCATAGAAACCACTATAGTTACCAGAGCAACCAGCTAGTTACAGCTTAGTAACCAGTACCACCTCTATTGCCATAGTAACCACGTGGCAACACTTTAGCAACCACTTAGTAACAACCACAGCAATCATGCAATCACACTAAGCACTTTTTCAAGGAAATGCAATCTAGCTATGTTCTGAATTTATTATATAAGCAATGTTTTTTGCATACAGAAAACTGTTAGTTTAATAGTTAATCAATCTGCTGCTCCCCCTGGTAGTTGTTCTCCTTGAGGCTGGGGTGCTTTGTGCGCTTGCTTCTCCAGGCATGAGTAGTAATAAACCCTGTTCTTGATATATGGAATGTGTGTAAGCATAGTTACTGGGTGAATCCAAAAATTACTTAATTTATGCAGTATTTTACAGATTTAGATTTTCTCAGTGATTTCAAATGTTTTTTGAAATGTTAGGTTAATTTTTGAACTGGCCCTAATGCAGCATCACTGGACAGCTCAGCTCAACACATCTGAAAGAAAAAGCCAACCCCCAATTCTATTATGTTATTTAACAAACACCTGTGCTGTTTAGGAAACAACCAGAATGATGTCGGAATTATGTGCATCATTCTGATTACACTAAATGGACAAAAGCATTGATATGCCTGACCGTTACAGCAACTTACAGAGACTTTAATACCGTTGCATTCAAATACAGAGATTTTAATATGGAATTGATCCCCTCTTTGCAACTATAACAGCTTCCACTCTTCTTGAAAGACTTTCCAGAAGATTTTGGAGTGTTTCTGTGGGAATTTGTGCCCATTCATTCTATAGAGTATTTAACAGGGCAGGCACTGTTGTTGGACAGAAGGCCTGCTTGCAATCTCTGTTCCAGTTCATCCCACAGGTGTTGGATGGGATTGAGGTCAGGGCTCTGTGCGGGCCAGTCAAGTTCTTTCATGCTGAACTACCGTTTTCCTACCGTTTCTTTTTGGAGCTTGCTTTGTTCACTGGGGCAGAGTCATGCTGGAATAGAAAATGGCCTTTCTCAGACTGTGTCCACAAAGTTGGAAACATGGGACTGTCCAAAATGTCTGAAGCATTTAGATTGCCCGCTTATCAACGTCACATATAAAGCTCATACGACGCATGTAAGTCTACTGGTCGTTTTGGATAGTAACTAAAACAGCTATTTTTGAGAAGTAAAAAATAATTTTAGGTCAATGTGTTTTCACCATGTTTTATAAGTGTTCGGGCCATTTTCTATTAATATGATTATTGCATTAACATCAATTATTGCACCTTTAAGGGCGAGAAATGTGAAAATATTTCATCAAAGACACAGATGTGTTGATGTTTCCGTGTACTGTACTCCTGTAAGCTAAGGTCGGTATTGCTGTAACTGAACTCTTCCGGACTCTCCGGTAGGGGGCAGTGTCTCAGTGGAGGCACGTGCAGAAGAAGTCTCTGCTCTGCCCGCGAGACTGGTGGGTTCGTGCGGAGTCAGTAGTTGAGTTCCTCTGGTAATGTCTGGGAGAAAATATTTATCCTGATGTCAACTGGAGCTAAAACCTATGCTGCCCTAAAACAACCACTCGCTCAAATTTGAGGCCCAGAGTCTAGGTACAATGCCGTCTTTTTCAAAGGTGAGTTCAGTGGGACAACTGAGTTTCGTAGTGTTAGCTCGGCGTTGAAGTTCTGTTGTTATTTTCTCATGTTCTCATGTTTGATGTGTGTGTGTGTGTGTGTGTGTGTGTGTGTGTGTATATATATATATATGTATGTATGTATGTATGTATGTATGTATGTATGTATGTATGTATATATATGTATATGTATTTATAATTCATTATAATTATAATTATTGAAATCGGATGGCCCCTCCAGTAAAGGGCAGTCTTAATGCTTAATGCCAGGCCTTCTCGTCCAGCATCAGTGCCTTACCTCATAAATGCTCTCCAGAATGAATGGGCACGAATTCATAAAAAGAAACACTCCAAAATATTGTGGAAAGCCTTCCAAGAAGCGTGGAAGCTGTTATAGCTTCAAAGGGGGGGGGGCAACTTTCATATTAAAGACTAACTTATATATTTGAAAGCAATTTCATTAAAATCCCCGTTGGTGTAATGGTCAGGCATCCCAATACTTTTGTCTAAATAGTGAGTGTGTGTATTTGTCATAATTTAAGGTGCTGAGACTAACCCTATGGACATTTTTCTCCAAAGCGTAAAAGAAACACACAGGATAGGAGATGTGTGCTTTTTCCAGAAGATGTTAAAGAAACTTTTGCCAGGAAGAGCTGTGAGGCATCCAGCAGCAGAAAGTCATGGGAGAGATGTGGTGAAAGCTTCTGGGACACTGCTGTGATCAAGGTTTGGGAACACTTTACACTAACAACCAACTATAACTTCATAACTAGCCGATTGCATGTTAGAAGTGTTTTCTCTTCTAGAAGCCTCGGACTGTGGGAAGAAGAAGCAGAACAGTGCAGTGGTCGAGGCAGGCATCCACACCAGGTAACTTTTCCACAGTCCAGCTGCATGAGTGGCCTCCTTTTTCTTGCAGAAAATGTCGTTATTACTTAGTGCCATTAAGCTCTACATTTGTGCTTTTTCTAAAATTAAATGAGAAATCAGAAATGTATGTCCCATAGCAATAATTTGGCTGCTTTGTTGCTTCTGCTGTTATACATAAGTTCCTTTTTTCCCCTCTTATTCACAATTCCACACTATATAACACCTGGGATAGCATGGCTACAGAGGTTGCCTTTATTGTGTTGTGAGGGGTTGACACTGGATTTAAAGTTTAGCTATTAAGTATACTGACAGAATTATGCATTGAATTGTGAATCCTGCCTGAACCACACACATGCTTTAAATGCACTAAAGGTGAAGGAAAATTGCTTAGCAACAGAGACACGTTTGTTTAAGCACATTTTTTGACACTATTGAATTGAACATTTATGATAATAATTTGTGACATATGCAAGTGATTCAGTATGTATCAGTCTTTTAACATTGATGTAACACTTGGATTTCTGCATGATGCACCTAGTGATCTGGATCAAATACAAGTAAACTGCTGACACTGAAGCTAGACTGAAACTCTAATGTTTATTTTTAGGCATATGTATGGAAATTCTTGAGTCTAGGAATATTACAGCACTTTGCAAAAGGTTTTGCATGGATTTTTCTTGTTTTTTGTATATCAGAACTAAGGCTGCACGATTTGGGAAAAAAGACATATTGCAATTATTGAGAACAATATTGCAATATGCGATTGCGATATGATAAAGGAAGCTTGCTCGTATATCAATAAAAAGTCGCATACAAATTACTTATAGTGAAATGTTTAATTACAAACTACTTACAACAACTTGAAATGCCCAGTGCTTTCAAAATACAATATTCTACAAAATTAAATAATCACAAAAATCTCTTTACATTACTGCAAATGTTATTTTCCTAATACTGGAGTTTTTTAAAACGATGCTGGATTTTAACATCAATATTTCAAAAGCTTGTGGCTTTAAAATGGGTTAAAGATAGAGACTTACTGTAAATTAGAAAAATGTTGAGCATGCTCCAAAGTTTATGTGGGGTACAAATATACTAATCTAATGAGCATATTATGACATCATTATGATGTTTATACACCAACAGGCTCAAAGTGTTTGATTCAGTCATGATACACTTCCTTGTTTCTCAAATAAACCCAGCCACCATTATCATCACTATTTCCAGTCCTGTTCTGCCTCTCCTACATCTCCCAGCTCTCTCACACACGCCACGCATGTAGCACGCGACTTTCACCCCTTTGGAGCGCTGGATGGAGAGAGTTAGTGCTACGGCTACTTCCAGCCCTATTTCTCCCACTCCTGCTGCTTCTACCTCGACCAACACCTCTCCTACAGACACTACAATCACCACTGCCACCCACATTCCCGTTGAGCGAAGTCGAAATAAACACTTGTTTGTGCATCGTGAACACTCTTGGCTTGCATGGCGGCAGCGCTGCGCTTGCAAAGCTGTACCAGGAGACGCGTGAGTGTTAGATGACCGAGCGTCATTTCCAAACTGCAAACATTCCCTTTCAGAGTCAGAAAGTCAGCGCTTAGAGGGTTAAATCGCAGCTTTTTGCGTTCATGTACTCACACAGACTGACATCGCGATAATCGTGCAGCTATAATCAGAACTGACATAATTACTATTAAGCTTACAATGCTGCTGGTCCATTCAGTTAAGTGTTAAAAAAGTCACTGGAAAGTTGCCATTTCTTTATTCTGTATTTCTTGTCATAAATTATTTTTTAGCTTTGTAATGTTTGTTTTATACTGCTGCTAGTGCAACATCACTGGAAATATTGGTACCTCGCAAAACGTTCTATATGACTCCAAAAATAGGAAATCAGTCGTTAAATTCATTGGTGAAGCATCCTTGAAAGTGGAAGTTTAAAATTTGTAAATTTGCAATTTTTTATTTTATTTGCAACTTTTTATTTATTTGAACCAACGTATAGTTGCCAGGATGCCTGATAAAGTGTTAGATTTTGATTACATTTTATTTCAATTTGTCCCTTTTAACAACAGATGGTCTCTTTGTGTTTTTTCTTTTCTAAAAACTTTGCAATAAATGCTCTTTTGTATGAAATCCCATGCATAAGTAACTAGTCTCTCTTTCACTTCAATTTTGGGTTCTTGTGTATACAGAATCCAGTTAATGGATCCAGTTAATGATCTATTTGTATAGTGAGGAGTGCCTCAGGAGAGGAGGAACCTGACCAAATTACTTGGAGCTCCAGTGAGGGGGAGGCTGATGCCGAAAGGTGCCAGGTCCCCATTCCTCCCTCAACCACAAAGAGCTCTCGGCCATACAAACCATTCCCTCAGGCAACGGTCAACTCTTCCAGCAGATACCTTTGTTCACTCAGCACAGAAGCAGGTACAAATCTCTAATTTTACGTGTGTTTATTAAGCTAAAATTTGTGAAAGCTTACCAGTAACACCATAATTACTTTGTTAATCAATTAGAGTACTTATGCTAACTTGAATCCACTTCATTATGTGTCCCTTGGGAATGTACGGAAGATAAAGTATGACTGCTGTAGCTTAGTGTTTAAGAATTGCTAATAATATACAAAGTGACATTTTATTGCTTATGCAGTAGAGGTTTTTATAAGGAGATCTCACACTTATACGATTGAGCTGCTGTTTAGATGCATCTGGTCTGCCTTACATCTCACCCATTCTCAACCACTAGATCGTTAAAGTTACTTTAGTGTTGTCTACTTCATTAGCATGGACTGGAGAAAGAGATACAGAAAGAATTAGAGTAATTAATATGTGAATTCTAATTCTAATTTTATATGAATTCTAAAATTAATTTGTTGCAGCATGCATTTTGTTTTCCTACTGCTTTGTGTTCTATGTTAATTCATTTTTTAGTTTTTGCTTGTGCCATTAATCTAATTACGCATACATTTGTCTTTTTATTCATTAAATTGAACTCAAGTCACTCAATAGTTGCAGTCTGCAACTGATTGCTTAGTGTTTGGTGTCTTTTGTGTCAGTATCCAAAAACCAACAGCATTGTCTGTAAAGAAAAATGAGTTGTATTTGGTATTTCAACCATTTTTAAAATTAATTCATTGTGGTGTCTAAAGTTTTAGTTTATTAATGAGTGGATGTATGAATAATGCAATGCTCTCCAAGCTAAAGGTCATGCACATATAACTCGCTTTAAAAACATTGTTAATTTTTTGATGCAGATAAAACTTGTTTAGACACACTACCAGCTACAAAACGATGACCGAGATCTCTGTGAATTTGCCTTATTGTCTACATTCAGCTAAGTAGGCAAACTGAACAAAAAAACAGATTCCAAAGCAGGAAAAATACTTTGTGCTGATCTTACTGTCTACTTTGTACTGCATGACAGTTTATTTATGAATACAGAATTATGACATTTACTTTGGGTTGTGAGATAGCTGTAGCTCTGTCTGTAATTGTGGTGGATGCATTTACATGTTTTACACAAAAATCTATTTTACGAGAAATTGTTTATAAATTTAGCAGAATTTAGCAAAATGTTAATTGCTGTGTAATTAAAGTCTATAATTAGCATTGGAATTCGGACTCTGCAGTTTTGGACAGTGATCAAAATCTGTGTTATGTTTATAGATACGGATGAAATTCCTACTATTGATTCCGAGAGTGACAGTGAGGAACCTGGGAAATCTATCTCAAAAGAACAAATTCCTGTGGTGAGTAAAACCACTGACTTTAATAAATCTGTGAAGAGTTATGTCCTCTTTCACCATTAGAGGGCACTGGGTACCATTAAAGATGGGTTTGTCAAATTTTGCCAGACTGCAGCGGATGAGAATCCTGGGACAGTCTTCAGTGAAGTGTAATAACCGTTGACTTAAATGATTCAAGGTTTCTCCTCTAAGCTGAAAATGTGTACAATGGGAGTGTCAGTCTGCTATATACATCTAAGCATTGTATGTTACCCCTTTGCCCACTTTACAGCAGTCACAGTCTCTAGTAGGGTTTTACTAGATATTAGAACATTGCTGTGAAGCACAATGACTTGCAAAATATGCAACTATGCAATGGCATTTTTGTAGGCATAGTAGCAACATTTAGATGCAGCATAAGTTTACTTAGTTGGCTCACATTAATTGCTAGAGGCATTCTTATTGTCTTCAAGCTTTTGGACATTAAATGCCACATTACCCGACCCAGACTAGCCCAGTAAAAATCTATGGGTTAAGATCAGTAACCAGTGGTAATTTATTACTGATGATGCAGTTTAGTCAAGTTTAATCCATGTCCGAGATGCTGGGCTGTAGTGTTTGTATAGTGTGCAGCCCATAAATAAATGTAACAAGACACAATGGTAGTTGATTGCAGCGCAGTAGATTTAAAATGACTGTCCATAAGTCAGTGTCTGAGTTAGTGAGGGTATTAAAATCTATATTGGGAGAACCATATTGGAATCACTGCGCTTATAGCTGCACGATTAATCTAATCACAATCGCCATGTCAGTCTGTGTGACTACATGAACGCAAAAAGCTGCAATTTATCCTCTAAGCGCCAAAGTCGCAGAATTGCCACAAGACGTCATCATGAATAAAATAGACTGTAGTTACAAATATCATGTAATGTAGCATTTGTATTCCCTACCACTAG
>JBBPCY010000007.1:25363878-25378874 GCA_037974405.1 Brachyalestes nurse | reverse complement strand
ATGGACTACATGATGTCCTACATTAAGTTCACCTTCTCTCCACTTATTGGATCCATCCATATTGGTTATGATCTTAAATGACATGTGATAACCAGCTCATGCCAACCTGAGGGGCAAGACTGAAATGACTTTTTTCTTGAAGGCATGTTTTGCATGCCAGAAGGGGCTGCGTGTGAACCCAGAGAGGGCCTGTTAGCTGGTGTCAGCATGTGTGGTTCTACACAACATCGCCACCATCAAAAGGCAAAAGACCACAGTCCTGATGCCTATGCCCCCCGCCCCTGATATTGTTGACCTTTGAACCTTGACCACCCCACAGGGTGTGCTGTGAAAGAGGCCATTACACAGCACTTTTTCACTTATTAAAATACAAAGATACAGACTATGAACACATTGAAACTTTGTCATGTCTTTATTTGTTTATTTGCTCCCATTCCTACAAATAGAAAGTGAAAATTCAGTAATGCACACACATATTGATGAAATACTGGTGAATGTATGGCAATACCGTCTTTTCATGCCCAAGTTTCTCAATTTCAGCCTTTAGTTTTTTTATTTCAAGTTTTGTTTTAGCACAGTCAAGCTCGAGCATGCGCTTGTACAGGCTGCACAAATCGTCTGCTCCAGCCTACAAAGGCAAAAAGGAGTACATTTGACATGTCACATCAGCATGGTTCACACTTAGTGAAACAGTCATTTGTACACTCATCTGTACCTCAGGATCACAGGAGATGTTGGGCTCTGCAGGCGGCTGGAGCAACTCAATATTATCCCCATCCACTGAACACAACACATGAAATGGAATGTTATGACTGCACAAATGTACACACTGTGCAGAGTGACTGTGATATACCCTGCACATAAAGGGTGGACATTCCTGTGCCACCTGGGTCCGACTGGACACCTCCCTCTACCCCTCCATAATGGGACTTCCTCTATAGTTGGCCAATGCCATCTCCTCTGCACGCACGAAAGCTTGTCCACCAGTCGCCTTCGCACTAACCTTTTTCTTATTGACTATAGAACATAGAAACAGGCTAATAACTAGTGCCTAGACACACTACATCTCTCTTAATGAGTAGACATATTAATGCGTTACCAATTAATACATGGGCCTACTACTTGAAATGATGTTTCTGTATTACATTTTATTTGCAGCCAAGTACGCTTCCCACTGCTATTACATCTGAAATGTTAATGCAGTTATTTGGCAACATAGGATTACACACTGAGTAACCTCCCAGTACTTTAGGGGATATTAAATTAATTAAAAGGCCCACTTCTGACATGTGACGCACCGTACCTCTACATTTTATAAATTTTCAGACATTTAAATAGTTTAATAAATAATACTCAACTATGAACATAAGGTGTACTTACGCATTTACTCGGTCAGCAATGCATTGCCCACAAGCCTGCGTGCCTTTGTTGACTATGTGGTGTTGGACTTGCATTGCAGCACTGATTTGTGCTCCTCGTAGCCTCCGTTCCAGTTCATCACAAAGGTGTTGGATGGGGTTAAGGTAAGGGCTTTGTGCAGGCCAGTGAAGTTCTTCCACACCCAATTAATTCATCTATGTCTTTACGTACCTTGCTTTGTGCACTGAGGAACAGTCATGGTGGAACAGAAAAGGGCCTTCCCCAAACCCTGAAAAACAGGCGTGTCCCAATACTTGTGTCCATACAGTGTATGCTCAGTTATGGCCCTAAAGCAGAGGGACGTTTTTTTAAAGATTGTATAATTGTAAAATTGTATAACACAGTGAATTCATCCAAAACAAATGTGTGTGTGATGTTGATAATTATTGCTTTATACAACTAAAACAGCCTGGGGTACAAACTGACCCCAAATAACTCAAATGCATGCAAAATGTGTACAAACACTGCACACATATCATGGTCATTTAGAGGCATTAAACCTTTAATGCTGACCCCAAACATAAAAGCTAGATTAGGTTGGGACTGTGGTGCCGTATGTTTTAATTACTTATATAGTTCACGTTTAACTTCTCTAGATCTGCAACGCAGCTTTTGTTCACGACGCCACGCGCCAATATTCGAGCCCGTCACCCCACGTGATATACTTTTTCTGTGCGATTTTGCCGCGAAAATCTTGGAACGAACCAAAGAAGGGAGGAGACACTGTTTGTATGACAATTTGGAATCGAACACTTTATAATTAAACTGTCAGTCTTTTTTTATTTTGGTACATACATTTATGTTTAGTCATTTCCCAATAATGTTTTAAGAAAAATATGTAGCTTTACGGAACACACGTTTGAACTTAACAGGCACACATCCCCCCATCAACTAAAATGGGAACTGTCGGGCTTCCGGATTGGTCCGTATTCCCCGCGAAAATTACGTCACGCCAGTAGTTTCGCGCCACACGGTGGATATTTGGTAGGAAGAGGCATTGAAGGTAAGAGTGGTCAATTCCGTATGCTGTGTAAAATAAAACCAAAATACATATAAATACGTGACGTGGTTGATTTGTCCATTTAGGTAAGTAATATTGGTTATATAAGACTAAAGTTCATAGTATAACTTGGCTGGTGTTATTTAGAGTTTATATGGGCGTTATTACAGGCAAAGGTTCTATGCACAGTCTTTTAATGTCGTCTATCCATTCACTAAACAATAATTGTATTCCATTCTGGTTCTTTTTAATGCCGTTCCTGTTGTGTTTGCCTGTTCTGTATAGTGAACTGTACTATTCTGTTGTGTAAACATTTTTTTCATACGTAGACGTCTCTGACGTGCTGTTTTTTTATTATATGTTTATAAGTGAAGGGGGATTTTGAGAGTCTGTTTGGTTTACTTGTGTGATTTCAATTTGGCCACCAGCTGTGCCACCAGGCTGTTAACATGGAGAAATGTGTGTTTCAGTGAGTGTTGAAGATGTCTTCCCCATCCTCTGTCGCCCGCAAGCGTGGCAGGAGCAGCAACCCTGAAACTCGTGAGTGTCTTGGGTACAGGGGTGTTGCTAGACATAAAGCTCTACTAGGGTGCAGGCCCACCACCCTCCATTACCTGTCTCATTGTTTTGAAAGCCTGCTGTACGTGAAATTATCTGTAGTGTGTGCTATAAATTAGCTGTTGAATGTACTATACCTGCATCCCTTGCTTAGCTCATTATTATTGCCACTGCCATAGTCCTGCTGAGGCAACTTATTACAGCTAAAGGTAAAAATAATACAGATATATTAACTTATGGATAAAGGTATAGGAACATTATTTCTGGCAGAAATTACATGCCTGTATATGCAAATAACAAGCTTACTCCTGTCATTTTTTGAACATCTTCTACATGCCCCTGTTTGTGGTTCAAAATGCATTGCAACACATTGGAGTAGAAAAACATCCACTCTTTTGTTGATATTATCAGTCTAAATTAATGTATTGCCAAATTAATTATTTTGTTGAAAGCTGAATGTGAGATTTCAGTTAGTGAATGTTTGCCACACAAGCTGCATCATCTCAAATGTCCAAACAGTAAACCAGTAAGAGTACATTTTCCTAACTGAACTGGATCTAGTGGCTGTAGTACATCTACCCTGAGTCACACCTTTCAGTACACTTAATATCTTTGTGTCTCATTAGCTGCTAGTGAGGACCCTCTCAGCCCATCACCACGGCCTCGCGAGCCCTCCACAGGAGAATTGCAGCCCATGCCCACGTCACCGGGCACAGACATGCAGAGCCCAGCTGTCCAAGACACTTCACTTTTTTCCAGCCCTGTGGCTCGCCGCTCTGGTAAATATCTTGATATCTCTGTGTGGGACTGTCTGCAATACTACTAAATTAGCATTTTAGGAGTCCGTATTTGGGGCACACACAACAAAAGAAATTAAACGACTATAATTTTCTTTCTAGTAAATGTAAATTTGGCTTTCTAGTAAATGTATACAGCAGTTGAGAATGTTCTTATCAGTTCCACAGAGTGAAGTGGATATGAGCTCTCCACTTATATATGATACACCAAGCCGTGGAACCCCAGCTCGTCAGAGGCCTGACCTGGGCTCTGTCAGAAAGGCTCCACAAGTGGACCTGAACTCGGAGCCGGTGAGTGAGATGCCTGCATCAAAGTTTCAGAACCGTTTTAATGAGAAGACCCTTGTATATTGTGTTCTGTGAAAAGTTAAATTTTACAGCTAAAGGTAATGTGATGTGAAAATGAACAAAACAGTGAAGCTGTTACTTTCGAAACGAGCTTGATGGCTTAACTTAATTTGGAGTATTTATAGTTTTGCTTTTCAAATTTAAATTGTCTGCCTGAACAGTACTTTGTCACTGAGTTTTCTTGGGCTTTAGGATAAATTTGCCTCTTTTTTTCCCTGCAGCCATCTGGAGATGCCACTGTAGCCAGTGAACAGAATGCTGGTCAGAGATTAGTCATCTGGGGCACTGATGTCAATGTGGGAACCTGCAAGGAGAAGTTTCAGGTAACGCAACATGAACATCACAAAACAATTACAGATCTCTTGGCAAAGATTTGGCAGCTACACAAGAAGTAAAAATGAAATGGGTGTTTAATAGTGTGACTTAACCATTGTCAGTTTGTAAACCTGAGCATTTTTTTCTTGTTTTTTGCAGCGTTTCCTGCAGCGATTCATTGACCCCACCTCCCAAGAAGATGAGAATGCTAGTCTGGATCTGAGTGAGCCTCTGTACATGCAGAAACTGGATGAGGTGAGCCAAATCTTGATCTTATGTGGTGATGGATCTTTCTTGCATTTCCTTCAGACTATGAGGCATGTTTGCTTTGATGATGACATGGGTGACCACCTAAAGGTAGCTGGAGAAATACAGCTGTTTTTGCCTGTAGATAAAGTCTGTGTTGGTCTACCACTTTACACGTTTGCATTTATGTTTTGTTGCAGATCAGTGTTGTTGGAGAGCCTGTGTTGAACGTAAACTGTGGCCACATTCAGACATTTGATGCTGATCTGTACCGCCAGCTCATCTGTTATCCTCAGGTAAGTTAAGTGTCAGTGTTCTGTTATACTTTTCTCTGGTTCATTCATAGTTCAAGAAACTTATTTAGCTCTTATTCATTTATAGACATTGCACCTTATTGTTGCACGTGTTCTAGCTATTACTGAAACTTTAGTCAGGGAAAGTTGGTGCACTTGCTTAAGATTAGTGATGTGTGCTGGGATGGTTAATTGTTGAAATGGGACAGTCCGGTGTGTGTGGATGATTACTGACTTTGTAAGAACAAACCTTTCTAAACGAATAGATGTCCTACTTATTCTGCCTCAAATATGCATTTGTTCAGTTTTAATTTCAGCTGCCTTTAATTGATTTGTCCTCTGTTTACCATACTTGGTCTTTTGTTGTACTGACCGTTATTACATCTGTTAGAACATATAGGGTCCGCTTCATCACCATTATTAAACCTAAAATATTTTCAGCTGTAATAGTGGTCAACTCCTGTCTGAAAAATGACCACTGCCTGTTACTGTGTTAATGTGAGCTTTTCCCTATAGAAAAGATGTAATTATGCAAACACTTTCTTACTTTTATACATAGGCAGTGCTAAAATGGTTTTGAAATATTTTACTAAGAGGAACCAGGATAGATAAAGTAATACATACAATCCTTTGTAGCATGCTAGAAAGGAAAGTGTCTGAATATTGATATGTACCCAAATCCTTTCAGGATATATTTTTAGGCATACAGCCCAGCCATAAGTGAGAGTGAAGAACATCATTTTAGATAAGTTGATAAAAGGACCCATATATGTGTGTTTTTAATTTTTTTATTCTCTCTCTTCCTTCCCTCTCTCTTTGAATCTAGGAAGTAATCCCCACCTTTGACATGGCTGTGAATGAGCTGTTTTTTGATCGTTATCCTGATTCTGTCTTGGAGCACCAGATTCAAGTGCGTCCTTACAATGCCTTGAAAACCAGGAACATGCGCAGCCTCAACCCTGAGGGTAAGTCAGACAGATCAGCCTGGTTGCTTATGACTTTAGTGCTCTATGTTGTAATATGGTTTTGAGTACAAATAAAATGCTTTGTTACAGTTCCATAGATAAGTCTGTTTTGTATTGGATGATAAATGCCCTTGTGTGTAGTGGGTATTTCTAGCACCGATTGTAGTTTAATTGATCTGATCTCTTTTAGACATCGATCAGCTCATCACTATCAGTGGCATGGTAATCCGCACCTCTCAGCTGATCCCAGAAATGCAGGAGGCATTTTTCCGCTGCCAAGTCTGTGCCTTCAGCACGCGCGTGGAGGTTGATCGAGGCCGCATTGCTGAGCCTGCAGTTTGTCGCAACTGCAACACCACACACAGCATGGCGTTGGTGCACAACCGTTCTGTCTTCTCTGATAAACAAATGGTAAGTGTTTTAGACTGAGATCAAAGTATAAAAGCCATTTGCACTGCTGATCCAGTTGTAAGATATAACTTCTGCTTATATAAGTAGACACTGACATTTAAAATGTGGTATTGCTATACCTGGCAATAAAATATACCTTTTAATAAATATTGTGAAGTTGGTTCTCAGTCAAATGAATTCAGTATTATTAAATAGAAAGTAACAAGCCTAGTGCACTCACAGACCTTTATCTGGCAACACCTTGACACGAAAGAACGGAAGATCAGTGTGAAACCCTCTGTCTACACCACCAGCAGTTGTGACTATTTACTTACATTAAAAGGCAGCTTGGAGATTTGTACGGCAGTTGTTTTAATAAAATGAAACCATATCATGAAGATGTCTTGGTTGTAATAGGCATGATTTGCATTTAAATTTGTCATTATCCTACAACATAACTGGGACTTGCTTACTCAGTCCTGTATCAAAAGTTATGGAAGGTACTTGCTGAATTCTCAAGCTGCCTTTTAGATGTTGAAGCTATATACTGTTAGAAGGGCCATGAATGTATTAGAGATTAGCTTGTGTGAATCATTTTGATTGGCAGATCAAGCTTCAGGAGTCTCCGGAAGACATGCCCGCTGGTCAGACCCCCCACACCACTGTGGTATATGCCCACAATGACCTAGTGGATAAAGTGCAGCCAGGAGATCGTGTTAACATTACAGGTGTGTTCCTTTTTTTTTTTTTTTTTTTGTCTGACATATGTATTTTTATGATTGAACTCTGAAAACACAAACCCTTTCATTCACTGCAAAGCATTATAGACCCAAGATCCAACCTGGCTAAACCAATAACTTCTCTTTAACAGGTATTTACAGAGCAGCACCCATGCGCGTTAACCCACGACAGAGCCAAGTGAAGTCAGTGTACAAGACTCACATCGATGCCATCCACTTCCGCAAGACAGATGAGCGTCGTCTGCATGGCCTGGATGAGGAGAACGAGCAGAAACTTTTTACAGAAGAGAGGGTGGCTACACTTAAAGAGCTTGCTGCCAAGCCAGATGTTTATGAGCGGCTTTCTTCTGCCCTAGCACCTAGCATCTACGAGCACGAGGACATCAAAAAGGTGAGATTTAGCTGGTTAAAGGTTATAAAAGGTGACCTGCTGTAACAGGAGTACTTGGACCCCTCACCATCATACCACTTTTGAAACTGGCAGATATTGATGTCTTTGGTGAAAAAAAAAAAGTGGATGTAATGTTAAGTCCATGATCTGTTCACAGAAGCAAGGGCTCTAGCCCATTTGGCTAAACATTTTAATAAGTTCTTCACTTGTACAAGCAGCAAAACATTTGGGCTTAAGCTCAAATGCAGTGGTGTAAATGTGCCAATCGGTATCATAAGCTTTTTATTTGCTTAGATTGCTAGGAAACCTTTTTCCTATATTTTAGGGAATCCTGCTTCAACTATTTGGTGGCACACGAAAAGACTTCAGTCAGACGGGTCGGGGAAACTTCCGTGCTGAGGTCAACATTCTGCTGTGTGGTGACCCTGGCACCAGCAAGTCCCAGCTCCTACAGTACGTATACAACCTGGTGCCGCGTGGGCAGTATACATCTGGAAAAGGCTCCAGTGCTGTGGGTCTCACTGCATACGTAATGAAGGACCCAGAGACTCGGCAGCTGGTGCTGCAGACAGGTGCTCTGGTTCTGAGTGACAACGGCATCTGCTGCATCGATGAGTTTGATAAGATGAGTGACAATACACGCTCTGTGCTGCATGAAGTCATGGAGCAGCAAACCCTCTCTATTGCTAAGGCAAGGCCCTATTCGCTTTTAATTTGTAGCTCTTTTGATGAAATCTCTTCTGAATTCTTTCCTGTATTGTGTTGGAGCATTGACCTTGATGTGTTGTAGTTTTAGTATCCTAGTTGATTGAATTATATTAATCCTAGGTTTGATGGGACTTCCTGAGCAGGAGTCACATGTAATTGTTTTCTTTTGTGAATCAGGCTGGGATCATTTGTCAGCTGAATGCACGGACGTCTATCTTGGCAGCCGCCAATCCAGTTGAGTCACAGTGGAACCCCAAAAAAACTACCATTGAAAATATCCAGCTCCCTCACACACTGCTCTCTAGGTAAAAATGCAATCCAGCGTACTCTCACTAAGGTTCTGTATACCTGCAATAGTCAGTCTGGTGTGTGGCATTACAGCTATGCACTGCATCATTCTTCAGCACAGAAGATAAAATCTAGTCACTACTGTACTGCTTGCCTAAGAGCAGTTTTGCCCACATATATGGCAATGTTTCAAAGTGCTGGGACACTACAAACTTCCAAAACAGCTTACCTTCCTTAGTTGGTATTGTGGTGATGAAGAGCACTAACCCATGTTGTCAAACTTAATGTGGACACTTGTCTGTTTGACAACTCTCCAAGCCCTCATAATTTGTATTGCTAAACATACCTGTTGACTTTTAAAAATGTTTATATTTTGAAATGTAATTCTCTGTGCTTTTTTGGATTCAAAGTAACATACTATTGGAATTTTAGGGCAAATTGTCTTCCTCTTGTTTTCTATTCCAATGTATTCCAAATGTCCATTCCAGTATTGTTAATACTGCATAACTTCTGGTTTCCACTTGTCAGTATTTTCCATCAAACTATGCATACACCACATCCATATTATGCAGAGGACTGTCTTATGAAATGAAAATTGATTCAATTTACGTAGTTTTTGTGCACACACTGCGCATGTGCTTTTGGCTTTCCCTGATGCGTCCTGCACCGAACATTCCCTTTGTTATTCATGTAGAATTCAAATGGAATGGATGGGGCTGGCCCAAAAAGGTATACAAGTATTTGTTTACTTATTAGGATGATTTATCTTGAAATAAAAGTATAGCTAATTGCTCAATCTGCTGATATGAATTAAGTGTAAAACACATGAAGCAAGTCACTTTGCTACTTCAATGTAAACTGAACAAACGAACAATTGTATTTAAATATGAAACTTAAACAGAAGTTTAACGATGTTAAATGTTTGGGCCAGCCCTAAAATTGGTAATTTTAATGTATACTCAGTGTAAATGAAAGGATAAAGGTGCCAGTTTTCTTGGTTTTTCTTTTGTAAAGCATCTTATGATGAAGCTGCGCTGTACAAATGTAGTACAACAAGGATAGAATAGCCTCACTGCGCACACTTTTAAATTACTAAGATTTACTGCTGATTTCCTTTTTGATTTTCTGTCTTATGTCAATCAGGTTTGATCTGATCTTCCTAATGCTGGACCCTCAGGATGAGGCATACGACAGGCGACTTGCACACCACCTGGTATCTTTATACTACCAGAGTGAGGAGCAGATAGAAGAAGAGTATCTGGACATGGCCGTCCTGAGGGACTACATCGCCTATGCTCGCACCTACATCAACCCCAGGCTCAGTGAAGAAGCCAGCCAGGCACTTATTGAGGTGTGAACGAAACTCCGTTTAATATATAAGTAGTCCTGTATATCTGTTCTTGTTACAAGAATTCACATCTGTAGAAATATCTTTGGAGGTAATTCTAGTTACTCTTGGTCTCATCCTCTGTTCTTAGTAGTAGCAATTCAGCGGAATTTACAAACGTGTTAAAACCAGAAACGCTTGGGTGTTAATTTTGAGCTTTCTCTTATCTGAATGTTTACAGGCCTATGTGGACATGAGGAAAATTGGGAGTGGTAGAGGAATGGTGTCTGCTTACCCAAGACAACTGGAATCTCTGATTCGCCTGGCTGAGGCCCACGCTAAAGTCCGCTTCTCAGACAAAGTGGAGACTGTTGATGTTGAAGAGGCCAAGAGGCTCCACCGAGAAGCTCTTAAACAGTCTGCCACGGACCCTAGAACTGGCTTTGTTGATATCTCCATCCTCACCACAGGTACCAGGTTATCCACTCTCAGGGCAGATGTAACTCAGGATCATAGGATAGGAGCTACTTCACTTGCATAATGCACTGTGTGTTAGAGGGGCATTAACGAAATGAACGTTCAGGGGACTGAGCTACTTTTTTTAATGTCCTACTAAAAATGTTTAGCAATTGTTTGTGTTGCTGTATGTAGGTATGAGTGCCACTGCACGGAAGCGTAAGGAAGAAGTGGCACAGGCCTTGAAGAAACTCATCCAGTCAAAGGGGAAGACGCCAGCTATGAAATATCAGCAGCTATTTGATGACCTTCGGGGGCAGTCAGAGGCAGTAAGTGTTTAACTCAATTTGACATGGTTTGCTTTGCTGAAACTGAAAACCAGGCACTTATTAATTCAGAGATCTCAAACATTAAAAAGAAATTGCATATAAATGACCACTGACTGAATGTACATTAGATTTAAAGTCACTAGATTCCTTGCCATCATTAGTATTTTTTTTTTGTGTGTCATTCCAGGCGATTACCAAGGACATGTTTGATGAGGCTCTCAGAGCACTTGCTGATGAGGACTATTTGACAGTCACAGGCAAGACTGTTCGTCTTCTGTAAAGTTGAATTCATGCTTTTGATTGAACTGATTGCAACATTAACTGTTTTCTCCTTTGTTTACCTGATTGTGTTCTGGTTTGCAATAAAACTTGTGCTCTGTCTGCTGTACATCATTGATTATTTTCCTTCATCAGACTTTAAGCAGACTAAGTAGTAGACCTGTTGTCTGAAACTGGATGCAATGAGCACATCAGACAAAAGTAACCGCAACCCAGAATGATAAGATAAATAACAAATTAAAACAGGTGAGGCTAAGAAAGTGTTGCATTGACTTCAGTGACTGGAGTAGTGTATCTCTGGCATAATAATTGAAGGACACTGGATTATTTTATTAAAACATTTTGGTTCCAACTACCAGACATTTTACATATGTGCTCAACTTCTATAATGCCAGAATAGCCCTAGAGCAGGTTCTAGAGCAGTGGTCGCTAACAGGCGGACCACAGTCCGGGTCCGGACTCAGAAGCTGTCCCATACGGACCCAGACCTATTGCCAAAACAGAGCGTTAATTAAAACCTGACAGGACGCGCCTATTTTAGGCGCAGCTTTTACAGTCTTTACGGTAGCGCTTTAGCGGCCGAGGAAACCCACGGACCCACTGCATGCAAGTTAAGCCATCCCACGTGATACCTTTAAGCCAATCAAGTATGTTCATTCAAAGTGGTAAACGTTACAACGCTACAGGGCAAACAGGCGAGTTAGAGGCAAGAACGGGTGATGGTAGAAGACGGGAGAAAGAAATAGAAAGATAGTGACACATGAGCAAACGGAGAGAGACGACTGGGGGAGATACAGACTTGTGGGGGAGTTGAATATAGGAGGGGAAGAAAGTGAGCCTCTAAAACTGTTCAGCTGTTAAGACATGTTGAGGTTTATTTTTTGTAAAATTGGATGGAAAAAAAATTTAATTGAAAAGTATCATCTATAGTCCCCTTTTAATACTAATCAATTTGTTCAAGTGTAAGAGTATGGATTCTGCATTTTAAGTTATTCCTGCAAAGTGGTGTATAGTGGGCAAGTTAAACTGAATTTTTACATAGTTTGTGAAAGATGGACAGAGAAGTCAAACACAAAAGGCAGAGGATCACAACTTTTCTTTTGGTTACATTTCTACCCTCATGAAGTCCCTTCACACCTGGATCCACAGATCTTCATTTTTTGCAGTTGCCCACTGATTGTTAGTTTCTGTTCTGGCAGCAGCCTTTCCCACTGCACCTGACCACAAACATTCCTTTCTACAGGTAGTGGTGCTGCTTCCATATTTTTCATCTTGGTGTATGAATGCTAGATACATGTGGTTTTCTCTAGGGCTTTTGAAGAGCTTGAGCAGCCTGTGTTCTATTTAGTGCCCATTTGTGGTGTATGTCTTCAAAGGAGTTGTACCTTTAGATCACAATAAAAAAACCTCACTCATTCTATACTGTTGTGTATCTCTCTATTCTGTTGTTATTTTGCTGCTCTTTTGTACTGTCCACTGTCTGCCAGAAACAATGGAAATTTCCCACTAATAAAGGTTTAATAATCTGTTTAGAAGATTCTGGACACTTCTTGGTGCAGTTGGTGGCCTGGTGTTTAGGGAGTTGCCCTTGTGGGTGCCGGAACCATTATAGCAGGGGGGACGTTTCTTTATTGAAATAAAGGGGACGTTTCTTTATTGAAATAAAGGTGGCTATCGAATAAAGTGTATCAGTTATGAAAAAGTGGAACAGGACATGTAGGTGCTGTTCACTTTCACAGGGGTGGGTTGTTTTTTTTCCTAAAGTAAGAGCTGAAGCTCAAAGTAGTACACTTACAACATTTAGCAGACATGTTTTATCCAAAGCAACTTCCTTTCCCTAACCACAGGGGACAGTCCCTGGAACAACTTGGGGTTAAGGGTGTTGCCCAGGAACCCGGTGGTGGTATGCTGAAGGTAGGACTCGAACCCATGACCTCTTGGTCCAGGGGCAAAAATCCTAAACACAGTTTGGGAAAGAACCTTTTCTATTCCATCATGACTGTGACCCAGTGCACAAAGCAAGGTCCTTAAAGACATGGTTGGATGAGTTCAGTGGAACTTGACTGGCCTGTACAGAGCCCTGACATCGAACACCTATAGGATGAAACGGAACAGAGATTGCGAACCAGGCCTTCTCGTCCAACATCAGTGCCTGACCTCAAGAATGCTCTACAGAAAGAATGGGCGCAAATTCCCCCAGAAACACTCCAAAAGCTGTTCTAGCTGCAATAGGGGGACCAACTCTATGTTGTAATCTATGTATTTGAATGCAATGTCATTAAAGTCTGCTGGTGTAACGGTCATGTGGCCCAATACTTTTGTCCATATTGTGTATAACCTGCGTTGTGCATCCCACCCCGTCCCTCTCGCTGCAGTGGTGGTGACGTTTTAGTCAGGTGACCATGATGTCACAGTATCGTATGCTTCTGGATTCGGCTGGAGAAGATGGCGGCCTCCTCAGGTTTGTCTCACAATATGGGAAAATTCGCAACTTAATGTTTCTCCAGTTTTTGCTCCGAAGGGCATGAGATTGAGGAGCTGTTGCTTCGCGCGCAGCTCGTCCAAATCTGTGTAGACGGAGCGTCCGGGCGGTGGCTGGACTCGTTTATTCGTAAAAAATCTGTATTTTGTTTACTTCGTTCCTGTGAGAAGTGAGCCGTCCTGACAGCAGCCCCGCAGTGTCGTTAGCTGCTCGGAGCTCAGTGGCTTAAATATCAGGGGGGAGGCCCTTGTAGATTCCTTTACAAATGCTAAATGAGTACACATGCATGCGTAGAGACATGCGGAGAGGCCGGAGTTCACTTAGCGCCATTAAGTGCAAATGCAGAAGAGGCGCATAGCAAAATATCACGCAAAAAAACAAAACAGCTAGCATGCTAAGCTAATATTTGGTGCGAGTGGCGGAAAGCAGCTAATACCTGCTGTCACGTTCGTATTAGGACACTTTTAATATGCACCAAGCCCACCCTTTGACACTGTCCACTCCAGGCTATTTTTCTCTCCAGAAGCTGCTTTCCCGCTTGTGTGTTTTGTTGTCTAACTTAGCCTGGCTAGCTCGTTCTGGCCATGCTGTCGTAGCAAACACACACGAGCCGCCTTCACCTAGCATCAAGTCGCAGCTCTGCTTTGGGAACTTTAATGTTTATTTGTTTGTTTGTTCGTCAAGCACGTAGCGAATTTGGCAACTTAGGCCAAGTTCAAATACATCGTCCTGGCCTTTGGAGACGGGACAAACGCCAGTTAGCATGTTAGCCGCGCCAACTAATTTTTCGTCGCTAGCAAAAAATGAGGAAGTGAAATCTGGATGGGGCACTTTTCAGAAGTGACTGGACACCAGGTACCAAAACGAGTGCGCTTGCATTCCGGACATATTTTAGATCTTAGACCAGACGTTTGGTTCTAACGTTTAATTTAACTCGTACAAACCTTGTTCCCCCCACCTTTATGCAGTGAGAACACGCCTCACCCAGCTCTTTAACCAGTTATCTGCCTCTCTGCAGGCCTCTGGGGGGTCTGCACTGTAACAGCAGCTTTATGGGGCTTGAAAGCACGTTATTCACACTGCAACTACTCTTCAAGCCTAGGGTCATTTATAATTTAAATTCTGCTTTGGATGCTAGTTCAGTCCTCTGATTGTAGACCTTAAGATTAATATCTGTGTTGCGTCCTGGTGAAACGTTTCATTTTTACTGTACTGTGTATATGGTTGAAATGACAATTAACATATTTGACTGCTTGACTTAAATGCTTGCGTGATTTCTAAGTCTAAGCTAAGCGAGTGGTGAATCTTTGTAGACACAAAGTCACTGGCCATGCTGTTCTGACTAGGGATGCGACTTTTTGGCAAAAACACTATTCGAAAATCGATCCCCTCCCCTGCCCACACGCACGCACGCGCAAACACACGATGACAGTGTGTGAAACAGGTATTTTTCCACAAACTGTTTAATCAAACGACACCCCTGTTTAACGTAAATATGATGTACATCGATGCCAATAACAGAGCGCTTTTAGCCTTCTGAACAGAGCCCTTTTTACTTTTTGTTTGATTTTTAAAATTTGTACATGGTTTTCTTTCCGAACCTTCCAAATCACAGTACAGTAAACAAACATCTTCACTGAGGAACTCACCTATGAGCTGGCCTCA
>JBBPCY010000007.1:25342236-25352845 GCA_037974405.1 Brachyalestes nurse | reverse complement strand
CACAGTTTTGCACTCCACATTCTCCTCACTGCATCATTTTGCACTAGACATGCTATTAATACTTGTAAATATTAAACACTTTCAATACTTGTAAATACTTAACATTCTTTAAAAAATGTAATTTTATTAGTATTGTACCAATTTTCTACTTTTTCATTTAAATATATATATACAATGTTGCATCATTACCTATAATGAAACTATATATATATATATATATGAAATTATATATTTATATATTTCAATCTCAGTCTCAATCTCATTATAGGTAATGACGCTACATTGTATATATATATATATTTAAATGAAAAAGTAGAAAATTGGTACAATAATAATAAAATTACATTTTTTACATTTTTTGCAAATTCATCTGAGCGTGCTCCAGCAAGGTGATTTAGAAGGTGTGGGATTTATCATTGCTGATTACTTACTGGTGTGCATAAGACCACCCAGCGAACGTTTGATGAATCTCACTTTTTCTGTTCTTACGCACATTCTAAATTTCACTCGTACGATAGAATTTAGAATCATTTCTAAGCACTCTTGATAAATGAGGCCCCTGGTTCACCTCGCCAGTTAATTGTCAGGACTAGTGAATGTGTTTGAGGAGGAGAATCATCAAACTGTACATTCCTGCCTGTTAGCCAAAGCTCAGTGTAGAGACACTATATGGACAAACGTATTGGGACGCCTGACCTTTACACCAATAGGTACTTTAATGACATTGCATTCAAATACACAGATTTTAATATGAAGCTGGTCACTCCTTTAGAGCTACAACAGCTTTCACTCTTCTTGTAAGGGTTTCCACAAGATTCTGTAGTGTTTCTTTGGGAATGTGTGCCCATTCATTCTGTAGAGCATTTATAGGGCCAGGCACTGATTTTGGACGGGAAGGCCTGGCTCACAATTTCTGTTCCAGTTCATCCTAAAGATATTGGATGGGGTTGTGGCCAGGGCTCTGCGCGGGCCAATCAAGTTCTTCCAGCCATGTCTTTATAGACCTTGCTTTGTGCACTGGGGCACAGTCATGCTGGAACGAAAAAGGCCCTTTCCCAAACTGTGTCCACAAAGTAGGTAAGCATGTTGTCAAAAATGTCTTGGCATAATGAAGCATTAAGATTGCCCTTTACTGGAAGTAAGGGGCCACCTGAATTCAATAATTCAGAGGTGTGTTCCAATACTTTTGTCCATATAGATTACATGCTTTAGTATTTATGGAAGTTAACTGGAGGCAAATGATGACGCTTAATTAGCATTTTCTCCGAACAACCACTAAGAGGCGCTGCCTGCACAGACATCACAGGCCTCATGAAGGTTTTATTAAACTTTCTCTGGACACTTCACCAGCAGTGGGCACTAGGCTTCCCTCAGGAACTTAAAACAGCAGCTTGATCCTGTTGGACTTTTCAGAAAGAGGAGACAGGCTTCCCTGACCTTGCCAAAGGGAAGTATGACAGTGGCACTAGTGTCAGAGCCCTTGCCTCATGTCCTCTCTTTGTTCTTGTACCGTGTGTGTGTGTGTGTGCATAATTGAAGCATTATTCCCAACACTTGTAGGTCATTTGTTTGAGACTGAGAGATCCTTTTATCTCCTGTTTGCCACTGCTGGGCCTATTAGACTGTCAGGGTTCTATTGTTAAGATTAGCTGGCTGAATGGACCCCTGATACTGAGCTCACTTAGCTCAACTGTGTGACAGTTTCACATCCAAAAGTCTCAGACTAGTAGGAATTTTGTACAGTTTTTTTCTTCTCTGATGCAAACAACGTGCAACACCTTTAAAGAAGTGTATTTTGTAGGACCAGTGTATGGTTATGTTTGATATGCAGGTTCTGCATTCTTCTCACTCCTTAGAAAACCTAAACTGGAATTTATAACAGGTGGGTATTTACAGTGAAGCACCTAAATCAGCAGAGCTCAGCTGTGCCCCTGGCCTGCCAGAGCTCAGAGAACTCCACCATATAATTGTGTTAACATTATGACTTACATAAATATATATGAGGAAAGCACTGTATTGAATCCTGTCACTCTCTCACACACAAACCTTTTTTCTGCTTCATCCTCACAAATCTCTTGTATGACTGACCTATCGCCCATAATATAGTATATGCTAACGTAATATTACAAAGCAATCTCCCATTTGATCCTGACTTTTTGGTCTCTGTCTCTACCTAATAGCTCTATTTTACGTGCCATGTTTGATGATACCACCACCAAACTGTCTTTGCAATCTTTAAGCAATCTCTACGTTCATCTCTGGGTGGGAAGTGAACTGAGGCCTAATTTAGGTAAGGAAAATATTAATTGGCGAGGACAAAATGCAAGCAGAACAAATAAGCTGTGTACAGATTCCATTGTGAGTTGTTTATCCAGAGGGGGGAAGGCCAGTAGACTTCATGTCTCTGCTGAGTGAGAGCGACAACATCACTGGATGTTTTTAATTATGGACAAGTAATGGAGAAGCAGCTCTCGCGAGAACTCCTCAGCTTGGTGAGAAGGAACACAAAATTTCACCAAAAAACGACTGTCTTTATTAGAAATGCTAAAAAAAAATGAGTGTAGCATAGCAACATTTAGCTACAATACTACATAACGTCTGTAGCTTGTTCATTTAAAGAGAAACATGTTTTATGCTCTAGGTTGAAGAGAAAGTAAATGGCTAACAAAACCAAAGACGGGATGCTAAAAGGTGAGTGAAAGGGAGAAAAGACACATAAAAGTGAGGGGTAAGGACTTTCGAAACTTAACAGTTCTCAAAGTTTAAAATTGGTTTCCTTTACACTGTATCTCTGATTAAAAACCATATTCTCTGGTCTTCCCTGGCACTGCAGACATTTCAGCAGCTTTGTCCGTGGTGCCAGCCTCATTAGTCTCTGTCTGTTAAACTGCAGAGGTTGTCTACAGTCCTGTAGAAACTTCTCTTTTGGAGGCTTTATTTTTGTCATTATTAGAAAATGTGGCAGCTCAACAGCTCTGTTTTGGCTTATATTTTGCAAGTAGCTCTCTGAATCAGAGGTTGTTAATGCTATTGGCTGACAAACTGCTGCTTTTCCAGCACAGAAAAAAGAGAAAACAAATATGACAAATATGACGACACCTAAAATGCATTCACAGTCACTTCACAAGACATGTCGTTCAGTACTGCAGCTGCAAATAACGTTTTCAGATGGCTGGCTGTCATCAACAGTCATCTCTAATGGTTGACAGCGGTGAATACACAGTATAGAGCATACAAGTGTAAATTCAGTTCAGCTTAGTTTGATTCCAGTATTCCAACTGATAAAACCATTGAACTTGCATGTGTGAAACTGATGATGTGCACTAAATTCTTAAATACATCTGTATCTCGGTGGCTGTCGCCACACTGGCATTGGCCATGGCGAAGGGAGCCAGGGCCTACAGGATGCAGGACAATACAGGGAAGGAAAAAGGAGGCAGTTCTCACTGGGCAACCTGAACCTGTCAACCTGCAAAGCCCTGACAGTGAGTATGAAGCCAACAGGCAACCAAGTGCAACCAACTCTTCCATATTATCATAAATAAAACATTGCACTGGCCACATAAAATGTCAAGGGTTGGAATTGGTAACCCTTGGCATTGTTTTATTCATTGATCTATCAAGGCTAGCTGACTTATAATTGTAGCAGTACTACTAATGGTAGGTTTAAGGCATCCTTCCCACCTTGTGGCCCTTACCATTTGGTATCTTGTGGATCCCAGAGCACAGACTTCTGAGACTCATAACACTGCTGAGATTCATTCATTCTGTTTTTTAAGCTACTCATTAGCAGCTTCTTTTTTACATTTTTGAAACTTGAATTAATTGAAGCTACTTTAAAGAAGTTTAAAGATAATCTGGTTGTTCTGTTGTTGATCTTTCAGATCTTTCAGTTACTGAGGCTTCAGCTGAGCATCCATATGACCACATGAGAATGGTGCCATTTAACCTGAGGGGCTGGAGCAGCCTTCAGAAAAGAGAGAGAGAGAGAGGGAGAGAGAGGAGCCAGGATGTTTCCATGGCTCCTGTGGCCTTGGAAGAGCATAGCTGTGGTGTGAGCTCATCAGTGTGGCCAGTTTGTGCTTTCTCAGCATTGCTCTTTTCCCAGCCTCAGAACGTCAATGTCCGACTACACCGTCATGCAGCCCCCTCTCTTCACCATGACTTCCTCCTTTCCATTCTGACTGCCCCTCTCTCTCTCTCTCTCTCTCTGGGTCTCTCTCTCTCTTTCTTTCTGGGTCTCTCTCTCTCGCTCCCTCTCTCTCTCTCTATTTCTGTCTCCCCCCTCCCTGGTGTCAGTAACGATGGGAGTAGTTACAAACTGATAAAGAAGTCCACTTTTCTAACCTATTATTAGTCACAAATCTGTTTATAGACCCTACAATACATTCATGTTCATAAATTGAGTCACAGAGATACAACTGGTTTACAACTGGTTTAAGTGTCACTACTAGTAAAAGCTGAAATGATTTGCCTGAAGTTTAGTGAAACAAAAAAGCTTTTGGAACCTTTGATCGAAAAACAGGGAAAGAAGCTCACTCAAAAACCGACCCGCAGAAATTTCCTCTCCTCTTGCATGAGAGCATGTGAGTACTCCTGGAGTCAGAGAGCTTCTGTGGCTTTTAACCGAGCCATCAACAGACATGAAATGTATCCTTGATAATGCAAACACTAGGAACAGTGCAGCCAGAAATAACTCCCTCATGCAAGATGTGGAAAAGATTAAGGTTCTGTGTGTGTGTGTGTGTGTGTGTGTGTTGGAGGAGGTGGTGGTTGGTCAGCGGAGGCTCAGAATGAACGACGCCAGTGGGAGGGAGAAGCAAGGGTGTGTGTGTGTGTGAGTGAGAGAGAGAGAGAGAGAGAGAGAGAGAGAGTGTGAGTGAAGGGGGAGCTGGTTTTGCGCAAAAGAACTCATAAAAGTCACATTTGTTGGTGATACATTGGGAAGTGGAGGCAGCTTTGGCACATGTGCCTGTGGTGGTAAATTAACTGTTAACACAAATAATCAAAGTGCAGGGCCCATTGAGCACTGGCGCCAGTCAAATGAGCAGAGCAGGGAGGGGGGACACAGGGCCTTGGGCCGAGGCAGGGTTGAAGACTGAAACGTGAAGTTCTTTTAAGGACCCCCCTGCACTGTTGATCCATAATTTGCTGGTTGGCTTTGCTTCTGATACTTCACATCTGGAAATAGCTGGGGGAAAACTGATCTGAGATCAGCTCTGTCTGACACAGTGCTCTAGTGTCGACCTGAAGAGAGCCCGGCCAAGGCAGGTGGACGTCCCTCTCAGGACAGGGGACTTTCACAGGATGCAAGTGCTTACAAAAACAGGGCAGGCCGCCCCATGGACAGAGGAAAAAGTCCGCCACGCTCCTGCTTTCCAGCTATTGTGCTCGGCAAGGCGCTTCTCAATTTAGACCGGCACTTTGTAGCTGCGAGCCTCCACCGTCGGCAACCGGATGTGGCATTAGGAAAAGGCTCCAAGTGCTGGCTCTTGCTAATCACTTGCGGTCTAATAGCCTGGCCAATAATAGAGCAGCGTATTTGTGGTGTAGTAGTACACACTGTCCTCAAATCGGTCAGTGAAGGAACTGAGTGGGTTCAGTTAGCTAGATGTTGCTTGTTCCTTCACTTTGATACAACAGTCCACATCAAATGTCCACACACTAAATGATATAGCTGCAGTCATGGGCCTGTCCATTTGAGCAGCTAGAAAATAGCGGAGGCAGACTATTATTAATGTGATAGTCAAGAATATAAATGTTGCTTTATGGATCAAATGTTCCTTTGTGAAGCTTTAAGAATTTGTTTTCTATATCAGGAAGCTTTAAATTATCATTAATAAGCTTTTTGTCACTGGTGGCAATGAAATTGTTTCACTAAATGATGGTGACAGATTTGAAGGAATGTTATGGTTTTATGTCATTATCCGACATAAAAGAATTCTTGCTGCTCATGATTTAAAGACAAATCAGCACATGCCCTACCACTTTTGTGTCATTCTCAGGGAGTTGTGTTAATCACAGTTATGTGAGCTCATTACAGCAGTGAAAATGTTGTAGAATTAAACCACATCAGAGCGGAAAATCCACTGCAAAAAAGTCAACTCAACCCAACGGCTGCAGCCTTCTGTGACATCAGTGCGAAAACAGCTCGGCTCGCCGATGCTTGCCTTTTTCCCATGAAGTCCTAGAAAGTGGGCCGCAGTCAGCGCTTGCCTGGCGCCACAGTCATCATGCATGTCAGTCCCTTGCGAAAGCCTCTGTTTTCCTTAGAGGATGAGCTAAGCTCCTCCTTTAGCCCTAACGATTTATTTTAGGCTCCTCCGTCCAAGACCGAGGCCCCCCCGCCTCCTTGCTTCAATCCACACAGATGCACAGACACACAGACACACACACACACACACACACTCTAGTCTCTCTTCAAATCAGCGTTTACCTTGGCCATGTTGTTTCAGAATGGACCAATCAGCTCTCACTGTGTAAGGAATGTCCCTTGAGAGCGTGCCTGGCTTCCCAATAGACCCATTTATTCTGAGGACACAAGTTGAACATCTGGTTCACATTAATGCTCATACAATAGTTCTCATCCAGGCCAAACACATCTACTAACTGGGACAAGTGGGTGATAGCTCCCAGCAGCAGTGTTCCAAAGTGCATCTTTTATGATTGTTAGCTTGAAGGCTTTTTGAACTTGCCCGATTAGCTACATAAAGAAATGGAGACACCTGTTGACTTTTTGTGAAAGCTGATTATCTAGATGGAACTGTGATTTTGCTCTGAGACTGTTGCTACTGTATGCAAAGACTTGTATGACTAAACCACATTTTTAACATTGTTTTGATGTTCTCTGAGTCTCCAATTCCATGTTTTACAGTCCAGTTTTTTGGGAATCCAAGACACTCTACATTTTTTGCTCTAGGCTATCTCAGCTTCTACACAACTGCACCAAGCAATGATGAGTTAGAGCCAGGAAAGAGAGAAATATAGAATGTCTTAAGGTCCTTGAGGGCTTGAGTGGGAAACTGAACATTAGAAAAGCATCATAAATGTGACTTTAGGCCTAATTAGAATTCTTTTTCATTATCAGATGTGACGAATGCCATTAATGAGATTTTGGGTAATGCTGGCTTCTGAGAATCTTTTCAAAACAATGGACCTCATGCGAGAAAACTTCAATACTCATAAATCGCTTGCATTATTATATTTATAAAAACACTTCAGCAATCATCCAAATAAATGACTTGCATGAATGTGATGATCAATATCAGAATCAGCAAAGATTGATAGATTACAGCTCATAACATGCAATTGCCCTATACAGTATATCATTTCATTTTGGCCTGATCTGTGTTATAATGTAATGAGGGAAACTGTACAAGGGAGGTATCTGAATGGTGCTGCCACACCTGTACAAAACAAAATCACAGCAGATTTATGCATGGCTCATTTTATTAACCATCTAGTTGCCTCTTGCTTTTGATGGAGCACTTCATTAGATTCATGTTATATAAAATAGGCAACTGCTTTTTCCTTTGACCCATTAAAGAACAAATAGTGGTTTTCATGTTGCGGACTGGAAATGTGCTTGGGTGTTTCATCAGAACACATAGTGAAAGTCTTTAGTCCAGTGCTTTACCAGCGGGGTGGATTTTTATAGTTTAAGATACAGTGTAGCAGCAGACATCCAGCCAGTATCCGCCATGAATTTGTGCCAAATGTTTTTTCTCTGATAAAGGTCTGGAGGCCTACCCCCACAACCTCCTCTCTGAGAATACTTGCTGAGGTTGCATCGAAAAAATCTAAATAACCTGCAATTATGACTCAGGCCAGGGCCAACAGCCAAGCACTCTGTGGCTGCCTAACTGGATGGCTATAAAAGGAATCATTTAATTTCTGTTTTGCACTTTTTAACTTTCTGTCTTCAAATGCATCCTGTTGCATCCACTTTGAATGTCTGCGTGCTACTGAATTTCTTAATGTGGACGTAAATCCCATGCTGGCTTCAAATAGAAGGGTATGAATATCAGAACAATATCTTTAAAATAATGAATGGTTAGCTCAGGTTTACTATAGATGTGTCTTTGTCAGCATGTAGTAGTACAAGCAAACAAACGAATAGAACATTTCTTTGAATAGTTGCCTCGGAGCTTGCAAAAGAAACCCCAACATTGCACTGGTTAATATTGACCTATTACTGTAATGACTGTATAAATGCTCCATAGTGTCCCTGTTTGAACAAAATCTGGTATCCCCATTTGTATGTTTTTTGTTGTCAAAAGCCAAGCTGCCTTTTACATTATAAAAAAAATTATGATGACTAAAGAAAACGAGAAGGTCCAAAATTCATTTTACATAATAAAATGATTTTACATAAACGTCCATAAGTTGAACTGATGCTGAACCGATTCTGACCATTTTCGCATATTTTCAGTTTTGGTTAACTTATGTATTACTGTAACCCCACAACAAAAGCTGTTTTACAAAAGCCTAGGCCAACTGTATACATGCTAAAATCGAGCATGATAACGTGCATATTGTATGCTTTATTTGCAGCAGTTTTTTACAGTTTTCTGGCAATGTCCTACCAATTTGGTAGCAAAGTGAAACTTTTTGAACACGAGGGATGTTGAAAATGTTTCCACACTTTCATATTTTCGTTGGATGGTGACTTGTTCTGTCTGGCCAGGGGACTACCCTTGCAGTTTAGTATAAGATAGTCACCCATTTTGAAATTCTCAATAAATAAAGTAAAAAAAGTATATATATATCGAAGGGTTTGGAGCACATGGGGCGTAAGTGACATCTTGGGCGAAAATAAGTTTTATACACCATTTTAAAGGTCTTGATGAGCTCTATCAAATGGTAAAAAATATGGTTCCAATAATGGTTACTTTTTAAAATAAAGACTGTAAACAAAAAGGCGTAAGTGAAAACCTTCTATTGAGTTTGGAGCGACATTTAGCTCTCCTGTAAAATTCTGAAAATGTCATATATGCCCCTTGTGCTCCAAACCCTTGATATATTTTATCGTGTATATGTATTATATCGTATATATATTTTTGGTGTTTGACTGAACTTTTGACAGTCAGAGAACTGCATTCACTACAGAGAATGCAGTTCCATTGTTCCAAAGTGGGGAGCTTTGTACCCCTTTAGCCAACACTTGGCTTTGAACATGGTGACCTTAAGTGCAATTGCTCCAGAGCATCCCATTGTGTACTGTCCTACGGACATTATACAAATTGTGTGTGTACTTGAATGCCTCTGTCAGCAATGGTTACACCTTAAAGTAGCTGAATTCTCTAATTATAGGGGGTTTACACATTTTTAAACATGTTATATAGTATACTGGTACTGTATTTAAAACATGGTTCTGGAGAATGTCACTCATGTAGAGTATCATTGCTTAATTACACTCAATCCAGCATGTGAGAACTACATTAAGGTGTTGTAAAGAACTAAACTTTGCAGGTGTTCTTTACAGGGCTCTCCCAGGAAGATCTACTGTGACCCAAAGTAATGCCTGATCCTTATAGCTCTTTAGAATGACATTTCCTTAATGAAAACCTTGGTTCAGCTTAACATCTTCAGCTATTTGCACCCTCAAACTAAATTTTCAATCAAATTTAATAAGAATGGCAGAAGATATAAAGGTTTAATTAGTTTCGATTATCTAAATGGGCCCCATCACGGAAGACTCAACTTACTACTAGGGGCCACAATTAAGGAGTTCTCAGTGAGCCGTTAATGGCCAGCCTGATGTAAAGAGTGCGAGTGTTTTATGTGTCACCTGGGAGCGGGGCTGTGGAGACTGTCTCTCAGCGGGGGTCTGCAAGACTGCTTGTAAATGCATTGGAGTCTGCTGCTGGAGAGTTGTGGCACAACAGGGCTGTCTTTCAGAACGCACTCAGGAATGTCCGATGGTGCAGGGGGGTTGGGGGGATTATTTGGGGAAGTGCTACCGGAAGTCAAGCAGAGGACAGAGAGATGGTCAAACACAGAAATACAGAAAGGAGGCATGCTCTTATTCTCAAAGCGCTCTTTGAGATCGACCATACTGTTGAAGTAGCTGTTTCAGAATCCTTGTTTAATGTCAGTCTGACATATCTCTTCTAAAGATCTCAGTGCTCTTAAATCTCCCTTCTTTAGCCCATGCCATAGACTATCCATGAAAATTTGAGACTTCAGACCGCAGGAAAGCACAAAGTCAACACATAACACTTATATAGCCACTGATATGGCTATCATTTCAAATGTATCGAATATACATTAGTTTGGTGGGACCTTACACAGTAGACTTAAGAGCTGAAGACCCCTTTCAGAAACTGAAACAAAGCCGTAACTTGCCTACACTGTATGGATTCTTATACTGAGCATGAGACAAATGCTTTAACACAATATACAATATAATACATATTGTATGCTTTGGTTACAGTGAACAAGATGTTAGAAGATTCATGATTGTATGCGAATGTGGCTGTGTCAGTATGTTGAAATATACTTTATGAAGTAACATTCATACACACTCATGTAAGCAGTGTTGTGCCAGTTCACACTGAAAAAGAACTAGTTCAAAATACAGTTAATTCAAATAAAAATGAACTAGTTC
>JBBPCY010000007.1:25305012-25322434 GCA_037974405.1 Brachyalestes nurse | reverse complement strand
CGCGGCAGGACGACTCCCTGCAGTGTTAGCGTTAGCATGCTAGCTAGCGGTCCCGTGTCAGATGGCCTTGCAGAACGTGGGGCGGGAACTGTATACGGGAAGGAGTTATACGGGAAGGGATGTGTCGTGATTCACCCTCCTCACACCATTCGGTTTTGTATCGTATATCGTTACAGCCCTAATATATATATATATATATATATATATATAATGCCACAAAAAACAAAACGTTTATACAAAGAATATTTGATAGTTTCCACGTTATTGTGGAGATTTCCGCATATTGTGGAGAGTTCGGTTCTCAGAAAAAATCAGTGGGTGACTGAATCCGTGACTCTGCGTGTGACTGAACCGGGGGATTGCTGTATATGATTTTCAAGAATTACTTGCAGGTCTGTGAGTGATTTATTTGCTGATTTGAACATATTAGATACAGTTATAGCATCTATTATATTTTCTGTTTTAAATGTTAAACTTAGCGAATATATATAAACTGTGCACTGAAAGTATGTTTCCTGAAAAGGATGTGTCTCAATTTCCTTTCTACAAATGGACAAACATGTCAAAAGGTATTCAACATTTTGCATACAACTGTATTCCTTTAGGTAACATAACCAACATAATCTCAACCTTCCTGCTACACTTTTTTTTATTATATATATAATTATATAATTTTATTATATATACTTCTAATGACAAGACTAGATGAACACAGACTACAGGGCCAAGCAAAGACACTTCATTTTAGGAAAATGGTAGAGACACTAAATTTATAATGAGGCAAAATTCTAAAATCAAATTTTGAGATTTTGAGACATGTAATGTACGTGAACACAACTAAACAATTATTATGAAAGATTATTTTCTCACTGATTACAAAGTGTAGAAAACATAGACAAATGAAAGGAAAATGTTGCAGACAACTGAAAGTTTGACCACCAAATCAGCAGCACGGTGCTAAAATGTGTCACATCTATTCACTGCCTTTTTCCTCTGCTTGAGCTGCAACTTCCTTTGTTTGTACAAGTTGTTTCGGGCTGTCAGTGCTTTAAGTCTCCCTTGCAGGTACATGTCCTCAGGAAAGAGTGACACCTCTCTGTGTTGTTTAACATGTGGGGGAGACAGAGCGTGGCTCATCTGTCCCGACACAACCAGGCATGCTGGGAAATCTAGTGTTTACCATATAAAAGCCAGCAGATTCAGGTGCTGATAAATTCTGGACTTCAGTTCTTTTATCCAAAGAATATTTTTGTACTCAAACACCACCAACTGACATAGTTAGGATATAAATAGCTAAAATGTAAATTTTAAAAGTCCACTCTGCAGAAATGTGACCTGCTCCAATGATGTGTCAATGATGTGAACTACATTAACTGCTCATTGTTTTAATGACTTCTGAACACATACATGTTTACAGCCTTTTTCTGTCAGAATTTGCAGCTGTGTGTGTGTGTGTGTGTGTGTGTGTGTAAAATACAGGTTGCTATTCTTTTATGAACTATTGCTGTGTTAAAATGAAGAAATGTGAATGGAGTAGTGTTTGTATAGTAGCTTTTCTATGTGCTGTTTCAGCAGTTTCACTCCTGATTCAGTTTCTGATGGGATAAAACAGAGTCACACACACTATGCTCTCAACATTACTATTATAATTGTTGCAGTTGTAAAATAATGTAAGAGTGTTGTGTAGTTTAATATTTCCGAAGTACAATAAATTATTTATATGTATTATTTTTACATTTTCTCCTAACATTTTTTTGTTTGGAATTTTGAATTAAGTGTGGTCAGTAGTGTATAAAACAACAGCGACATGCACATTTTACACAGACCCACTCCCACAAACTACAAAAGCAATAACCAGAAAAAAATTATGCAGTCTGTTATTTATTTCCATGGCTGAATGTGCATTTTTCATTTGACATTCTCATTCCATTCTTCCATGAATTGCTTTTATTTTTCAATAATTTGGTTTGACTCAATTTCATTCATTAAATTATCTAACTATTGGTTTACCAATTTAATTTTAGATAAAAATACAGTAGTGCATTGATAAGCATAGTGGGCATTTAAGTCCATATGGGCAAACCACATCTGCTCAGATCAGCTGTAAACCAGTCATGTCACTGCTGGTAGTATTGCTATGTAAACTTTTACACACAGTTGGGGTGAATCACAATGCAGGATTTCTGAGGTAACTGAAGGCCAGTCTCGCCCAATAGGAAAAGAGCTGAAGGACATTCCTATTGGACAATTCTTAACTCCTAAACTTAAGTTATCTAGATAACTGGGAAATCCTTCTTTGTGGAATACCCCCCTAGAGTACACTTACCACATCGTCATGAGATGTGTTTCAACATTAGACTTCATAACTGGAAAAAACCTTGAAGAAAAACAGGAAAACATTCTTTACCAAGGTCTAGACCCCAGCGTCCTCCTAGCTAGTTACAGTCATGATCATATTGTAGACAAGCAAACAACCTGTGCTTATGATATATGTTGAAAATCAGCTAAAGCTGACACTCAAGATGATATGTGTTTGTGGGCACCATTCTCGTCAAGCATCTGCCCTGATTTTATTCTGTCTTATCCTCCTGTATCTCTAAGCATGTTATAATCTGTCAGCATATGGGTCCAATATCTCTTTACTGTGCTGGAAACATCGCGGGTTTAGACAGGTCCTCTTAATGTGAAACTGCATAGCTGGTTTCAGCGAAGACTGAAGAAACGCTGGAAATGCAATTCAGCTAGAAGCCTCTACCACCTGCACCCACTTGATATTTGCACTCGTACTGGGATTGGAAGCAACACAAATGTAATCTTCTGCTTTTTACTTCAAACGACAGGCCTGATGAATAGACTCCTCAGTTTATAAACCCATGACCCAATTAACTTTATCTACTGACAGTCTTGCTTCATCCTGCAAACAGAAAGAGGAGAGAGAGTGAGAGAGTGAAAGAGCAAGAGAGAGAGAGAGAGAGAGAGAGAGGGACTCTGAAGAGAGGGCCCTTGTTCTCTGCATGGCACAGTTCACTACAACACCAAACCATACTGACTTGGCTCACATTCTTCTCTGTGGCTGCTGTCAGAGACACTGGAGAGAAATGGGGATGTGTCTTCATAATTTCTGAATGTATATACCAGACTCATCACTCTGAAGCTGTTTTTATCTGTTTAAAGCAAGTAAATTTAGAGATATTCAGTTTTAAAAGGAAACAGGAAACAGTTCTAAATGTATCTAAGTGAGTACCGACTGCAGCTTAAAGCAGAGCAAAAGATATCCATAGGAGTTTAATATTTACTTATTCACTATCAACAGAATGTCTATTTTGGAGCCTGACATTGCACGTCCTCTATTAAGCTACAGACAGCACATGACACAGCTTAGATTTGACCCTAGATCTTAAATTGCAATCCAAAATCTGTTGGACGTGAAACGATAATACCCATTCCAATTCAGTCTTTTTAACGACATACAAGAATAATAACCAGCAAGAGCAGTCAGTGCAAATGAAGACATAAAGAAATAACAATAAAACCTGCCCAAGTCCTGAACTGAACTTTTCCTTACTTTTCACATATCAGCATTGTTCCATTCTCAATGTTGCATCACATATTGCATGTAGAAATGAATTCATCCTTTTAAAGAACAGTTCCACCAATTTTTCATAGTTTCTTCAAGTGGTTTGTTATGAAATATTCCATTGTAGAGAAACTTGAAAGTCAGAATTGTCCACAACAGCGCTAATAAGAACCAGAAGTGTTTAATGTCTCAGAAAGTTACCTCACCGAAAGTTTTTAAACTAAATAATTACAAATATGCTGCCAGATGCCTGAGACAATGTTTTACAACAGTAAGGTTCTGGCCTAGTTGTACATACAGGTGTTGTAGGGCAAAATAGGTCCCAAAGAAAAGGTATTTTGTTTATTTACTGCCATTTTACCATTTTAAACATTAAAAAATCTCAAAGTACACATGTAGGTTCAGTGGTCACTCAGTCTGACCTTGTTTACATCTCAACAGTTATGCAGAATCTTTTGAAAAGCAGTTAAATTCCTCTTTAGGTTTATTCATAATATGAATGAATATATACTTATGATACCTTTATGTGTGGGGTCAAACTGTCTGATACAGCTTGCCAGCATAGCAGGTACTAAAATCTTGAAATCTTGAAAATCACTTAAAGTCATGATTCATGTATACATGGAAAATGCCACTTTGTTTTGTAAAATTAATATAAAAGCATATCCAATCAAGTATACACCTCCTTGCAGAAGATGCTAAAACACATAAAAAGTACTACAGTATAAATTACTTAAATTTACAGACACCTCAGTCAAATTACTATCACTATCAGTGATACAGTGTCTTCTGCTGAGTACACTGAATTCTGCCACACGCTGTGGGCACATTTGATGTGTACTTTAGTGCTACCACATGAGGGACTGATAGCACAACCAAGTTTAGCTCAGCTTTCACTGATCTGATTAAGAAAAGCATTTAGAAACATGTTCATTTGAGAGCACCTAAGCTGGAATGAAATGTATAAAGCTCCCAGCATTATCATGCTGGACTGAAGCTGTTCTCTGATTGGCCTTCACAAACAAGTGATTTTCAGCGGTGAGCGATCACAGGGGTCTGCCAATACAGGACCAGACACGCACACTCACATACCTATGAGATTTGATGCCACGTGTATAGACACACACACACACACACACACACACAGACTCCAGGAAGGTCTCACTGTAACACATTTATATTCAAACATTTTTGTATGAAAGGTTGCAAACAGTTCACTGTTTAGAAGGCAGTTTAGCTGTAAAAACACTTAACACTTATGTATGGCTTTAAAATGTTACTCGTATCTTAAATGTAGAATGGAAAGAGAATACACACAGGACATTGTAAGACATTACCATTATCAATATTACCTTAAAACTCATTGTAGTCCCATGTAAGTTATTTTGCGTAAAATAAAATGTTTGCAGACATTGTGAACCCAGGTTCCTCTCACCACCATTTTAAAGAAATCAGTAGGTCTCAATACACCACTTTGCATCAAACCAAAGAGACTTTGTTTACAGGCCAAAAATTACTAATGTGGAATCTGTGGGACGATTCCACCCTGCTATTGTGCATGCTGTGTAGAGTAGTTGTGGGAATAATTTTGAAATTACAGTAGTTCTGAATGATAAGTAAGCCAGATGTTACTGTTAATAGCAGGTATGTGAGCAAAGTGAGTGTGTGTAGCAAAAAATTAGATGTTAAGAGGGCAGCTGTGACTTGTCCCAACTTGGATTCCTTCACCTCCTCCACAACAAGAGAGAGACTCACACACTCGACAGGTCTACCTGTGCACCTGCCACGACAAGTGCTTCCTCTCATACACCCCTCCCCACACACACACACACACATACAGACTCATATGCACAGGCCTGAACCTGCCAGAACAACAAGGTCCTCTCCTATAATCTCTCGTCCTTTTAGCCTGCAGGCAGTGTTGTTGGTAGTCATTAACAGGAACCAGTGATGTAAGATTTTTCATTTTTTTCCGGAATTCTTTTCACAGAACTATCAGGAATGGGCCGAAGCAGCACTTTGGGAAGCCTCTGAGATGTCCTGAGTCAGGAGGTCATTTGGTGTCACTTTTCAGATGATTGTATTACTGCCTTTAACTGCATATAGAGAGAAATCTAATGCAGATGTGTATCTCTTCCTGGGTGTGTTTCGGAAAAGAAATTCCATGTAGTGTGGTTGTGCAATCCAAAGTGATGAGAAGCTTCTTATGCTTTCCAAAATTAACAGTTTATTCCTTTGTGTTAGTTGCTGTATGTGTGACATCAGTGTTAGGATGCATACCAAAGCAAGTTTGGTCTGCTTAGATTCATCCAATCGCCATTTTCTTTTCTACAAACCCCTGCTGTGTACTTCTACTCCTTTTTTAGCTTCATAAGCTTAATTTACCTGACAGGTCAACTATATAGGTGTACTAATTATCCAGCCAATAGTGGTTCAGATTTATTAGAAACTGACCACTGAAGAAGGACCACTGATTAATAATAGGTTTTTATTGAGAAAGTGAGACTAACCTATTGAGAAGACCATGAACCTCTTCCACTCATTGATCACCTCAAGGTCAGTCAACAATGTGTTCTTAGCCCTGGCCCTCAGAGGTTACCATCTAAGGTATGGGAAGTACATACAAATCCTTATGTCTCTTATTTCTTGACTGATCTCCTCACCCTCTTCGCCATCTTGCTCTTCACCTTCTCCAGCCGGAGGGAGTGGGCCATTTTTTTTCTGTGCCCACAAGCTGCAGTAAGTCATGCAATTGCAGCTACACCTGCAGCCCTCAGAACAAGTGTATGAGTGTCTGGGTGGGCTATGCTCAGACCTGTCCCTGTTCACTTATTCAGCTTTTCCCTCTGTGTTGCACAGGTAAGGAATGCACCGCAGTGCTGATCAGGTGCAGCGGGGCACGTGGCAGCATGCTGGAGGCAGGCAACCTGCTTTGACGCCAAGTGCCAAAATCTTCTGCTTCATGCAGAAATTGCAGACATGGGCACTGAAGGACAAGTTGCCAAAAAGCCCCAGTTCAATGGAGTATTAAAAGCATCAACAGGAGCATTTAGAATTTTAAGGGGTTGATCAGAGGACGAGAGAAATTTGTTTAGTAAACTCTGTCGAGCCATGACGCACCCTAACTACTGGGTGGAGATGGATAACTGCAGCCTGGGGCAATGAGAATCATTCTCTCTTTCTCTTTGTTTCAGTGCTTTCTAAAAGGGTGGGGTGCAGCCAGGAGACAAACACACTTATATGATTACCTCGATGTCTTTTTATATTTCAGTTCCTGATCATTTTGTAGAGCATTGCCATAGCATGCTTGCACTCGTACGCATACAAGCATGCACAGATTGCTTTTTCTTAGGCTAGCTTAAGTCATACAACTGCAAAACATCAGCTCACTTCAAACATACCGGATGCTTTTGCCAATACCTTTCATTACTTCTGTGTTCCATAACAACCCACAAAAGTGTCCCACCTTGCTCAAAATAAAGGCAATAACCAACACTAATGGCCGCAACAAGTTTCTTTAGGGCATTGCTTCAGAATGGCCATGAAGACTGTCTGATAAGGCATAAGGGCCCGTTCGGTGTGTGATTTATGAATTATTACTGTCTGTCTCTCTGTTATCTGGAGCCACTTTTCACTAAAAATATGTTAATGTTACCCCTTCAGAGAGGATGGGGGATATTATTTACCATCCAAAGCTGAGTGCAAGATTTAAAAGGGGGGTGGGGTTGTGGGGGGGGGGGTTAGAGTCGAGGGGGCTCTTCTCAAATGTTAATTTTTCCAGAATGTGTGTGTTTTTGTTGTCTTAAGTTTTCCTTGGTGGCAGCGAACAAAGTGTTCTACTGTGGAGTGAGCTGTGGGCCTGCAGACACACTGTCTGCTCTGGGAGTTCCTGTCCCCGGCCCATATCCCGCAGACCCACAGCGAGCAGGACGAGGTCAGCACTCGCTCCGGCACTCGCTGCATCAGGCACCAGGGCCGCATTACTCATGGCCCAGCACACTACAATACTCCACTGGAAGGGAGGGAATCGACAAGTATCAAACCATTCAGTCCAGGGACGTGATTTTTACCACTCAGACTAATAGCTTTTTTAGTTACTTTCATTTGAGTTTAAAGCCTTTACCTTTTAAATGAAAATAATGAAACACCTAATGGTCACTGGAAAAGAAATATCACATATATATGTTTGTGATATAAGATTAAGACATACTGTAGGCCATATATACTGTATAAATACAGAAACACTTTTTTGGCCTACCTTAATTTGATCTTTTTTTTGTCTTCGGATTACTTTTTACATAGCATTCTTACATGTCCTTTGAGAAAATGAAAACATGATTTACCCAGAAAACAACCCTAATAATAGGCTAAAAATAGGAAAAAGAGTATCATATAGAAGCAATAATTTCCTGTCCTAGTAACTTATCCTCCTATTTATGTTGCAGGTTTGAGAGGCCTTTACTGGTTTATCTTTATGATGCTTCACTCAAAATTTATGTCCTAGCTTCATTGTTTTGCCATTTTCTTTACTTCAGTGTTGTGGGATTATCAGGAGTCTGAATTCCAGCCATGGCTGACCATGATAAGAGCAACTCCAAGCTCCAGAAGCAGAGATTACGAGGCAGACGCACCACTGCTGCTATCAGATGAAAGAAGCACTTTCAAGATGCTTTTCTGCCACAAACTGCTTTGATCTCCAATAAACTCTCCTTTTAGACCAAATACTTCTCAGCACAGCACACGTCTCTGAAACACAACAGTTTTTGCATTCTCTCCAGACCTAGTAATGACTTCATTTTAACGTTAAGGGCTCTAGTTTTGGTTTTTGGGTGTGCCATTAGAATGCAATAGGTCTACCAACAACAGTATGTTCTTTAAAAGGTTACACCACACTGATCTGTTATGAGATGGTAAAGGCATGTAGTCACTCCTGGCCAGTAACTGGTTTTTACTATTGGGATTTTTGGAATTTTATTGCGATTTAGAACAAATACATGTTCACTATAGTTCATATTGCATAATGATTTGTATTTCAGTGTAATAAAAATAAATGACAGTGTAGTCCAAAAAGTGCAAGGGAGCCTAAGGAATCATATTCATACTCAAGACCATAAATGTGGGTCAATACAAACAAAATAAGGTGCGGTATTGGAGGCAAGACAGTAGCTATACTGAGGCTATCTTTTGGTGGCGGAATGAGGATACCAATTTAGAGACACACTACCTGAGATTTTTTGTATTCCACCTGAACCTGTCTATCACTGATATAGGAACCACTGACTGTATAGTGTAATGGATGTCACCGATATAATAGAGGCATTTAGGTAAAAGGCTGGACTTCTCATAAACCTGTATTACTTGTCTGGACCTTATTAATGATATTCTTTCACTGATGTCAAGTTGTAAATAACTCTGCAAGAATACTGAGCAGCATACAGTAATGGTCATTCTCTGGGCCATGGAGGAGATTTCTGTGCTTAGGCCTCATGTTGCAGAGCCATGCAAAGATCCGCTGGCAATAACTCACTCTTATACCTCCAACACACTTTGCCTGGGAGGGTGGTGTCACTGCAGACGAGGCTGACATTATCTATGACATGTTCTATACATGAGTGTGTGTATATGTGTGTGTGTGTGTGTGTGTGTGTGTGTGTGTGTGTGTGTGTATTTGTGTGACTAATGTCCCAGGGTCATCACATCACAGGAAAACTACATATGGTTCAGTGAAGGACGACTTGCCCTCCAAGAGCCCTGTCATAAAATAAGCTCACCGCAACTAACATTTAAACAGTTCAATGCCATTTAGTCACAATAACACACAGTTAATCATAAAGTTACTAAATGAATGATTTGATCAGAGGTGGCTGAGAATCATGTCCAAAGAACAGAGCAAAGTACATTGATTTAAACCACAGAAGATCCTGGAAGCATCCCAACATTGACAAAAGAGCAAGTTAAATGGCAGAAACAGATCTGGAAGCACATAAAAAATGTACCTGACTCATCTATTCAGGATGTACAGAGTTCCAGAAGTGTACTCGCGTGTCCCTGCTTGGTCATCACCTTTCTCGAGTGTATAGTACTCTTATTAACATTTAATAAAGTAAAAAATTTGCTACATACAACATTCAGACTAAACGTCTGCCAGGTGCATGCTTGTTGATGGAGAAGGCATCCGCACTTAACATACACTTTGTGCCCAACGATTTGTAGACACTTGCTACAAAGGCATTCTCATTTCTATAGCAATGTTTTTCTTTGGGGAACACACAGCATGCGTGTAGTTAAATGCCTGTATCAGCAGTGGGTACACCTGACCTTAGGTGTATGTAATGTTTTTTAAAGTGGGCCTTGAGCTGTAACTAAGGTTCACGCGTTGAGTTAACCCCTTAAATTGTTTTCATTTTAAAACACATACTTAATTTAAAAACATATACTAAAATACATTATTCAGGGACTACTATGAAAATAACGTTCATGACTCGTGAAAGTGAAATATTTGTGCATGTGCTTTAAAATTAAAAGAGTTAACTGCTTTAATTTTAAAACATATACTAAGATGCATACTTATGGACTACTGTGAGAGTAGTATGTTAATCACTGATGAGAGTAAGGTATTGAACAATGGGCCACATACAAATACCTGAAGTTTAATGCAGTATGTCCTATACATAATATTGACAATGTGGCACCTTTAAAACAAGTGTTAATTTGTGGAATGAGAATAAGAGATGCATCATTTTATTAATATTCAATTTACAAACAAATTTCATTAAATTGAATTATTGTTTATGACAATTACAAATTCGGTTGATCATTCTCTGAAGGCCTTGTGTTATTGTAGCTGATCTGTCAGCAATCACAAAATTATGTTAGTTTGTCTGGTGGAAAGTGCATCATAATAATTAGACTGGAGTGTTGCTAAATGGCGCTCTGGGTGAAGAGGTTCTCCAATCTGAAATGACTGTGCTAGGTTTCCTTCTTAAGAGGATCACACTCAATCAGATGCAGTTGACTCAGGCAGTGCTCAGAGCTCCAGTGGAAATCACTGCCTGGGGAGGGTGCCTTGTCATGTCTGTGCAAGCACTTTCCCACAGAGGAGCACAGTCTGTACCACATCCTAATGAGTAAGAGCCTTACACACACACACACATACACACACACAGTGTCAGAGCAGATGAAAAGTTGTATTGAATACATATATATCATGCATAACTTTTTAAGCCTAACCATAAACTTAAATTTACCTAACCTCTGTAGCCACAAAGACAAAAATAACTTGATTAATTAAATAGGGATATGGGATATGTTTACCCTTACAATTAAGCTTAGGTTTAGGGCTAAATGCTTAAAGGTAAGTGTCAGGTTGTACCTAGGATTGTACTTATTGTTAGGGTTATAATTAGGGTTACACCTAATCTTAAGGTTATATCTAAGGTTAAGGTTAGGGTTATAACTAGGGTTAAGGCTATGGTTAAGTTTGTGTTAGGGTTAGGGTTAGCGTAAGAGTTTGTGTTAGGGTAAGGGTTAGGGTTGGGGTCATAACTAGGTGTAGGTCTAGTTGGTTTAGGGCTGTAACAAGGAGTAGGGTTATAATTAGAGTTAGAGTTATAATTGGCTTATAATTAGGCTTAGAGTTTGGGTTTGAGTTTTGAGTTTAGGGTTAGAGTTAGGTTCATTTCTAGGGTAAAGGTTATAACTAGGTTTACACTTAGGGTTATTCTATATTCTATATATGCTATCTTTATGGTTTGGGTTATACTTAGGGTTACAATGAAACAATGAAACATCAATCTGTTCACACATTCATAATGTGTGATTCACTTCACAATGTTCAAGTAAGTTCCAAAAAGTAAAAAAAGTCTGATGGCGGCATTATGATAAGTCAAAGGGCATTATGATAGCTGGAACTGGGAATGGAGGGTCTAGAGAGAGAGAGAGAGATGAAAAGGAGCGGATAGAGCAGCACCTGCTGTTTCACAGGCAACCCTTGGATTACCAGTGAGGTTTATGTGTGTGTGTGTGTGTGTGTGTGTGTGTGTGTGTGTGTGTGTGTGAATCGTGGGTGAAGGTTAGAGGTTAGTGTATCTCTGGAGTGCTGGTGGTACATTCCTTTGTGCTTTGGAAAGTATCAAAAGCTGCAGGATGAAGTCTTAGAGAAATGATGGTGAGGGTTAGATGACGTGAGACAAAAACATTTTTTTCAGTTATGCTCTTGTGGTACACAGTTGTTTTATTTTATTCAAGTGTCAATTTCTGACTAATTTCAGGGCCTGTCTGTAAAGACTAGCAGACTAAAAGACACCTGTGGGTCTTTAGAGAAGTCAAACTGAAAAAGTGAAAAACCACAAATTCAGCAAAAACATTTACCTAAATACCATCATACATGTTATTCAAATTACATTCAAATTAAAAGTCTGTTTTGTGTATCATCTGTTGTGTCAAATGGTACAACTGCTATATGTGTGCACTGCTCCTCTATGCCTCTTAAATTGCCCCTCAGGGACAAATAAAGTTTTTTAAATTAAAATTGTATTTGAATTTGAATTCTGTTATATCAGGATTATGTCAGAAAGACATGACAGTCTACCCCTTTCAGGACATCAATGCCTGGTCATAAAAGATCTTTAGCCAGTCAGCCACAAAATCTATCTTATCAGTGACCCTTAGAGTGATCAGAGGGGTTTGGGGGTTAAGCTACTAAATCCTACACCAGGGACATTTGAATCTATTGAGACTGAAATGTGCCAGAAGAACATTTAGCTTGGTCAAACACATAATAAAGAATGAATGGAGTCATGATGTAACTAAGTGGGTGACCATGCCAGAAACAAACTTTCGATATAAATGTTCACTGTAACTGCATGCAATGCTGTGTTTGCACAGATTCCTTACATCTTTGTTTAATCAGGGAGATCACTAAACTGTGACTCTGGTCCTTCTTTACCAAATCTGATGACTCATGACTTATGATAGCCAGATAGTACTTGCATGGTGGACCATTCTCTCCCTAGCTTTCTGTTTTATGTAATGCAATGAAGATTTTGTAATCCTCAGTAAGTCCTAGGCCAGGGGTGTTCAGCTCCAGCACAATTTGGTATTTTCCCAGCTCAAGCACAGCCACAAACTCATCAGTTAATAGACAAATTAATTCCACTGTACCAGGTGTGTTTGAGTATATAAATCAGCAAACTGCTGGACAATGACCCCCCAGAATCGAAGTTGAACACTCCTGTTATAGGCCAATCAATGAGTTTCAGCATTGAAGTGCTCGATACATCTATTTGTGCCCAGTAAACCAGGTTCTCTGGGGTCTCCTACCACTACACTTCAAACTACACTTTGTCAACTAAAGGTGAGGGGTGCACTTGCAAAATAATTATAATTATATATTTAATACACAAATGCAGTGTACGTTTATTCTTGGATTTTCTGAGTGGACTGTGCTTTTGTCTGCAAATGGACTGAAGGCCGGGGAGAGGGAAAAAGACTGAGGCACACCTGATATCTTGCAGTCTTGGCCTGAGATTCATGTACTGATGGGAGTCATGCACAGACATGTTTGTTGACTACAATGCCAGGATGTAGGGAACATTTTCAAGGGCTTGTGTTTATTCAAGAATCTTTTGTCTCTAAAAACCATACAACTAAATGTAGGCACCAACTTGATTAGAATGAGATGTAAATCGATCACTTCCTACTTTTATTGCATGTGAGATTTGATATAGCTGTAGCATAGTGCAGGGCAACGCCTTGTTTAAGGACGTGACTCATTGTGAGGGGATTTTCAACCCAGGCTCCATTTATTTACATAATATAGGATGTTCAGCCCAGTTGAAAACCATGTCATAAGCTTGGATTTAGAAGGTTCCTTATGCAAGAATGAACACTCTTTGCCGGGAACTCATCCATAAACCGGACATTTAAAAAAATACTGCATTTCTTGGGAAACTGATGCACTGCAGTCACAATATTAACACAATATTAACATTAATTTCAGTACTTAGCAAGCTGAGTAGATTCAGTCAGCCTTACAGACTTGGTGTTCTGCAAGTTTCAATGAAGGGGGTGGTAGTAGCCTAGTGGGTAAAACACTTGCCTGTGAACCTGATGACAACAAAGTTGCAGATTTGAACCCCACTTTCTACCATTCTGTCCTTCAGCAAAACACTTAACCCTCTGTTTCTGCAGGGGGACTGTCCCTGTAACTAATGATTGTAAGGCGCTCTGGATAAGCCAAATGCCACTTTAGCTTTACCTCCATTTTAAGCCCATTACTTTTTTTGAGGTACACTATTCTGAGCTATAGGTAAAACAATATGAAAAAAGATTAAAACTAAAAGACCTCTTGCATTTGAGCCTCTGACTCAACAGGGACATCTCAGCTTATTTCCTCATTAGACCCAAGGACACTTTGATCTCTCTCCCCCCCCTTTTAGGTCCTCAAAGTAAAATATCTGAAAAACATACGTAAATCTTGTCATTAGCAAAGCTGTTTAAATTAGGAGTTAATGAAATACCATTAGATGCAAAAGATAAAATCAAAATGAATGGATGAGTATGAAATGGCTTAAATACCTTGAAATTAGCACACAAAAGAGAGTTGCCTCTCAGGACTATGGTAAATCAGGCAATTTGTTCTAAATGGAATCCGTTTTAAAAATCAACTGGATACCTCAGTTGCAATAGGACATCAGCTGGAAATTTAGTGAAGGATTACAGACACCCTGTTTTCTGAACATCAGCAAAACTAGAAGCAAATATCAGTCATGCAGTTAATCTGTTTGCAGATGCTTATTTATCCGAAAAGCCTAAGCAGGTATAGAGGGGGTTGTGTGAGGGACCATATGACGCTGGTGAAATTGATTGTAATTTGCTTAGAGGCATGTGATTTCTGTTGTCCCTGTCACATGCTGAGTCAGACTGCACAGATTTTGGACAATGTCTTGTTTGAACAGCAGTTTTATTGATGGAATCATGATGATTCCATCTATAAAATTAATGTGGCTTTTATGGGTTTTTTTCTAGGATGTTTTTCTTATGAAAGGAAATAATTTCTCCAACATTCTCATATCAATTTTAAAGACAACCACATTCCAGCACAACATTAAAGTTATTTTATTTGTTTATTTATTTTACATGTTAAGCTTAAATTCTCATTTCACCAACACGCATAGCTCTATACAATGTATACAGTGTTCATGACTTCTAATCCTTCACTGTATTGTTTTAGCACCTTTATGTTCTCTTTTTCTTTATTTTGTTTTTGTATTCTTATTGATGATATCAGTTATTGTCCAGGTCACTTCATTAAAGGTGACATATTATACCTCTTTTTAAACAAGTTATAATAGGTCTATGGGCTATACAAAAGATCTCACCAGCTCTATTCTTGACGGTTTCAGTCCCTTTCAAAATAAGCCGTTTAAGGGCTCTGTCCCTGTTATGCAAATAAGCTGTTGCTGGCCACGGCCCACCCATCCCATACTTCAGCTGCGCGTTTACTACACATGAAAATTTCAGAAAACAGAGGCGCTATCCAGCCCTATATGTTCAACCCTGAGTCGGACGAGTTTTGCATAATATGTCCCCTGTATGAATAAGAAAACGGAAAACACGAGGACACTCCAGAAGCCCCACAGGGGAAATTCTGCACTGTGTCTGCCAGAGATGCATCACAGGGCAGCAGCCAATCAGCAGCAAGGAGAAATAAATAACAATCTCGGGTTTTCTACTTTCAAACCTCCCGTCTCTGAGTACAGCTGACTGTGACGTCTGGGCCTCGTCCACCACACCCTCTTGTGATCATGCTGAGTGGCTTATGTTTGGGCACAGCGCTGAGCAGCAAGGCTCATTCTGTTCAGGTGTTAAATTGCCTTGCCAACCGCCGTGCCCAAACATAAACAACCAGCACGAGGACGAGGGGCATGGCGGACCAGGCTCAGACATCACAAAAGCAAAATAAATACGAAGGACAAAGTTTGGTCCTTAGAAAAAAATCTGCGAAACCACGATTAAGCGGGAATTATTATATAGATATGAAATAACAGTACACAGTTACTAGGGGTGTAACGGTACACAGATGTTTCAGGGGTGTGTGTGTGTAGTAGAGTGGGGGAGTTTCTTTCCATGGCTGCTCCATTCACAAGTGCTTTTCGCCACTCGAATACTCTTTTAGAAGAAAAATATATTCTCCCGTTCTGAGGGAGGAAAGCACAGACCTAGCTCCCTGTATCGGCTCATTTTTGGACCTGCCGAGCGAACGACGCCTGGTTAGCAGCCACTAACACCGAGGCGAGTAGGCAAACTCACACTTGTAATTTTAGTTCTGCATTACTTTAATCACGTCTTCTCCGTCGTACTGTGTATTCTCTGTACGCCATCATGTACAATACATGTACCGTTACAGTCCTAACAGTTACATATAAATGTAAATTTTGATTTATTTATGGACTTATTAATGAATTAATATCAATTAGTAGTCAGGTTTCTGGCTTTAGTGGTAAAATAGTCTAAATGTCTTGATAATGATGCTTACAAAGATTTCAGACTTCTTAACTTTTCAAAAAATATAGTTTAGAAATTAAATGTATACATTACAACTTTTGTGTTCATGTACCAACAAGTTGTTATACAGCACCTATCAACTTACAAGTGACTGGGACCTTCTCTTATTCCCAGGTTTTCATAGGATTAGCATTAGGTGGTTATCAGGTAACAGGTGTTTAAGAGACAATCCCATTTACATCCTTTTTCTATTTAATTTAAAATTTAATTTATTAACAATTATAGTCACACGTGAACACACCACAGCACAATGTGAAATTCTTTCTCTGCATTTAACCCATTCACCAAGTAAAGCAGTGGCCTGCAGCCAACGAGGGGCGCCCAGGAAGCAGTGTGTGGGGACGGTACCTTGCTCAAGGGTACCTCAGTGGTGACATTAACCGTTGGGATTCAAACCCACAACCTTCTGATTGCAGGCCCAACGACTTAACCACTTGGCAATCCAGCTGCCTATGACCAAACGGTTAATTTTTCTAATAAGTAGACGTAGGGTACCCAACACATCATTTTGTGCAGGAACAGCACTGAATCTTTATCCATACAAGTCAAAGAATTCATTATGAATAATTCCTTCATATTTAATAAGTCTCTGGTTAACCGCCTCTTGGTTAACAGACTGACCTGGCAGTTGTCTTGTTCAACACTGCCTTGCTCAAACTTTCCTTTATTTAAATGTTATCTGTTAAACTATTTTGAACAAAGCTATAGGATGTTATTTTTGGTTCCCGAATTATTTCCCAAATCAAAAATCACCAAATGATTCATTCAATTAAGCCGTTTTTTGTATTCATCATTGTGGAGAACCCACAATCAGATGAACACAGCTGAGTCGTTTCATTTGCCTTTTAGCTGATAAGATCTAGATAAGCTAGAGTGGCCAGAAACTGTGTCTACAGAATCTATTCCTATTAAATAGTCTCTCACAGCCTTGGAACCCAAGCAGAATTTTAGGTGGTAGGCTAAAAGTTAGTCTTTGCTAACTTTTCCAGATCTTCGCTCATTGAAAATTTAATTCCTCTCATTTTTACTCTATTCCAGAATTTCTATTATAGAATGAGCTATGTTGTGATTGTCTGCCCTGTATTGTTAATCATTCCCAAAGCAGTTTAGACTAAAACGCTCCTTGTAACATCAGTGTCAATGGGTGGCGCTAAACTGTAGCAGTAGGATTCAATCACACGTGGATTTTTTCTGAGAACCGAACTCTCCACAAATACACGGAAATCTCCACAATAACATGGAAACTACAAAATATCCTCCAACTTATATATATATATA
>JBBPCY010000007.1:25289835-25304912 GCA_037974405.1 Brachyalestes nurse | reverse complement strand
AAATTATCAAGAAAAATATAATTTACTAATTTTGTACATAATATACATAATATAACTATAAATATAGAGAGTGCATCTTGAAATGGTAAAAGAAGCTGAACTTAGAGATGGGAGGTTTGAAAGTAGCCAATCCGAGAACGTTATGCAGGCAGAGAGAGAGAGAGAGAGAGAGAGAGAGAGAGAGCAGTCACACACATGTGCACACTCTCTCAAACACGGAGCAGTCACGCACACTCTGAGAGAGAGAGTGTGCGTGTGTGTGTGTGTGTGTATGACTGCTCTGTGTCTTATCTTAGTATTTTAGTGTTTTAAACATTTGTTCCCCAATTTTCTACAGTTATCTCAGTTTATTTAGAATTGGCAAGCTGTGCCCTGTCTAAACATGTGACATTCAGCATTTCTTTTGTGTACGAGTCTTTGTTTTGGCTCGCCGCACGCTGTTAATGCTAATGCGCGCAGTTAATGCTAATGCGCGCAGTTAATGCTAGCGGTTTTTAAGCATTTTCCTCCGAGTTTCAATAGTTTTCTGATTCTGATTATTTATTTCTCCTTGCTGCTGCCGTTTGAAGCATCTTTGGCACTCCAGACCAGAATCTCCCCCGTGGATCGTCTCAAGGTTTCTTTTGTTTAAGCCCTGCATTTTTATTACTGGATATTAAAATACGGGTTTACCTTTACATTTTCATTAAGGGTAATGCATTAAACAGTTTTAAATGAAATTAAAGTGTTCTTGGAGCATATTTGGGGGCATATTTAGGGTTTACAATATATAAATAGGCATGTTTAGGCATTTTTTTTACCAAAACACAACAACGCGGTTTTTCTACTATACGCGGGTGCTCTTGGAACGTAACCCCCGCCAAAAGCGGGTGATTACTGTATAGACAAAAGTGCTTATTTTTTGACATCACAAAACCACCTATTTCAAAACGGGCAGTTTAATGGACAGGGGAGTGAATGGTTTGTTTTTAAATATAATCAGTGTTTACGCGGTACATTGAACAAAGGTGAGAAAAATATAGTTTTCCATGATATAGGCCCTTTAATAAATACCAATCTAATCATGTGATTGTGGGTTGTAAGATCCCATATTCTATTCTGCTTGAATACTGGTTGTAGCTGTAGTTTAACTGCTTATAAAGTGGTCGGTGTTTGACCTGTTTGGCCCTTTATTAACTCTGAGCACCTGCCCCTCTAAGGACTGATGATCACTGTCTGAAATGCCACAGAGCTAAGGAGCAGCACTAAAGCAGAGATCAAAAAGACTAAATGAAAAAGGCAGCAGAACCAGCGAAATGCAGTATGTGTCCTTTGTAAACAGGCTGTGTGGCTTCAGGCTTTTGGGGTGACCCAGAGAGAAACAATTCCCTCTTTCTCCTCAGGCCAGGCTCTGTGGATCACGCAGTGGATCAGGACCTCCTGAGTCTCAGCCAGCTGATCGAATTCATCCACTACGCTTTCTGCTATGAATCTACAGAAAGACAGCAAGAGATGGTTGCTTCTAGGTCTGTGCAATATGGCATAAAATTCATATTGCGATATAAATTGAACCATTGACGGTAGACGGTATATATTGTGGTATATAATTTGATCTGTAAATTTAAATGTCACTGCTTTTGAAAGGGTAACATATGTCCATAGCAAAGGCATTGCTGAATTTACCTTAATATTTTTTTTTTTTACAAATACAGTATACACAACCAAATCAGAACAATTTAGGATCAGCTTTTTTTGCATGGGTATGGGAAATGCTGCTCTGTGTGAGTGTGAGACTTTGTGTGTGTGTGTGTGTGTGTGTGTGTGTGTGATTTCTGTCTTCCTGGCACTTTAATGGCCCAATGATCCCAATACTTTTGGCCACTCTAGATTCACAGCGCCTCTTAATGGACAAAAGAATTGGGAAGTAATGCCGTCCAAAATTAAGGTCGAGCGTCCCAATACTTTTTTTCTCCCCTCCCTATCGTACAGGAAATAGCGTCCTGTTTTAGTCAACGAAAATGAATTTCGCTCTAAACTAAATGTAACTATAAAAGGTAGACGCTGACGCTGAACATTGGAAGCCTTTTGGAAGACGTGAACACCTGTATTGTAAGGTTGGCAGCTTTGAGGGCCTAGAGCTACGTAATCAAAAGGTTTTGTCCTGCTCAACACCTGGAATACTTCAGACATGAGTCATGCCCTGGAATCGTGCAGAGTTCATGCCCAAAAGGCAAGGAGACAAGTGCTCATTCAAGGCAGAGCAGTCAAGCAGACAGAAATACTTAACCTATAGTTTGATGCCTTTGCTGACAGTGAATGTTGGGAGGATATTTTGTCTTGCAGTATCTTGGAGTATCCAATCCAATGTATCTTGCAGTAACTGCTTTAGCTTAAAACAGAAAAGGTCTTGTTCTGATAAGGTCATTACACTTTGATGTGTCCTCCATATTCAAATGATCTAGATTCTCACATTCTGTTCCTCAGTGATGCCCTTTCAAAAGATGCGTTCAAAGAAAATCGTGGCTAAGTGAGATCAACGTAGGGTAGAAGTGTGATATTTGGGGTTTGTTTGGGACTTCAGCAGGCTCCCAAAGGGCAGGTTCAAGTGGCTCAGTGGTTCTGTTTAAACAGGGTGCTCATGCCTCAATGAGCTGTGGGCCCCTGGCAGATAGTGTATAATAATAATGTCTATTCAACAAAGAACTTTGTCAGTAACATTGTTGAGAGCCTGATCGGATCTACAGCACAGACCAGACTCCAACTGATTTCCTTTTGATTCATTTTCTTGATATGTGCAAACACCTTCTGGAACCAGGCAGTGTCTGTATTCCATTCAAGTCTAACACTCAGACCACTGGCACACTGTATCTCTTAGTCACTTGGGGTAACAAGTGGTGGAAATGGGTAAAACATCTCCACCTAATGAATCAGGTAATAAAAAATGCTGTGAATAAGTGCTGTAGCAACAGGCACACAAACACTATCAGTGCAGTTGCAACAGAAAGACACTGAATAGTAATTTTTGAGATATGGTGACCATTTCTGTAGCTGTACACTATTTTATCCATGAGTCAGACTGCTATTAGTTATAAGGTAAGACTGTCAAAGCTGTAATACACTGATGAGTCACTTTATTTGGTATATCAATCTTGTATCTACACTCACTGTTCATTTTATCAGCTCTACTAATATATATTTGTGCACTTTGTTGTTTTTGAATCATGTTTGCCCTTTTTATTCTCAGCACAGGAATGATACTGACACAGCAGTGGAATATTAGTATGCCTGGTGTTGATCACACACAGCAAAGCTACCAAGGGTTTTAAAATTGTTACTTCTTTGTTGAGAATAATACAAGCCAAAAATGTCCAGCCAGCAATATCCTGTGCAAAACAATCTGGCCACTGATGAACTAGTGGATGACCATCAGCAGCTGCATAGCATTAGATCAGTCATAATCAATAGCTTCAAGGTGAACCAACAGAGTAGATGTGTCTAATAAAGTGGACAGTAAGCATTTTAAAACTCCCCAGCAGCACTACCAGGTCAGTATCATTGATGTGGTGATCATTCTCACCACCTAAATAACACATGGTCACTGGTGGCCAAGACCATTGAAGAACAGAATAAACAAATCATGCTGGAAAACAGGTGGACAATAGCCTCATGAACTACAAAGTCCACCTTAAGGATCTCCTAAATTTAGGAGGTAGGTGTACCTAATAAAGTGGCTCATGAGTGTTTGTAAGATGTCCTGCACAAAAGGCATGTTCTACTGTTGCAAGGAGTAACTAAAGATGAATGTTAAAAATATCCAAAATCATATTTATTTATAAAGTGTAAAAAAAGAAATACAAAAATATCACCCATTCAAATTTTAAATGCATACTATCAAGATACAATCATTTCAGTCACGCATACATTCAGATGTATAAAAAATATGGATTACAAACACTTAGGCAAAGTCTTTGAAAGGCACTTGATAGAGCATTGCAAGTTTGAACACTGGTGTACTGTCATGGTAGGTTCAGGTAACAGTTTAAATACTTTCAACAGAAAAAAAGATTTTGTTTTGCACTTGTTCCCTCTGTGATTAATGGCTTCGGTAATTTTTTTTGGTCCCCAGTTCTTTGGCTTAGTCCCCACACACCTGCTCTGAAACACAATAACAGCAACAAAAACAAAGCAAATATCATACCCTTAAACATCCAATAATGGATCATAGTTGGCATAAGTTACCGCTCAAGTGAGAGCATGTGTAAGCCTTATTGTGACCTCCCAAATAGTACATAACAGTAAACAATACTACAGTACATAGTAGGGTAGGAGTCCAACACTGATGAAAACAGTGAGAATACTGTTAAAACTGAAAGCACATGATGAAGCACATGATAAACAGGAGTGATGTTTTTTTTTTTTTTTTACACTGAAATGAACAGAAGACTCAGTCAGAAGCACACACAGAGCTAAGGCTACTGGGTGTTCAAACAGTATTTTTTTTTCCTGCGCAAAGAGTGCCGAGTGTCGCAATTCATAAGGCACCTCAGAGTAAAAAAAGGCTCAGGGCTCAGTTTTTGGTCAGTGGGCTACGCAGCAGCCTGACTCCTCGTGCTTGTGGAGGAGCGACATTCTGGAGAAGGTTTTAGAGCAGTTCTTGCACTGGTATTTCTTCACGTCTGAGTGAGTCTGCAGGTGGGCCCTGAGGTTGGACCTGTCCGCAAACGCCCGGCTGCAGTGGGGACACGAGAAGGGCTTCTCACCTGCCACAAAAGCGACACAAATCAGTGCCTTGATGCAAAAGCACTTTTGTCAAAAGCAGAGTCGAAGGCCAGTTAGGGGTTAGAGACACAATGTCCACAACAGCTACTGTACACAGATAAAGCCCAGTGTCTGAGTGAACAACAAAGTTCACTGAAGTCCAACTCTAAAAGTTCAGTCAAGACAGTAAGGGATCAATCAGCACAGCAGGTGTTCACTCAACACTGAACATTTTTACTGCTTATCTTCACAGGATAAGACCACTTCTTAGCCCTTTGTACTCTACTGAAGCTTGAATTATTTGCTTTGGTTTTACTTAACTACACCTCAGTTAGCCTAAAATGTTAATTTCTTAACCCATTACGTTTGAACATTGCCTTAATTGTGTTACCAAACTATAACTTTTGTTACCTTGCCTCTGCTAAAGCTCACAGTTTCAAGGCATTAAATTGACATCTACTCGGTCTGAACATTTTTCTGTTAAGCTTTTCACTTCCATTAGCCAGGATCTACTGAGATGTATGGCATCAAATAAGCAATGAGCAATGAGTTGCAATGAGTAACACTGAATGTTGGGACAGATACCAAGCAAATAAGTGATCTGTAATGAGCAACACTGACTAATGGAGGACATACAAAGCATATATGAAGGGGAAGGTAGAGAAGTGAGCAATTACTGGCAAATAAATAAAGCCTTTGGTGCACTTCTATGGCTGGGTGCAATATAAAGTAGGGGAATAGGCAGTTGAAACCAAGCAAAGCTCTCCTCTCACCTGTGTGCGTCCTGATGTGGCCCTGAAGGAGCCAGGGCCTGGAGAACGCCTTGCCACACATTTTGCAGACGCAGGGAAGCGTGTGTGTCCTTATGTGCATCTTCAGGGCGCCGAGGCTCACGTACTCCTTCTCGCAGTACTTGCAGCTGAACGACTTCCTGCCCTGAGCATCGCAGTGCAGCTGCTTGTGCTTCATCAGTCCGGAGTAGGTGGAGTAGGACTTGGCGCACAGGCCGCACTGGAACTTCTCCGAGTCCGGGGAGCCCAGCTTGGAGGAGCCCCGCTCGTCCTCGTCCTCGCTCCTCGGGCTCTCCGAGCCGGCCCGGCCCTTTGAGGAGGCGTCCGAGAGCGGGGAGAGGGAGCCCGACACAGGGGATAGGTCGCTGGGCAGAGGGGAGAGAGGAGAGTCGCTGGTCGTCCACACTGTGATGGGGTTGTACGTCATGGGGCTGAGGACTTCAGGCTGAGGTATGACTGCCATGGGTAGGCTTTTGAGCAGACAGGGCGACAGAAACACTGCAAAAATAAAGAAAAACACACTTAAATTCAACCACAAATAAATCGTCACTTTATATGCAGGTACATAGACTCAAACTACTGTTTTATACACTGTGCAAGAAAAACTAATCCACAACTATATCAAGGCGTCTAAAACACAGCAGAATCCAGAAAAAAAACAACATTTAAATTCAGCCAGCCGCTTTGAATGGTGGCACCGAGTCTCAAAGTTTCACAGTGTAAGAAAACTGAACAACATGAAGGTTAAATAAATACTTTCCAAACATTTCTTATTCTCTTAGGATTTATTATCCGTGTTTGTGTTTGTTTTGGAGTTTTTTACCTGTTGGACTCTCCAGTTCACTGTAGTTGGGCTTCTTGGTGGAGTTGAAATGCTTCTTCACCAGAAATGAACGTGGCATTTTGGAAAAACAAATACTGTGAGGAAAAAGTAGAAAAAAATATAACTGTCCACAGCACTCTCCCGGTATGCCAAATCGCTGAAACAGAGTAAATCCTTACTGCGTAGTCCAACAGACAGTCATCTTCCAGTGCTCCTAACTTCCACAATCTAGCACCTAACCGCTAGCAGCAGTAAATACGTGTGACATCTTTTTCCACCCGTATTAGGAAAAACCTCGCCTCCTGCGTCGGGATTGGCTGCCGTAACCCCGCCTCCTGCCATGAGTTTGACCAATAGCTTCCTGCTCGCCGCGCTCTGATTGGCGATTGGTTCGGTCCTTCAAACAGACTCCCAAAAAAGGCGGGACTTACGTCGTAATACGGGTGGGTAAAAAACGAAAGCTCATGCTTCTAATCAGGTGCATAAGGAGGAGTTTGGATACTCTTCGCATAATGAAGACCCTCAATCCAGCCACTTTGGCGTTTCTTCATAGTGAGCTGTTTCAGAGCGCGAGGAGACAGGTGTTTGGAGAAAGCCCTCATATTCAAGGGGTCTGTGTAATAAGTAGTAACGTTCAGGCGTGTCAAAGCAGAACAACTAGAATGTTTATACTCTTCAAAAATCTTTGAAAAATAACTCTCCAGGTTATCCAGTTTGCTTATGTGGCGTGTACTAAAGTTGCCAAAGGGTCTATTTGATTTCACGACCCCACATGACTTAAACGTACTGTGTTTTGTGTACTGAAATGCCATTGCATTTTATCACACACTTAAAAACAGCAGATATCCTGACACGTCCCTCACTGACGTGACCCACACTGGTGAGGTCAGTGCTGAGGGTAGTTTTGGGGAACTTTTGTCCATTTGCGCCCCCTTGTGTTTGTGGCAACAACCGTGCAGGCCTTGCACATGACAGATAGAGTTAAGGTCAGAAGTTCTTGCACGAAAACAGTAATCATCTGTCAGAGTGTGTTTGGTATTTTTAATTTTGGAAAAACTGACAACCAGTAAGGCTTTTTTCTTAACAGAAGTGTCTTTAACCATGTGTAGTGTGCCTATTCTTATGTATATAACCTGCCAAGTCAGTATCAGTTTAGGTTTATAAAAAATATATTAGTTTTTTTTTTGTAATTCAAAAATTGCATCATAAAACTAGTCAAAAATAGCAAATGAAAGATACTGTAAATAAAAACAGCTATATAATGTATTTTAGTTAATTGCAAAATACTGTGAAAGTACTCAAAAACTCTATTTTTCATTAACAGTACAAAATTGTAAAAAAAATACTGATATAGGTTATATACATAAGAATAGGCACATTACAAATGGTTAAAGACAATTCAGTTGAGAAAAAACTAAAATAGACCATACCGGTTGTCAGTTTTCCCTAAATTATCTGTAAAAAGTTGGCTACAAAAACAGAACACAAAATCTTAACAAATGTTCTTTGTTAGGGAAGAATTACAAAGTGAGATAAAAAGTGCAACTTTGGAGACTGCACTTCTTAATCTAGTCTCTCAAAAAGTATTTTTTTCTGGCTATTTTGGCCCTTTTTTTTCAAAAATAGTGCAATGAACACACAAGGCATTTAGGTTCAGAAATACTGACATTGTGTATTATATCACTTTTTAAACTAACCCTATAAATTGAAACACCATATAATAAAATAACCATATAATACAAACACTAAACCAGATCAGCTGAAGAAATTGCATCAGTTTGCACAGTTACAGATTGGTGCGTTACATCATAGAATAACTCACATAATATCTTGCCCTGTATAATGTGAATATACTGCATATGTTCTTCATCAGTGGGGCAGAAAAAAATACATGAACAATGTCAATATAATTCAAAAACAGTTCACATTTCAATTAAAATATAGTTCCAAAACAACAAACAAAATAGATCCGTACATCCAGGCTCTAATAGAGTACAAAGTTAAGTGCGTAAAGTGTAAAGTCATGCATGACCACACCACCCCGCAGCACAGCACACAGTGTGGACAGTGTGAAATTGTTCTCTGCATTTAACCCATTCATTAAGTTCACTAACTAAACATGGTGAAATGGCATTTAGTCATTATCCAACTCGCTACTGGAACAAGCTGGCCATTACTATCAGATCTGCACCAACTGTAGCCAGCTTTAAAAGGCTGCTAAAAACAGCACTATTCTCCTCTGCCCTCTTTTAAATATTTGCACCTTTACTGGACTTTTAATTTTCTTTTATGTATTCTTTTACTTCTTTTATCCCTCTCATTATCTTTTTTTTATTTTATTCTCTTATTTTTATTCATGCTTATTTTATTTTCCATTTCTGTAAAGCACATTGAATGACCTTCTGTGTATGATAATGTGCTATATAAATGAACTTCAGACTTGGATGGTGTTTTACTCAAGGCAGTGGTGCCATTGGCAGTTTCGGGATTCAAATCCCCGACCTTCTTATCACAGGGACAACTTCCTAGCCACCAGGCCACCTAGTGTGGAGGTCTAAATCCTGGATGATATTAGTGGAGTGACTTCTGGCCCACTAGAACCAGTTCTCCCACTCTAGCCATGGTAACCGCCTGACTGTGGGAGAGATAAAGAGAGAGACAGAGAACAGGTCCATAAGAACTTTCATTGCAATTTACATGTAACTCACAAAATCAGCATTGTGTGTTGCAGATTTTCTCTTATGAAAAACATAAAGTGGTTGAGAGAATAAAAATAACATTAGAGGGAAGTAATGGAAAAGGTTTCAGACTCTGTAAGGAGGAGGGTAAGAGAAAAAAGGAATTAGAGTAATGAGACAAGATAGTATTTTGATAAATATATGTGAGTAATGGGATTGAGTAAGCTTAGCATTTTAAATGAAGACCCGCTTGAAATATATGCAGTGTGGATAAGATAAGATAAGATAAACCTTTATTAGTGCCATAAGTGGGCAATTTGCTTTGTCACGGCAGAAAGTGGACAGTACAAAGTTAAGAGCAGCAGAAATTAAGAAAACAATAGAATAGAATAAAATACTATATCAACAGGACAGTATAAAATGTACAAATGTACAGTATAAAAACTGTATAAACATGGAAATGTGTAAAATATATACATATGTGTATATGTAAACTAAATGTAGGCTTTGGCAAGTTGTATGCATCTACATAATGAATATATGTATATACAGTAATCCCCCAGTTTTATGGTTCAGCAGTCACACCTACAAAATATCCTCCTTTTTTTTTTTGCTTTTTTGTGGCAATATATATATTAGCAGTTTAGAGCTGTTTTGGCTAGCTGCAGGCTGCTAATGCTAATGCGCGCTGCTAATGCTAATGGTTTTTAAGCATTTTCCTCCGGGTTTCAATAGTTTTCTGATTCTGCTTATATACTTCTCCTTGCTGCTGCTGTTTTAAGCATCTGTAAATTAAAAGAGGCGAATATGGGTTTATAATGCTGAGTTTAAACTGTGTTAAACTGAGTTAAACTTTTTTTTACACTATAAAAATAGGCATTTTTAGGCCTTTTTTTAAACCAAAACAGAACAACGCGGTTTTTCCACTATATGCAGGTGCTCTTGGAACGTAGCGGGGGATTACTGTATATACAGAGTGGATATACAGTATAAGTAAATACAAGAACACTGTAGATACACACACATACACACACGTCTTTTTATTTTTAAGTTTACCAGGTATTTTTTTGTTGCCCTGTCAAGTCATGGTCCCTCTTTCAGGGTTCATACCAGTGAAAGTGATAGTCTTTTATTCAGACACCATGTAAAAATCAAGTTGTATTTCTTTAGATTAACAACACATTAAAAGACAGCAAATGTTGAGATGTGTATTAGCATGTCTTCAAAAAAGGCTGAAATGATCTAACCTTTGAATTTGAAGGTGCAATCTGCCTCTCTTTGATCTTGGAGATTAAAGTTAGTCAGTCAGATTTATGGGTTGGTAGTCTATGTTTAAAATTAACATAGTTAAGTGATGAATAACTTATCCTTGTGTACCTTACGGATATTCTGTCCATACATTTCTGTAATACCCTCAATCAGATATTCCTGTAACAGGCACTGTCTCTCATTTCAATTACCCGCGTTATAATAGCCCCTAACAAACTGCTCTAATAACAAAAGTCACTATAGTGACTCACTCAGATGTGCTAATTTCCTGCTTTGGTCATGTGAAGAGCTCACTTGTGAAAACAGATACCTCCGGTTGCACTTTTATAAACTATGTGTTTTTTCAGATAATTTTCAAAACACTAGTAGAGTAGTAAACACTACTGACTTTTTCAGAATTTTAGGTTTGGACTCATGTAAGCTGTTACATAACAGTTTGTTTATAATTTCCTTTGCAAATACTTGCTTTACCTGTTGACTGCTACTCCAACCAAGTGAAATGAGATACATTTGAATATCAGCAATGCAATGCTATAACAAAGCAATCAAATGATCTCCACTCAAGACAATTGCATTATGCTTTAATATAAAATTGTTTTACTTTATATCCAGTTATGTAAACATATCATGTAATATCAGATAAGAGATTGCAGGTATGGATATTGTCCTCTCAATGTCCGCCGTAGAGGCCGATTCCTAGGAAATAATATGCGAAATTGAAAGTGCACTCTTGATAAGGTCATTATTATGTGACTGGAGGGAGGTAGAACTTACATTTGCAGGAAGAATTAGTTCTGTAATAGTCTCTAAAAAGTGTGCCATTAGAGCCTGGATGACACAAAATAATAGCTCAAAATTTTCACCCAGAGAAAGACGTCCTTGCACTGGTGGGTTTAGTCTTGAAGATAAGATAACCCTTTATTAGTCCCAAAGGTGGGAAATTAGCATTGTTACAGCAAAGTGGACAGAACATATACAGCTCTGGAACAAAAATAAGAGACAACTGCAATTTATTTTTAAATCAGCATCTCTATGCTGATTTAAAATGACAACCAGTCCATGCCAGCGTCTGTTAAATTCCTATATAAGCACTTCATTCTGCTTCATGACGTACTAATTAGGTGATCACCTGAATCAAATCTTATTTAATGAGGAAAAGTATAAAAAAAACACTGCTGTAATCACGACTCTCCTTTTGCAATGTGACCAGTTGGATGGCAAAACACTACTGGAAGTATGTTAAATGTAATTATTGCCATTTTGAGTAACCAAGAGATTTGTTTTCTTTGAATTATTATTAAGTTCTGAAAACATTTTTCATATCTCATTTGTCTTATTTTGTTGTATGGTCATTTTCTTTTAAATTATGCTTTAAAGAACAATATTTGTATTTGGAAATTAGGAGAAATATTGTCAGCAGTTCTTAAAATATTGTCAGCAGGCTGTTAGCCTAGTGGTCTATTGCTGTGAATTTTCAAATGTCTTACGTGGACCAGATTGATGTCCACAAATCTGACAAGAGAATAGAATTGCAAGCCAAGCAAACTTCTTTGTTATTGTTCAATCAGTCGTCATATTTTATAGCAACAGCAACAAACTACACATTCAAATGGGGGGGGGGGGGTCAATTGACCTAGCCCCAATGCATGTATGTTTTTGGTGGTGGGAGGAAATGCAGTCACCGAGAGAACATGCAAACTTCTGCGGCCAACCCGGAAGTCGAACTCAGGACCTTCTTGCTGTGCAGCAACTGCGCTAACCCCTGTGCCACTGTGCCACCCGTGTATATATATATGTGTATGTGTGTGTGTTTGTGTGTGTGTGTGTGTGCACATGCACTACCTGCAATTTTCTGCTGACACTCCACACTTTAACATCATAGTCATTGATTCATTTCAAATCCAATATGATGAAGTGTAGAGCCAACACAACCAAAGTCCTGAGACTGCTCTTTCAAATGACACATTTGATACAGAAAACAAAAATACAGTAAAACAAGGAACAACTCCAGACAATCACTTTAGCACACAAGAATATTGACTTTCTTGTTGAGAAATGTTGAGGGACTTTTTTTGTTCATTTTAATTGTTTTCATCACAGCCTAATGGCTATCTTTTTAAGATACAATGCAACAATGGTTTATATACAAGCAATAGATTTCCGAAATGAACAAAATGACATATGGTAACTCATGAAAAGATTTTTATGTTTATGTGACAAAACCGATGTTTGTGCTGAGCTAAAAATTGCTCTACACCGATCAGCCACATTGAAACTTCTTACAAGTCAAGTTAATAACATGGATCATCTGGCACCTGTCAAGGGGTGGGATGTATTACTGAGCAAGTGGACAGTCTGCTTTTCAAGTTGATTTGTTGGAATCAAGAAAAAATGTACCAAATACTTTGACAAGAGCCCAGTTGTGACAGCAGGTCTTGTGGAGTACAGTGGTTAGTAATAAGCATTCAAAGGAAACATATGTGGGGTGTGCTGGACAAACTACAGACCCTTTCCAAAAACTTAGGATATCATGAAAAAGTTTATTTATTTCCATAATTCCATTCAAAACGTTACACTTTCATAGATTATAGATTCAGGGCCCACAACTTAAACGATTTCAAGTACTTAGTTGTTTATGGTGAACCTCATTTTCTTCTTGATAATACCCCAAACCTGTGCAGGTGCTTTGAGTTTAGTAAATGAGTTGTGTGTGACACTCAAATTTTACACTGTAAAATTTGGGCTGATGTCTTCACAGTATTCCTGTTTTCGTGGGTTTTATGAGCTGGAAGCCCAAATTATGTACAAATAAACAACTTGAACTTGAAATCATTTAAGCTGTGGGCCCTGAATCTATAATCTATGAAAGTGTAGCATTTTGAATGAAATAAATAAACTTTTCCATGATATTCTAAGTTTTTGGAAATAGTCTGTAGTTCACCTCACCTATTAACTGCTGTTTACGTCCAGATAACACAACACACCTTCAGAGGTCCTGTAAAGTCTATTCTTTAATGGATTTTGTCAACACAATCTGGGACCTACACAACAAACACTACTGTATGGACTGTGTACACAAATAATTACAACACTAAGCCTATCTGTGGTGAGTTTCTATCCAGAAATAAATTATGTTTGTGTTATTTACTACCTGAGCACAAACCGCTGATAGTTACAAATTGGTTAACTGCTAATTTTCCAACTTCATGAGCTGACAAAGACATTTGAATGCACAACTGCAGCTAAGTGAGCTTTTGCTAAGCTTTGCTTTAAATCCCCCCTTTTTCTCAGACACTTACAAGTCTTGCATGTCAATCATGGAAATTTCCATAGTTTCCAAGAGTAAAGAAATTATTGGTATTTTTGGACCAATACATCCAAAGTTCACAAAGGAGCAGACAAAAGGTTTCTAATATATATGTCTCATCTCCTGGTAACCTTATAGTATTCCAAAAATAAAGCCAGAGGGTATCACAGTCAAAAGTCAAAAGTTAAGAACAGTCATAATTGAGGAACCTCAACAAAACATTATCCATCCAGATGACATGGAAATAAAAGAGCAGCATTGATTCTTGTTCTTCAGAAAGAGCAAGTATATTATTATATGCAATTTAACATATCGGCCCAATTCTCTCCCTGTGATTATGTATTTATTAATGTACTACAAGCGAACCTCAGATTTAATGCTTATTGTCCTTCATTCATTGTATTCTATCGAATGTAATTGTTTTGCTGCACTTAAATAGGTAAAAGTCAGGGCTGTGCTCCTCTGAGTGTAAGACTCATTGTGTTGGCTAAGCTAGGCAACTATTACTATATTGCCTCTTTTTACAACCAATGTTGACACAAAGCAGCTTAACAGAATTTGGGCTCGAGCCCCTAGTCAGCAAGCCAAGGGCTACAGAAGCATGGAAATCTCTCTAAAGTTGGAGGAAGAAACCTCAGGAGGAAGCCAGATTCCGGTCAACCCAGAGAGAGATAAAAAGAGTCTCTATGGAGATAACTAAGAATAGAAGGCATTCATGTACAGTCAGTGTTGAACAGATTGGCCATCTAACAGAGTAGGTATAGTGTCGGTAGAGGTGGTTTTTGTTGAAATCTGTGTGAGGAGTAGTTTGAGAGTTTTCAATCCACTGCAACAGAAACAATATTCTCTGTCGTAACTTTAAACAGCAGTTGACCTTGGATGGGGGAGGAGCATGTGGGAAGTCAAGACTAGCCGAACAAGTCAAGGACACTTAAGATCCGGGATGAGGTGGTTACATTTATGCCTTCGTATTAATTTGTTCAAATGAGTTGATGAATTGAGACTTGGCTGGTTGTCCTGGCCTGTCCAAGCCAAGCTAAATCCCTTGGAGGAGATCTCTTGACATTGTTTGTTGACAGATTTAATTGTATTGGGGTCTCCTCCATTGTTTCATTCTGATCATGTACCTCTTCTTGGGATATCTGATTAATTACCTCATACACATCAAGTTTTGAGAGCTTATCAGAGGTGCTTGGGACTAGTTACAGTTGCTTAGCTATGATTGCACAGTCTATCTGTAGGGTGAACTGGTTCATAAGAATTCATTGCAATCACCAATTATTTTTTTTTAATTTAGCTTTTGGACATGCAAATCTTACCCAAAAGCACAAACTGTTAATATGTAGACACAATATGATAAGCAGCTGGTAGCCTAGTGGCAGTGTTGGGAGTAATGCATTACAAAAGTAACGAATTACTGTAATGCATTGCTTTTTGCTGTAACACGGTAATGTAAGGCATTACAGAAAAAA
>JBBPCY010000007.1:25276816-25289735 GCA_037974405.1 Brachyalestes nurse | reverse complement strand
GGATAGAACTGTTTTTAACCATAAGCCTAGCTCAGTCAGATACAACATCACCTTCCACTGGCTGTGTAATGAGCTAATTGAGTGTCATGAGCTACATTTAGATATTTCCAGTTATTTTGGTGACTTAAAAGTAATGCAATAGTAGTGTAAGGCCTTACATTTTAAATTTTACATTTTACTTTGAAATGACAGTAACAAGTAATAAATAACATATTACAGTTTTGAAGTACCTTGCCCAACACTGCCTAGGGGTTAGGGCATTCGCCCTGCGATCAGGAAGTCGTGGGTTTGAATCCCAAGACCTGCTCCCCGGGTGCTGTGTTCCTGGCTGCCTGCTGCTTCACTTGGTGAATGGGTTAAATGCAGAGGAAGAATTTTGTGCTGTCCACACTGTGGTGTGTTCATGTATGACAGAATGGTTACTTCACTTACTGTATTTATTTCCGCAGTGATCCAACTCTTTATTTTATAGCGTTTTGTCTCTTTAGTGATTTTTTTTGGACTGGTGCAAACTGATTCCAATTTAAGTTTTTGAGCAGTGGGGCTAGGTCCTAGAAGTCAATTTTAAATTGTCAGCCAATTCCTCAACAAATTGAGTTAGGGATTGCTAAAAACAAGTTAATTCAGAGAACAAATTTCATGAACCTAAACTTCACTTGAGTTGCCCAATAGAACGCCACTGGCACAACGACAGAACACTAAATTTTTTTTTTTTTCAGTGTTGCATGATAAAAATAGCAACAGTCCTATTTTATGGTCATATAATAAAATCATATGTCATTTTTGTGGTGATTTTGTGGTCTTTTTTTCCTCTCCTATTTAGACATGTCCAGCTCAGCCAACTACCCAGAACTCCCTAGTCACACAATTCCACTACCTCTGGGAGACTGAAGACTAGCACATGCTTTATCTGAGTCACATGAAGTGCCAGCATCATTAAAGAGCTCATTGTGTTACATCAGCTAACAGACGCCCCTGCTGGCTAACACCATGCAGAGTGATGGGGCACGCTGAGACAAAGTGCTGTTTAAGGGCCCCACACTTGTTTTGTTTTGTTTTTTATTTACTCTATAATTTCTGGAGAAGTATATTTTTATATACTGACAGAATACAAAATTATTCCACAGTATTCCACTAACCCAGCTTTAGCCTGAACTTTACTGGTATATACATTTGCATGGCTTTTCAAATACTAGACTTGAAAAGCCAAAAAGAGCCAGTCATTAGACAAAACATATCTTCTTATTCCAAAGGAACCCCATGGACCTCATGAAGAGCACTTCAATTAAACATAATACTGAACTTGACAATAAACAATAAAATAGAATAGGATGTGTCACAACTGAGTGGTGGTGCAGAGGAACTCCTGCGTCTAGCGGAGGCTTGAAACCCTCAGTAATTAAAATGACACACACTAAGCAGATTTTCTATCTCACTGCAGTAGGAGAGGAAAATGTTCAATGTGGGCTTGATTTCTTATCTACCAAACCCAATTACTGGGGAAGAAGGCTAGCATGCTTTGTTCTAAGCTAAATTAAAGCAAGGGCATTTTCTTTCAGTGCACAATGTCAGTGACTTGAAACTGTTTAAGCTGTTTTTGCATCTTGCATGCAAGTGTGTGGGCAGCAGAAGGCTTGCATATGTTAATGTTTGATTTGGCTTACATGAAATATGTCCACTGAACATCAGTATGGCATGTTCCACATAAATAAAGAGGAGTTTCACTATTTACTATAGAGTTTACTCATATAGAATTATGACAAAGTCATTTAAAATAGTTTGATGGGAATGCTCTGTTCTAGAGAAACTGGCCAAATCAGAATAGTTCTCAATAATGATAATGATCAGACATCTGAAGCGTTTGATTCCTCACCAAAAGCTATAACATTATGTTAAGTTTGTTTTTAGATTAGGTTGACCTAAAGCATTTTTAATGTGTTCAGTGCTGACAGAACTATGTTATTAATTTTGAAAAATTGGCCCAATTTCAAAGAATCCCTACAGAACATGCATCTGAATCTATTATTGATTACATATATACATAAGGGTCAGAGTTCCAGACAGTTTTCTAAGTCCAGCCCTGGTCCACTTGCTGTTTTATATCTTCCTGCTCGAACACACCTAACTCTTCAGCTAATGATGCAATTTCCTGAGAAAAACCAGGTAAAGTCTGCTGAACAAATCATGCATTTTATGATTATTGTACATAACGCATAATTTACACATGAATAAAGTATGTTCCAGCAACATAAGTCTTGCCAATAACAAAATGTGTTAATGCAACATATTTTATTAATATGGACATGATGTGCAGATTTGAAGGGGTAGTGTTGCAGTACAGATGGTCTCCCTGCAAAACACAGATTTAAGCCAATACCGAATAATGTTTGTTGGACATCTGTTGTGCTCTCTTTGTAACAGTTTTAGGAGGACAAGTGCTGATCTAAGGTGCCTGAACCTTCTGATCTCAGGTTGTTGGCTGCAGTGCAATGAAGCCTGCACTTCAACAGACTTGTTTGCAAATGCGTTCATGTTGTGTTGCCATTGACTATTCCATGTTTGTGCGTCTTTAATTCTCGTCACATCATTTTAATGTCACAAACCAGCCCACCTGCTGACTGTGCCATGGCCTTGATATGTCTGCTGCTGTTTTGAATATGCCGAATCAGACACATCAGAGGTGTTGAACTTGTGATGATTCATGGCTGTGAGAAGGAGCTTCTAGCTTTGTTAAGGGAATAATGGGTTATTTCTGGCTGACTGTCAATGCTAATAGAAGCAGTCAATATAAGAAGTTGATGTGAGTAACAACCTTCTTCATTAAACTGCAACAGTCTATTAGCAAGGTCTCCTGGGAAACAAAGAAGAGAAACAAATGGTATGTTGACTCAGCATGACCTTTCCATCAATCCATCCAAATTTTACAAGGGAATAAGAAAACACGTTTGACATAAATGATGTTGGATTATTTGCCACTCTTTCAAGTGTAGTTTAATCATCATCATGGCAGAACAAACAGCTGTCAAGATGCACCGAAGACACAATGCAGTCACTGCGGGGACAAGTTTGCTGTCACCAGTTATCATACTGATGTCTTACTACTCGATATGCTAACAATCTGCCAGAGAGTTTGGCTGTTCAGCTGGAGAGCTTTGTAATTAAAGTATGTACCGTAAGCAAAAACTACACTCAGGTAAAAATACTTCTAAGTAGGCAAGTTTGATCTTCAGTGGTGCCACAGCCATCTGCAACTGGGAGTCCAACAGTGCAATTGCCTTTCTTCTTTCTAGGTGGATAGGATCTCCCATCATGCAGTATGATGTTAGCCAGCACAAGCATCTGTTAGCTGATATAACAGAATTGGTGGTTAATGCTCTCTTCCAAGTGTGTTGAGCTCTTTACTGACGTTGCATTAGCTACTTTTCTGAAAGATGCTTCAGGAAGCATGTGCTGGCCTTCACCCTCCCATTGTTGGTGGCATGGTGTGACTGCGGGAATTCTACCTAGTTGTTAGAACTGGACACAATCAAAGAATTACAAGAGTCAAGTAAAACCTGAATTCGATTTTTGTGTCAATTTTCTTTAGAGCTGCAAGTCAAGTAGGTTTTATTGTCATTATAACCATATACACACAGTACACACCTTCAGGACCATGGTGCAACACAAGAACAGAACACCACAAGACCGTAAGTGCAGCCAGGACAAAAGAAGAAAAAACAAAAGAGCAACAAAACTACCGGACAAGACAACATTTAGTGCAATTAACAACAGCTACAGTACAAATCTGAATGAATACAGTATTATGATAGGTACAGGGGGTTGTTGGGTTATGACAGTCTTGACATACGATGTTTCGAGTTTACGACACTCACTTCCATAAGTACATTGGTTGTGCGCAGCGGAAAAATACGCTGTATACACAGAATATGGGGAATACACATGAGTGAGGGAGTTGGAGTTCTCCAGTACACTTACCTGTTAATAGCACAGGTGTTTTACATTCGTTTTTTGTTATTTTTCTGTTATTATAATACAGTGAAGTACAGTATATTCATGCCATTTTCCTTCTTCTGTGGCTTAGTTCTGTTTTTATGTGTTTTCTGTGTTTTGACATACCAAAATTCGGGTTACATCACGTAGGAACGGATCTATGTCTTATCTCGAGGACCCTCTGTACAGAACAGAGAGTTACATATGCAAAAATGCAAAACAGGCAGTGCTGGATTGGCCATCGGGCAAACCGGGCTTTTGCCCCGTGGGCCGATGGTAATTTTGAACCGGCCACGTAATTGTGGGCCGGCACGGAATCCCGTCAGCACCCCCACTCCCCCAGGGCGAAGGTAAATAAGGGCCGGGCAGGTCATTTTGGGCCGGTGCCCCTTCCTTAGTAGCCCTCCTTAGTACTAATTTACTACTCCTGAGTAATTTTTGTATGCAAAGACATTGATATGCCCAGGATGACACTAAGTTTGGGAGGCAACATTGCAGAGGCGTTACATGAACGTTTACAATTAACGTTCTTGTGGCGTTCTTTTCTCTCCACCCGTATTCAGACGAAATCCCTCCCATGCGCTCGGATTTGTTAGAACTAGGCCGCCTTCTGCGCTCGAATAGGTTAGAACAGCCCGCCTCTTGCCCTCGGATTGGCTATTCGTACATAAGAGCGTGTGTATATACATTTTTAACCAATCGTAGTGTAAGAGGGCGGGGCTTTCCGGAATACGGGTGAGGAAAAAAATTGCGCGCGGAGAGGCTCGTGGTGGAAAAACTGCCACCCAAAACATTCTGTGGCAATAACGAGAGACCGGGTACCGGGTGTTTGTGTCCAAAAATAAATGGCATTTCCATGTAAAGCGTATAACTGGGTGACTAAAGCGAGGTACTAAGGGGTTGGGCAGGTGTGTGTGTGTGACAGTGAGAGGGAGAGACGAAAAGAGAGAGAGAAAGGGAGAGAGAGACGAAGAGAAAGCCGCTGGTAAAGCCAGTCGTTCCGGAGCGGAGCAGACCAGGAGAGGAGATGTAGATCCAGACTGAGGATGCTGGCCAGGAGGCTAGACGGCAGTGCCGTTCCTGTCACATAATGTAACACGATAACAAAAGCCCTAATACCTTGCAGATGGGAAGATTTTGACGTTTTTGTACCGGTTCTCTTGCCAGTCAGCGCTTGAACAGGCTGATCCACAGTGTCCGTCTCGATGTGGGAGTTTTAAGTCTGTGTCATGGGCTCAAACGTCCAAACCGAGATCTCAAGAAGGAATAACGACCTCTACCATCTCCTGGAACCAGCAGCAGTTCACCACCTGTTAACTGAAGAGGTAAGTATTGCACTGTAGAATCTCATTAATACACTACAGGTTAAGATTGCAGTGCTTTCAGGTCCATACAGCTGCCGCAAGGCACACTGCTCCTGGGTTTAGTGAAAGAAAAATAATTTTTGGCTTACAACATGGCCCGAAAAATGGCTTTGGACGTGCTGGCAGTTAAAAAGAGCACCTAATAATGTTTAAACCTCACAAAACGATTTTCAGTCTATAAAACAAACGACCGAGAGATGTTAGCTTAGCCTCGCATCCACTCGAAAGCTGACCAGCATAGTAGCCCGGACTGCTGTGTCAGTTTAGCCTAGCCTAGCCCACGGTTTAACAGCAGGTGAAACTGCACCAGCGAAGCCCCTAAAGCTCACAACAAAAGATGAAACACAATCTAGGGTAAAATAGGAGCCATTCTCCTAGTTACAAAAATACCTTTTTACAAATCTGTATCTGTGTTAAGAATGTATGTCCTCTAAGATTTTGCTCGTGGCACCACAGGTAGCTTCTCAGGAGACACTTGTCATTTTTTGTTTCCCAGAAGTGAAGGAGCATATGATGAATGAGTCACACATTCGGGTTTTAATGTAGCATGAATAATCAGCTGCCCATCAGGCCTGCAGGTTGTTTATATGAGGCTCTATAAAAAGAGATAAAAAAAATATTTTTATTTAAAAAACCCGACAAAACCCTGCACGCATGACTAGGATTTTGCCTGTGCCCTGCCTGTTTGGGGTTGTGTTTCGTTGTGTAAAGTCCATTGATAGTCATGCCAGTGACCCAGCTTGGTGGTCCATGCCTGCCACGCAGCAGTGAAGGCATGAAGGGAGGGTCTGGAGGACTAGCTCTAATCTTGAATCAGCTCTCTGCTGTCAGTGTGATCGGATCGATGGACTGGTAAGGGAAATCTGATTCCAGACACCTTTCTTTGAAAATACATGGGTATGCAAGCTCAGTGGGATGTTGCCTTAAGGTGAATCACCAGTAGCAAACAGTTTGTGTGCTTTCTCTCTCAGTTCACGCAGAACCCAAGGCTGGAGGCGCCGCATAAGGTGTGAGGCGTGCTTTCAGGATTTATGTGCTCACTTTTTGTTTCAGATTTAAAGTAAAGAAAGTATGCAGCATTTCCCCCTAGACACAGTTTGCTTTATGCGTCTTACAGTGACAAATGTGTCATTTAATGCTGACTCAAAGGTGTGTTTCTGATTTTTTGTTTATATGTAGTAACAAAGAGAAATCTGCACTTCTATGTAAGATTGTAGGACTGAATGCCAAGAAACACCCATGAATTAGGGGTCCAAGCACGTAGAGCGTGGGATCCCCATTGTATCTATGCTGATTTTTTTATCAGCATAAAATTAAATGTTAAAATTATTTTTCTGCCTCAAAACGCGTTGGGGAGCAAAAACCGTAAGGCGCACTTTGGTAGGTACATGCAGTACTCCAACCGCTACTCAGGCATCAAGAGCCACGTCATTGCACCAATAGGTGGCGCTATAACAAGCAGTTTTGCGTTGAGCCTCAGCAAATTTGACCCGTAAGTCCGATTTTCAAAATTCATTTTGCATATTATTCCTTGACATCAGCTAAATCAAATGAGACCCCGCCCATTCATTTCTGCCTAGTTAGATTGTTTGCTAATTTGCACAATATGCAAAACCAACTTTTGCGAACTAGTCACTGGTTTTTCGACAAATCTGCACAAGTGTGGTCTCGTTGGAATCGCAAGACACTCATTGTCAATAATTTTCAAAAACGGGCAAATTTGCAAACAGCATGGCCGCCATATGCAAATTAAGCTTGTCGACTTTTGCATACAATGAGTTACACTGCAATTACTCATAAGCCCTTGGGCTAATGCTTACCAAACTTCGTAAACACATGCAAGGTATCATTCAACAGCAGTACCCCAATTTTTGTCACTTGGTGGCACTATGACAGGTCACAAAGTGCTTATAGCACGAAATTGCCTCTATCTCTTCAGCCGTGGCCAATGAGAATTTCAAAATTTTGCGTCCTAGGCCTGAAGACATTGCTTGAGCACATTCTGGAATGTAATTGACATCATGTCACCGTATCATGAAATACATGGCCGATATCAGCCAAAGCAGCGCCAAAACATTCTACGTGGCAAAAGTCATGGTTATCCTAGGCCGACAAATCTCAAACTTGGTACAATTGTTGACATACAAGGTTAGTCCACTTTGCCCATTGGGGGGCGCTATAGCACATGTTCAAACATGATGATGGTTTTTTGAACAGAAATCATGACATATGAAACAGAAATAAACTGACTTGCATACACCCCTGATAGATGTCAACTTTAAAACCATGGAATTTTTTTCATAACTTTCTTTCTTTGAACATAATTTACATTATTAGAAAATTGTACTTTTACAAGCTAGCCTTAGGTTTTTTTTTTACCTATCTTCACAATTCTTGTCTTACATGAATCCAAAGAGACCCAAATCAAATAAAATAATGATCAAAAACTTTTGGACTTTTCTGAACAGCATGGCCAAGACCTGTGAGTACATTCACGCGGATGTGACGTAATTGACGCTAATTGGCCCAAATTGCTAAGACTGGATCTGATCTACACCAAATTTGGTACAGATGTTTAATGTGGTACCGCAAGGATTTCATTGACATCGGCCTATGGGGGGCGCTACAGTAGATAACTGCATTTATTGCTGTATTTCTTCCATGACCTGTACACTTAAAACCAGTCTAACTCATGATCTGTTGACGATAAAAGAGTGAAACTTGCATGAAATGGTCAGCCTGCTTATTGTTAAACTTTGATGCACCACAACTTGTGGCTTTTGGTGACACCACTTCACTCTGATTTATGCATAAACTGAAATACACTTCAATTATGGAATTTCTGAAACCAGACATCCCGATTGCAGAAAAATTTGTGAAAGGCTTCCACATTTGTGTATTTCAACACCTTGTAAAATTTGTATCATTTTGTCAAAGAATGGCTAAATGGTAGGCCAAAATGCACGTATGATAATTACACACAGGAAACTATTGAATGATACTTTTGGGATTTCAAGGCACATGTGTCTCAAAATGTTTATATATTGTCATCATCAGAATGAGCATGCCAAGTTTCCTAAGGTTTGCTGTTTTTTGCCAAAAATAGAGATTTCAAACCATATTTGTGGATATTGCCTTTAATGGGTGTATCTTGTGATTTCACACCATTGACACTAGGTGTCTTCTTAGAGCTACTTAATTGCTACTAGTTATAATTTGTGGTACCATCTCTTCAGTCAATTTCTGCAAATACCAAAAACCTATGAAATATTGTCTCAGCAATTACTCAGTGCTGTGGTTTGGAGGACTGGGCGCAAACAGCTTGGAGCCGTTCACGGCTATATTTTCCAGTTATTCTTGACATGTGAAAATGTTTGTGTGTAATTAATACATAGATTTCTGTTCCACAAACCTCCCATCAGTTTTTGGATCTCATGTTTTGGGGTTCCTGCTCTGTGTCCAGTGTGCATTGTGTCATTTAGAATTTCACACAGTGAGCTCCTCTTCCTATCACCTATTGTGCTCCCAGATGGCAGGATGGCAAACGTCAGTGCCACACAAGTCTCTTAGGCCTCGTTCACATTTGAATCTTGGATAAATTAATGTGCTCTGAACGCCATAGGCGTTCTTGTAGCGCTTTGTATCTGCACTTGATTGGCGTTACACTGGCGTTCGTCTGATGCTGTTTAAGGCCAGCCTGCAGCCCAATGTGTAGTTTCGTGTATTCACCTGTGGGGGCAGTAATTATTCTCTTCAGATTGTTTACGTGTTGGGATTTGTAGATTTACATTTTCCTTCAAAACTTGATTTGTCACGGTTCCCAGAACAATTGATTCGTGGGACATATTCAGTCAAGTAACGCAGTACCAGCATTTTCTTTGCGTTCGTCAGGATTTCGGCAGAAATTGACGCCAAGAAAACGTTGCATGCAGCGTTTTTTTTTTTTTTACGCCACCCGAACGCGCAGCCAACCGAGCGTCGGGAGTGAGTCTGCGGTCACCTGGCGCCATGAACGGCAGAAAAACGCCTGATTCACATGCCTGTGTGAACGAGGCCTTACTTAGCTGAGAGCCAGAGTTAAGGTCACTTGAGCATTGTGCATGGGTCAAGTCTACAGTAAACTGAGTGCAGTTTTGTGTCTCCCAGTTGAAAGTGAAAGTGACCATTCTGTCATGCGTGAACACACCACAGCACACAGTGTGGACAGCACAAAATTCTTCCTCTGCATTTAACCCATTCACCAAGTGAAGCAGTGGGCAGCCAGGAACACAGTGCCAAGGGAGCAGTGTGTGGGGACGGTACCTTGCTCAAGGGTACCTCAAAAGTGCTTAGCAGTCTAGGGAATCAAACCAACAACTTCCTGATCACAAGGCAAACACGCTAACCACTAGGCTACCAGCTTCCCCATGGTTACCAATGGTATAAGCAATGCTGCAAGCCACACACACACCGTATACGGTATAACAGGACAGATAGTGAGCCTTTTTAACAGAATGTAGGCCTAATAAATACACTCAAAAAAGTAGATACGAGCAATATGATGACATTTTTTAATTATTGTAAGTTACATCACAATATTATCAGTGCTTCATTAAAAAGAGAGCATAGAAAGTCCTGTTTAATTGGATTTGGATGCAGTATGTGAAACATTGAATAATAATACTGCTATTTATTTTTTAAATATGTGTTTGTTCCAAAACTGAACTTCATAAACAGAACAGCTCCAGAATTGTAGCCTCTAATTAAAATACAGCTTTTATGAATGACCAGTCACAATTATTGTTCTATTCTCACCATAACTTTAGTTTTAATTTGTTTTAACAAGTTGTTTAATTTGAGAGGTTTGGGTTTTTTTTTTGAGTAGTTTGCCTTTTTGTTTTCTATCATGGAAAGCAGCATCACATGGCCAGAGTTGAGCTAGATATAGTTGAGTGGAAAATTGAGAAGTTTTTAGATCTGAACACAAGGAGGACCATTATTGAAGTTGTGGCAGAAGCCCCATCCACTGTCTGAACTCACAGTGTTTCTGCTGGTAACATCACTCGCAATGTCTAAGATTTTACTGCCACAGTAAGAAAATGAATCCTCTTGACAACAGTATGACAACAAATGTGGGTGCCACGCCCACCAATGTTTGTTTGAAAATACTAAATTGTTCGCCACCCTCCCCCCTTGTGACAGTAACCAACCAGCATGCACCCCCGTTTGTCAAACTGAATTTGCCACCCCAGGTCCCCCTGCAGCACCCATCCCTGAGCGACAAAATGAAATTGCCACACCAAACCTCAAGATCCACAAGAAACACTCAACATATAGGTCTGAGATCTTAGTTTAAGTGCAGCTCTCACCATAGTCTTGTAGTAATGGGACAAGCGTCACTACGCATTTAAGATAATCAAACATGTCTTGCTTTTGTACCAAACCCTTATTACAAACTGTGCTTTGAGCATTTTACTTGTCATCTGAAAACCCCAGGCATGTGATTTCTCAGGCATCTTTGGTCTCTTGGTTTCAGTGATTGGTTAAAGCAGTGCAGTTGGTTGTTGCATTCTGAGGCGAGATAATGTGGCTGCATAAACTAAACCAGTTCTAATACATTTATTTTCCCTTTTAATTTCATAGAAACAATCCTTGACTTTTTCCAAATACATTTGCTGATTAAATTTGTTGTAATTTAGACTACAATTTTTCCTTGAACAAAGACGAGCAATAAATATAGAAATGAAAACTGAATTGGTGTTTCTGACTGCTCAATATCAAAATATGGATAAGCCCCTGGACAAACTGTGCTGCTGTTAGTATTTATGCAGCGTTAATGCATTCTAACATAGCTGGCATTTTCAAGTAGTTGATGCTAAATTGGATCAGTAGGATGGATGGGAGCGATTCCTTACATCACTGCCAGGCATTTGTTGACCAGTTGTAGTGACTGCTCCTAATACATTATGTACACATGGAAGCTAGTACAGAGACCACAAAAGATAACATTGATTAAGAGTTGAAACTTTGTATATTACAGTCTGTGACTGCAAAAAAAAATGAGGCACGTTTTTCCTGAGCCGTAATGATGGTAGAGCAACTCTCTTCTGTCACCTTGCAGTGTATTAGGGAGAGTGGTATGTGATATCCTTGCTTAGCAGAGGTCTCTGCAAGGTGGGCGCACCCGCGGGTCCTGCGTGATCTGCAAAATAATTTGAGGGCAGGATTAATTTTGAGACACCACCGTCATAGCAGGTAAACAGCCAACAGGTTACAGAATTGTGCGGGCACGTATGCCACAGAGAGAATCATGGTAAGCAGCAGGCATAAACCGCTCTAAATTTTGCAGCTCTGCTGAATAGTTGAAACAGTTACTGGACGTTATCAATTATGTGTGGATTATTAGTGTTGTCCAACCTTGAGTTAACCCTGATGCCAAAACCTGGTATAATATTGGTGCCGTCTCTTATTGTTCATGAATGCATATATTTTTATTGCAGGAAAAATACACTTTATCAAATTATCAAAAGGTTTTAATCAGCAGGGACCAGTTTTCTAAATTTTCAGTAGCAATATTTGACTGTATTTGATGCATATTTATGAATGTTACATTAGATAAAGGTCACGTGCATGTTCAGTTTACCGATACCTTTGGCAGTGATTTGTGTTTACACTGTATCTATAAGATACTTATGTTTCTAATATTATAATTTGTGCATTTTGCAGAAAGTTTTATTCGGTGTGGTGGGTACAATGCTGCAGTGTTTGTTCTGTGACTTTTCTCAGCGTACATTCATTCAGGACACAATCTTGAGTCCATATAAATATTCATAACGATGCTCATCAAAGACAGGCGTTTCCTGCCTCACTGCGTTTCATTATGTCTTGCTAATACGTGCCAGTTAGTCTCTTGTCAACACAACTCAATTTATTCCATTTTTAATGTGGAGACCTCATTTAACACTGGCCGTTGAGGGTACTAGCCTGTAAGCAGAAATCAAACCTCAGGTTGTTTTTTTTTCCAGTGTCCTGTTCCTGGCTAGCAGTTATAATTATCTGCCCTTGTTGGTATAATGAGGCTCAGTGGGTGAGATGCTTCTGTTTGATTTGCCCTAGCACCTCCCAGGTACTTTCAAACCCTTCCTCTCCAAAAACCATCCATCACTGTTCACAGGTCAGAGTAATAAATGTACAAGTCATTCATTTACTCTTGTTCTCTCTGTTGATGCTGTTAAATAGCCTGAAACCAGTTTAGAGCAGCAGTGTTGACTACCTTTCTAATGTCTTTAGACTAATGAGGAATAGATAGCCTGGTGCCACAGTGGGGTGGCATTTGACACTAAGGTGTCACTACATGATAGTGATGTGAAAGGATTAAAATGAGGAAAATCCCTCATTCCAATGGAATTTATTTATGTCACATTTCACAAAAAAGTAGTGGTGCAACGGATCAAAAAACTCGCGGTTCGGATCGGCTCACGGTTTAAGTCACGGATCGGATCAATTTTTGGATCAGCAAAAAAAGAAAAAAGACAAGACAAATTTAACTCTCCATTTATTTATTTAAGTATTTTTACCCATTAAAA
>JBBPCY010000007.1:25258877-25276716 GCA_037974405.1 Brachyalestes nurse | reverse complement strand
TATGTATGTATGTATGTATGTATGTATGTATGTATATATATATATATATGTATACATGCTGTATTGAAGAAATTAAAACCGCCTATCAGGAAGTGCTGACACCATACGTTTTCTATAAATGTATATGTATAAGTGGTTATTTGGTTGATTTCTGTTAAAATACCTCAGTATGTAACAGTGTATGTGACAAAGGCTTTTTTTGTAAGAAAGCAATGGGCCTACCAGTCCATTAATTGGGAAATCAAGGACTGCATTTTTTCTTGTGTCCACAGAAACTGGTAATACCCTGGCCGAAAAGGCTGAGGGACCTCTAGAAAGACCCAAGTCAACCTTCAGCTGAGTCTGAGGAGAAGCAGCTTTTGGCCAAAGACCACCGCTGCCTCATGGCATGACCTCCACCCTCACCGTGCTGTGGACATTTTTGTGGAGGTAAAAAACTAAACATTTCTTATGGTGAATTGAATTGCCTACCTGTGTGCTAAGTGCTAAAATAAAAGTTTTAACAAAGTTGCCTCTGGCTGCCACCGTGGATCTATTTTAATTATACGAGTTTTATAATACTTACTGCTGTCCTACTTGGGTTTAAGAACAGCAATGTTAGTATTGGCAGATAAAATGTTTATTTAGGATGTTGTTTTACCGGATGGTGATTTATTATGTCAAATATATACTTACTGTGAAATACTGCTGCATAAACTTGTTGATGTTTTCTATAAAAAAAGAAATGAGGGCTTTGATTTATGTTAATAAAGGCATCTATGTTTCTGTGGGCTTAAACATGAACAAAAGTGCTTCACCTGCTTAAGTTTTCACAGAACTGTAGGAAAACAGGTGCTGGCATTCCTGGATTGTAGCATCGTTGCAGATAAGAAAATGCCATGCCGTTATATGCAATCTCATTTTCCCAAAGTGCAAAATCTTGGGCTGAGCAGAATGTAAACACACCGCAGGGGTGTTAGGAAAATGAGAGCGCTTCATTATGAGCAGAACAAAGCGTGGCAGATTTTCATGATTATCTTGATTATCTCATACCTATGTGTAAATGTCACAATTTCAGGATATTTTTAATGTTTGAACTTTACTTTACTGCTGCTTTTTTACTGCATAAGACTGTGAGATGAGGAGCCAATGGTATGACAGTGACTTAGCTCACTGATAGTGGGGAATTTGTTACATTGCAGATTTTATATATTGTGTCAACTATGCAGTAATTAGCTGGCTGTAGGCCAATTGAAGTATAAAAAAATATGCAAAGATAAATCCACAGCTTCAGTTTTGTCATTACCTTTTTGTCATTACTACACTAGGCTAAAGACATTTATTTTGCTTTGTTTCGTTGCATGACAGCCTTTGTTAGCTCAGTTCCAGAGAAAGAGAGATTTCATTATCTTTAGGGTACTTCTTTCTCTTTCTAGCATTTGACTCTATTTCAGTTTCTCTTCCCCTCCGTTATAGCTTCAGAACACAACAAAAGGAGTAGGAGCCCTCAATCTCAGGCCATTCAGTTCTTCACATGGTGTCTGTGTCATTGCTGTTGCACTGCTGTTGTAGGAACACTTTTCCATGACAACTTTCTAAAAGAACAACAGCTGGGATTTCCTCTGCAAATTACCTTTGAAGTGATTAAATAGTGTCTGATGAAAAATCTATAGGGAAAGATAAAGAAATGATAAAGAATTTCTAGTCTCTGTAAATGGAAAATTTGCTGCAAATGCTTACCGTTGGCCTTATTTATCAGGCATATTTGGGTAAGAATGCTTATCTACAATTGCCTTGGTATTTTTTTTTTTAACTTCCTGTTAAAAAACTTCCTTTTGATACAGCCACATGCCTTGTAAATACTAGAATTAACAAGAATAAAATGCTGTGGTTTTGAGACATAAACTATGTTTTAACTTCATGGAAAAATTGTGAAATAATTCTGGTGTATAACAACAAGAAAACACTGGCTCCAGTTTGTCAGAGGAGTATGTACGTTTTACTGGTATAACCACAGTTATACTAAGTTTACTGCATGGTGATTTTTTTAAATGGCTAAATAATAAATAATAAGTTATTTGATTGCTTTAAACCCCATTGATTGTGGGCTGGTTGCAGGTCAGTTTATTTATGAATACTCTTAATCCATAATTTTGGATGATGTGCTTGACTTGACTGTTGAATATGTAACTGTTTGCCTACCCTGCTCTTTAAAATGGCTTCATGAATATGACTGACCCTTACTCAGAGCTTCTCTTTTTCTTGCATTAGTCTGCTGGAAAAAAGCCAGCTTTCAGCCCTGAGATCTTTTGCAAAGCCTTGACTTCCCAATACAAAGACAACAATACAGTGAAAATATAGAACTAGCTGAATTACCATACTAACATTGCATAACATTAATGGTTTATACTGTATTTCAGTATTTGAATTGTAGCAGATGAGCTGTGAACTTGTTTAACAGTGCATCGAAATATTGTGATATTGCAATTCAAAATGTGACAGTATGCATTGTGGGAATGTGACAATAAATCATGGAGAGAAAACATTCTATTAATTATAATATTTTGATGTGTCTACATTGTTTTTAGGCGCAGTCAACAACCCAGTCCAGCGCATTCATGTCCGTCTGTTCTCATCTCTCTGCAAATGCTCTGTACTTCAGTGAACCTGCTGTCTTGTCTTCAGTGACATATTAAAAATACTTTTATACTTCCCAGTAAACAGGATGGTACAGTAATAACCAAGTTTACTCAGGATATCTCTGTTTTTTTCTTAAGGGCATTACCTTCTGACATTAGCACATGGATTTCAAGACTTCAAATGAAGAGGTAAGTTTTCCATGCTGTATTTATTACCATCTTACAGTACTGTATACTGGATAATGTTAGGTAGCAGGTGAGCAGTCAGTTCTTGAAGTTGTTGTGTTGGAAGCAGGAAAAATGAGCAAACGTGACTATCTATGTGGCTTTGACAAGGGCCAAAGTGTGATGGCTAGATGGCTGGGTCAGAGCATCTCCAAACAGATAGGTCTTGTGGGGTGTTTCTTGAATGCAGTGATTTAGACCATTTAGGTCATAGACACCCATAGCTCACTGATGCACTTGGAGAGTGATTGTTTTGTTCGGCTAGTGCGATTTCACAGAAGGGCTACTGTAGCAGAAAAAGTGTATCGCAGCTTGCTAAGTCTTGTTCACCGCCCAAAATGCCTACAATGGGCACATGAGCATCATAACTGGACCAGGTGACCTCAAATTTTTCTCAAAATTATGTGGATAGCCGGATGTGTATACGCCACTTACTTGGGGAATGGATGACCAAGTCCAGCCCTACATAGCAATGGCCTCTTTCAACAGGATAACGCACTTTTGTTCAAGAATGTAATATGAAATCTCAATCTGGTCAAGCATCTGTGAAATGTGCTTGACAAACTTGTCTGATCCATAGAGGATCCACGCCACAACTGCTCACAACGTCTGTTTAGATTCTGGGTTAAACTGAATGTTGGCCTAAGGTTGTTTTAAGGTCTAAGGTAGGACATCAGTCAACAAGCATCTTATTGATTTTGTAAGACTTTAGTAATACAGTTTAATGTAAAATTCTCATGGTAAAGAATATTTTTTGATAAGTTGCATTTGCAAGACTACATGACACCTTCCTAAGCCTTTCATGACACCCGGCATATATCTATATAAACATTTATAAAGGCTTATTCCATCAAGTGTCAGTTGTCATAAATGCTGCCTTTGTCGGTTTTGATTTTTCACCTCAACATTTATGACAGTTTATACTTCTTGAAATATGCCTTTATAAGTTTCATTTTTAAATGTTTATATTAAGTGCGTAGTCATGAAAGGCGGTGTACTGTAGTGCATTCTTTCTATCGTCAGGCAGCTTGTATAATGAACATGAACCAAAAGAAATCATCTAAATACCTTCTCCCTATGTGTGAGCAAATGTCTCACCATAAAGCACTGCAGCTGCCCCTTTAAACAGGCGATGTGTTAACCTCCCAGGCCCTGAATGGCTTGTCCTGTTGTACAGTGATCTGAAGGTTCCTGACGTCAGAGTATATCTCATTTATATTCCCCTCATGAATTGATGCTCTCGTTATTTAGATTTTGCAGCAATTTAGAAGACAGGACTGGCATCTCAATTAGCACTGATATCAATGTGGAAGGGCTAATTTGCTCACTGGTTAGCACAAAAATGGGCGCCATAGAACATAGCTCTTGAGTCTCAGATTTAGTGAGGATTTAGAGGAGCACATCTTTGTTTGCTGATGTGTAAGGCATTGTTTGTGTAATTATTTCACCCATACCCTTTATTTGTTGTCAGTTTACATTCATTTGTGACTCTTCCGTTGTCATTTGACCCCTATTTTGTGTAGATCTGAATTGCATGTTAGGGGTAGATGATAAGAAAATATTTATAATTATAAGTATATGTTTTCAACAAATCAAGTTAGAGCTGGCTCAAACAGCATTTAACAGGCTTTAAATACTTTTTTTTTCTGATAAAGTACTCAAATGCTCATTTGCTTAACTAAATAGTGATTCTAATGTAAAGTTAAGTTCAATTTTATGAATTATATACACACACATACTTGTACACTGACCAGTCATAACATTATCATTATCATTAACATAATCATTGACTTTTGAAGTGAGGGTCATAGGCTCCAAGGTCCCCAAGGCTTCTGAGCCACTGTAACACCAGGTGCTAAAAAGGTTAATGCTGGCTATGATAGAAAGGTGTCAGAGCACATATGCATACTATTGTCATTAAGGGGTGTACCTAGTCTGGAGAAGTGTTTAGGTAGGTGGTATGTGTCAAAGTAACATCAAATTGAATTCCAGATCCCAAGGTTTATATCCCACACCTTGAGAGGTGCCACTGGAATTAGATAATCAATATTATTCACTTCTGTCTGTGGTTTTAGTGTTGTGGCTGTTCAGTGTATGCATGTACCAGGCCACATACTAAAGGAAATGCTGAAATAAAGTTTTGTTGTGTATAATTCTGGTCACATTTAAAGCATGTTTCAAGTAGTGCACTTGAATCTAATCATCCTGTAATATAGTAAAAAGTGTGTGTCTTTCAGTGCAGGACAAAACTTGAAAATGAATCTCTTAGTTTCTTGGCTAATTGTTTCCATAGAAGATTAAAGATGTTTGTGTGTCTGCTCATTGCTCACAGATAAAGAAGGGGATTTATTTGCTGCAAGATGGTAATGAAGAGCCCTTCAATATCCGACTACACTTGGCTAAAGACATTCTGACCATTCAAGAGCAAGACATCATTTGTGTGTCTGGGGAACCTTTCTACTCAAGTGTAGGTTCTATTGTGCGTGTGAGTTCTAGAGTCCAAATGTTGTCTTCTTCCGATGAATGTGCTTTGTTGATTTCTTTTGTCAGGCTTGTTTTGTATTGTAGTTCAACTCAGCAAATCAGAATATGTGGCGTGGAGGTTATAAATATGTGCCTTAGGCTCTACATGAAAATAACCTGCTTCCCTGAGTTTGAGGAAAACAAATCTTGCCTTTGTCAAGGCTGAGTCACCACTCTTGGGTATTCAACACATCATGCGAGCAGCAGTGTTTGAATTTCTCTTTTAGAAACTGAATTTCATTAACAATTTTATTGAACTCTGTTGCTGCTGGAAAAAATATGAAATGTATATTTGGAGACATTTTGACCATTTTGCATGATGGCAATATTTACCTTCATATAAGCATTTAATTTAAGTTTGGTACCAATAAATATCTGTTAACCAAAACAAGATTTGAATGAAGTAAGACTTTTAAAACAATAATGAGTAGATGAGTGTGTCATGATGAATAATTTTTCAAGATTTGATCAATATTATTTTGAAAGGTAAAAATGTGTTAAAGGCACAGAGTACAAAATAATCTGTTGACTGTGTGTTATTCACATGGCTAGTATTAGTTAATATTGTGCTTTCAGTTCCTTAAGAAAAAAGAGATGAAACAAGAATAATACAGTTTTTATAGTGTTTGGGCACCACATGGCCAAATTCCATATTTCATTGATTATTTAAAATGAAAAAAATGTATACACAAACTCCACAGCAAACGAATTTGCTTGGCCAAAAATGTTACCGATTTGATTTAAATAAGCAAATACCTATGATTTGATAATTACACCATTCTTTTAGCCCTAGCCTCTTGTTTCTGAAACAACCACATTGAAAGATGTATCCTGTGGAAAAGATGTTACTGTGTTTCAGAAGGATCAAATTATTGGCCTGAATCAAGCCAAGAAGTAAGAATATTGCTGAAATTACTGGAATTGGGTCAAGAACTGTCCAGTACATTATTAAAACCTAGACAGATAGCAGTGAACAGTCAACTTCGCAAGAAATGTGGTCAGATAAAACCGGAGGTTGGACTCTAAAGCAATAATAAAGGTCATTTGGTGTAATGAGGCCAGATTTGCCAGGAGTGGCTCAGGGAGCATAAAGAAGTCATTTTATATGAACTGGCCACTATATAATCATGACCTGAAACCCTTTTAAAGTCTTTGGAATGTCCTGGAGAACACTAAATAAAGTGGATTGACTCTCCCATCACCAATAATTAGTGCAACTCCTGATGAAAAAAAAATCTGTAAGCAAATATAACATTTCAAGAAATTGAAGCTGAAAAGAAACTCGTTTCTCCAGTAGGTCAATCCCTGTAACCTACAAATAACTTCTTTAAAAATGCAGCTTGAAGCTTTTGGAATTTTCCTCACAGTCCTCTGGCTTGAACATCATTGCAAATCTGTGTATAGTTCTTAAATTGGCTGTACATTAAAGGTGCCCTAAGAACAGCGCAAAAGTTGACGTGTTCTACAAATAAGGAGAAAAATATCTTAAACAAGAAGATAAAAAACTAGCTGGATACAAAAAGTATTTGCAAGCTGGAGACTTAGCAGGGTGTGCAAAATTTAATGAAAGCTCATTAAACATGAACAGAAAAAAGGTTCTTTATAACTTGTTTACTGATGTCTCATTTACTTCTTTTCATTTAAAAAATAAAGAGAATATGGAATTTAGCCAGGAGTACCCATGTTGCATTATAGTATAGGCTTCTATATACTGTATTTTATAATGCAGCAATTATGAGAAATACCTGTCTGTCTTTAGGTCAGCAACCTCTGCATTCGTAATTCTGTCAATACCAAGAAAAGCTTGTGCTATAGAATTCAGCCTGTGACCAACAACTCAACATAAATAGGTACATCTGGCACACACTGAAGATAACTTACATTATATTTTTACAGGAAAGAACTGTTACAATACGACGACAGACAATAGGAGGATTTGGCTTGAGTATAAAGGTAATTTGCGAGCATGCTGTGTTGTTCCCAAAACAAATCATGCCTCATATTTTGTTAAAAACACACACACACAAAGGTGATTCACCCACATCTATTTTTCATAGGGTGGTGCAGAACACAAAATCCCTGTTGTGATATCGAAAATATCGAAAGAACAGAAGGGTAAGTTATTTTTGTCTAATCCACCTGCATTACCTGGAATGTTTGTTTACTTTTACTTTTTGTCTGTCTAACTGCTGTTTGTTCTTGCTCTTTCTTTGCAGCTGAGCTCTCTGGTCTTCTTTTCATAGGAGATGGGATTCTCCAGGTGGGATTCAACTCACATTTTTAAAATGCTGTCAGTCACTGCCACTTTTAATACTGTGCTAATAATTTAGTCTGAAGGACATTTTGAACCTCCCATAGTGCTGAAAAAGATTGATTTACATTCCTGGCCTGAAGCCAACCCTGTCTACTGAAGCTCACACATCTCTGGATAGTCCAGGATATTTTCTCCGTTCTACCTTTTTCATTTGACTTGGGAGTATTTACCGTTATCTGAACTTGAAGAGCCAAGATGTAGGCTTTTATTTATTTATTTATTTAATTTTTTTTTTTTTTACCAAAAGCGGCAACTTGTTTTGTGATAAAGATTGACCTGGTTAAATAGGCATGCACTTAATTCTCGCTTGCTGTCCTTTAACTCCTGTAATGTTGTCTTTAGATAAATGGGATAAATGTGAGGAGTTATCGCCATGAAGAAGTGGTATGTGTTATTTAAAAAGATTTTTATTATTACATATTGATCCCTTAATAATAAGTATCCCTTAATAATAATTTGAAGTATTTTAACTCTTTGACTCTTTGTATAACGCAGTGTACAATTTAACTTCTAATTTAAGCGTGAAAGCAGCCATAACTCCCTTCTTCAGGTCCAGGTTTTACGGAATGCTGGGGAAGAAGTAACTTTGACCGTGTCTTTCCTGAAAAGGACCCCTGCCTTTTTAAAGCTACCACTCTGTGAAGACTGCACATGTATGGATTCACTTTCATATGTACAGCCACATTTAGTACTGAATTTTGGCAGGGTTGGGAGAAACTGTGTGTGCTTTGTCAAAATCTACTATGGAAGTATAGCATTAATAATTCTTGGGTGAAACTATGACACTGTATACTTATATAAAGATAAGTAAATATACAAATAAAATGACTTATTTGGTGGTGTGTTATGCATTGGCTAATCAGCACGACTAGTTTTCACCCAAACATGAATTGGCATAGATGGGGTGTATTGCTTTACACCTCTAAGAATTTCATTGGATATTATATTACAAACAATACATTGGGACACACAAGATTATCAGTAGAAACACTCAAGTAAAGTACAGATCTTCCAAAACAATATTATTTATAATATAAACTGTATGTACAATAGAAAGTACTTCATTACTGTAGTGTGTATATATATTGTTAATAGGGTTTATACATTATATTTACAATACCATTGAAGTACTTACTCAAGGATTTCCCTGGTTATTTCTGTTCTATGCTTCTTGAATGGTTGTCAAGAGATTCTGTTTATTTTTCTGTTTAAATGTACTTAGTTGTGCCATAGTTTCAGGAGGAATGTGAAAGCTGTGTCAGAATCTGCACTAAGTGATCTATATTTGTCCCACAGGTGTACCAAGTGATCAGAGCAGTGGGACTTCATCTCCACTGTGTGACAGTGGCCTACATCTGAACTATCACCCTAATAATACAGTGCGTAATTTATCAATAATGTTGCTTTAAGGTGCTTTTAAGAAATATGTGGAAGTAACAAGGATTCACTAAATGTTTTGGCTTTGATTTATAAGATTTAGAGGCTTTTTGATGATGCATTTTAATAGGCTTTTGGAATGCAAAATAAGGATTTTATTAATTGCTTCACTTCTTTTGCACGTTTCATACATTTCATTTGCAACACAAAAGGCTGTAAAACCAAGAGCTGAAAGACATTCTGAGACATCAAAGCATATTAAGAGCAGTCACAATGAATAAAGCCTGAAAAGATTAAAGCCGTGGAAAAATCACATGGAACGGAGTGAATTCTTTACTAGGATCTCTTTTAGGCTACCTTAAGCACAGTGATGCCTTCCTGGAGAGCCAAGCCCTAGTGCTTTTCTGAAATAACACAGAATTCTACTTATGAAGCATAATAAATAGCTGAAGAGTTGAGTTACATGAACACTTTATTGATTATCAGCTTAATTTCCATCTGTAGCATACTGTCAGCTACTACTGTCTATAATGTCCTCTAACAGAAAAACTGTGCTTGAAACATTGCTATAATAGAAGCCAGTGGGCAGATCCTGAAGCTTCTTAAATGATCTACTGTTAAAAGTGTTACAAGTCATTTTCTGATGTGTTACTAAGTATAGTGATACATCTTTGATAATTGATAGTTGACCAAATTCTGCAGATCTGTCTCACATTTGGCAGAGAAAGATCACTGGAGCGTTCCCTTAATGCAGGTAGACCACTATAGTCAAGAATGAGACTGGCATATTGGCTTAAGAACCTTTGTTTGCTTCATCTGCTTAGGACACCCTGTCTTGCTCATCTTGGCCTACATCACCAGGGCTGCGCTGGGAGAAGCGCTGGGTGGATCTGCGACTAATCCCCCTGCTTCACGCTAGACTGTCACAGTATGTCCCCGGCTCTGACATCTGCAGGTGAGCCAAGCAGAAACCATCCAATAAACCTCTATCCTCTATGAGTATTGAATGTCAGTTTTGTGTGTCCTATTGATCTCTTGTAAGTTTTCTAATTTGCTATAGCCTGAGGTACCATGTAGCAATTAAAGAGAGTTTTATTGTTTTGATGCAACACTGAAGGGTAGAGCCTTATCGTGTTTTAGCCATGTTAGCATTCTCACCCATGATACCTGAAGCACTTATGAACTAATTTTCTTGAACAAGCTGCGATGAAATTAAGCTTTGGGAAATTAAATCTTTGTAACCAGAGATTAATTGAAAGTGTTTATATTTTAATTTGGAACTAATCTAGATTGTAAAGATGTTTTGGTTTGAGTTTGCCATCACCTCCCAAGAGTGTGTATGTTTTAATCTCCTCAGGCAAAATGCCTTTCAAGTCATTGCAGTGGATGGGGTTTGCAGTGGAGTAATCCAGTGCCCCAATGCTGAAGAGTGCACAGACTGGCTCCAAGCAATAGCATCTAATATATCTGCTCTCACAAAGCACAATGTGAGTATTGCTGTACACTTATTTTGATAAACTGTTCCCTTAAATTTTCTGAGACTTATAGCAAAGAGAACTTCTAAAATGAGTTCTAAATGAGCGTCATTACCTCGTGCATTTCTCTTTAGACATTTGCATTAGTTTGTTAATTTAGGATTTTTTTTTGTGTTGAACATGACAAACCTGAGAAATGAACTCATAACATTCTCTGTGGTCAAACTGACTTTGAGTCAAAAACTTATTTTTAGATCCTGTAGTACATTGTCAAATTCTTCTAGTTACAGGCTCCTCCACATTGTGAATCACTGCTTTTGGATGATCTATTACTCAGATCCATGCATTATGCAGTCACAATGCCACAGACTGGCAAGTCAATTAGAGCACACTCAAAAAGCTCTAAAGGCTATGCACTTCCCTGCCTGTTTCTGAGGTTAGGAGTTTCTCCTTTAATGGGAGAGATATTATGTTGTAGTTTGTTTATTTATGTGTCAGAAAACAGGGCAGAGTGTGGTGCCCTTGGGGTTGGGATTGGGAACCACTGATCTATAGGGATGTCAGTAGACCCTATTTTAATACAAATACACATGACTCAACCTTTCATGCCCAGACTGCCTTCAAGTAGGCATTGCTTAAGGTTTTGCTTTTTCATTTCAGCAGGACAATGTTCAGCAGGAAACTATTATTCAGTTGTGTAGAACAAAACACAAAAACTGACATATTTTTCCAGTTCTTCTCTCAGCTAGCTGTTTTACTCTTCGGAATCTGTTTTTGTTTATTGCAGCCTTTGAATTTCCATCTTGCAACAGTCTATTTTGACAGTCTATTTTGAGTGCCCCCCTGAGTGAGCAGTTCAAGAGTAGGTAGCGAGTGGCTGGCGTAATGATCAAGATGAAGCCAGTAAAAATGTTGATGAAGAATAAAGCCTCTGGGCAGCAGCAGCCGCTGATGATCGGGTATGAGTATCTGTTTTCACGAAAGGCGGTTATCTGGTTTCTGGATAATTGGGGTGAGGCATGGCAAAGGTCATTCTGTGAAAGCCTGTGCACTCGTCTTGCTGAATCATCTTAGAGACCATGCTAAAGATCGTAGAGCTTAGAAGCCTGTTAAATTCGTTCTGATAATTGCGATTTTGCTTGTCCAGCTTCTAACAGTGTGAGTTCATGAAAGGTTATTCATATTGATGGAGCCACAAAATAGCATTATAGCTTTAGGTTTAAAATTTTATGACTGTAAAATCAACTGGGCCTACTGTATGACCTCTCTCAAATAGTTAAAATTTTAGAAAGGACTTAAAGAAGGATTTAAAAAGTGAACTGAGCACTCTGCCCCAATGCGACCAAAATTCACGGAGCCATTCTGGGGAAATCCAGGACGCATACCCAACAAAACCAACTGCACAATCAGTTCAGGTGTGATAGATTGATGAAGTAGTCATTAACATAATGTCTAACTTTGGAACATCAGTCTATTAGGGGTAAAATGGCAGCATAGTACCATACTGGTCACAAAAAACACAGTTAGATCTTGCTTTAAATAAGAAAGTAATAAGGAAATCTGTACCTTTTTGCAGCTAGATTTTAAATATCATTTGGACGTCCTGAATTTCTACAGTATTTTACCTTGTACACAATGAGAAATGGAAGATTGTTCCTCTTTCGATCTCTTAGTTTTGTCTCACTTTCACACATGATTTCAAGATCATACCATGCTGAAAATTTAATATGCTCTTTTACAGGTCAAGAAGATCAATAGAAACTTTCCTGTAAATCAGCAGGTAATGTCTTTATTGAATCTTACATGTGGATTTTGTAAACCCCCCAACACCCCCCTCCCCCAAATGTACAGGTGGCTTTCTGTATATTTTAGAATGTTTCCATGTTTTTCACACACTCACTCCAAATAATCAACTGTCTGAAATGCATTTCCTGAGTAGATGTGGGTGCGTAAGAGCAGGGAAAACCCTAAAATGTCTGTGGCAGGAGGACCTCCAGGAACCAGTGGTTTATAGTAACATAAGTGATCAACATCAGAAGTTTCTTACTGTCTCTCTCTTTTTTCCAGATAATTTACATGGGCTGGGTGGATGAAAGAGAGCAAGACTTGGCTCAGGACCGAATGTACACACCAAAGTTCCTTGCCTTGAGGGGTTCATCTCTCTTCAAATTCTCGGCACCTCCAGTGAGCACTTAGACAGGACATCTGTGTGTTATTTTGTTTACCACCGTTCGTTCATTATTGAAATGTCTTTGTGGCAGGAAAAGCTTTTCACCTCACTAAGAGCATTACTGTCTACAAATCTGCCAAATGGCCTTAAACTCCAAGGTTTGTCATTGGCAGCCCTCTGCTGTGTGGGCTAGATTCAAAATCATTTCATAAACCATGAGAGCTATTTACCACTTTCCTCCGTTACACCCACTCTATATCATGTTATTTCATCACTGTAATATCATTCTATCTCAATAACTATCTTTATCATTTTTGTGGGGAGGAAAAAACATTGAGTTGTGAAGGTTGTAAATTTATTTCCTATTGTGGTCCAACTATTACTGTATTTCATTTGTGTCTTGCTTAATCTTTGCTGTCACCATCGTTATTTGTATATCCACTTTGTAAGATTGTGGGAAATCCATTAATCTATTCATTCAGGGTGGGCTAAAAGCATGTAATGTGATGATTTCATATCTTCTGCACACAGATTCCATTTAATCTAACCTCAATACCAGCTATTACCTCTAAAAGACACCTTTCACAACTCGGCAACATAATTTGAAGCTTAACATCAATAATGTTGGACATTTCTGATTAAAACAATGCTTTTAATGTGATTTAATGATTTAGAGATCACATAGTTTTTATGGCCTCATTGCTTCCTCTGAGAGGGTCAGAGCTGAACACATTTGAAAAAGCATTTACTGTGTTCTTCAAAAGGTGTGCAGTCTAAGACTATCCCATGTAGGAGTTTTATGGTGAATAATCACAGTTAACCATAAGAATCATCTGTTGCATGGGCCTTCCAGACATACTTTCCATATTTTTTGTGTTTGTCTGTTTAATTATGCTCTAAAATGTTTTCTTGCCCTGCTACTAAACAGATATGAACGTTTGGCACTGATTAATCTGTGTGCAGTGTTACATTGGCAATGATGCTGGTCAACAACACCAAAAATTAACAGGCGTCACAAATTAACTTCAGCACCTAGAGAAGTTTCGCTTACATTTTGCTTCTTTAGGTTAGTGTGGACGACTTCAGCATTACTCAGTGTTATACAGTGTTTATTTGGTGCTGTTTGCTATCGATTCTGTTGGCAGCAGGAATGGCCTTAAATCTAGAAACAGACCTACATAATGATTTCTTGTAGGCAGTTCAGGAGGGCTAAGTGGACCTTTGAAATTATCTAAGTCAGATTTCTCGCCTCCAACGAATTTTAGTATCCTTCCTGTTCTCATACACTTTATTCCAGCTAACAGGAAAATTAATAGGCCGTTCCTGAATCAAGATCAGATTTGTTATCTGCATATCTAGGCACTGACTAAGAGTGTTTTTCAAAATGTTCTAGGTAACGACTTGGGACTGGACCAGAGCTGAACAAAGCTTTACCATCTACGAGATCATGTGCAAGATTCTCAAGGTAACATCAGAGACAAAACAAGGAAATGTATAAACAAATCAGCATTTGAAGATCAGTACGGAAGCCATATACACTTTTTGTCTGTATTTGTTTTTGTTGCAATGCATTTTAATCTTGCACCTCTTCACTCTTCTTATTAATGCTTACAAACACTTAAAAATATGGAAGTAAAAACATTTCTTAAATTGTCCTTAAACAGTGCAGTCCATAAATAACTGGACAGTGATGCAGTTTACTTGCTTTGGCTTTGAACTCCAGTACACAGGTTTCAAAGCGAAGAATGTTAAGTTTAATTTGAGGGCATTTACATCTATCCCGTGTAAACTGTATAATCACTGCCGTTTCTGCCAGTTTCGAGCGCAACTTTCAGAAAAACTCCTAATGAACATGATGTGCACATGAGCTAAAGAACCCTCTCATGATCCAGAACGTAGTGTCATGATGTGTGCAGGTTCTGGTCAAACCAACTAATTCCTCTTTACTGATAAAAACCCTTGGTAAAATACATCGAAACACCACACTTAGATGATTTTCATACAGCTTTTTGCTTTGTAGCAAATAAACACAACACAGATATGTCAAAACATTTTCTCTTTAATAGCTGAACATTCTGGTCAAACTAATTACATAAAATTATTTTACGGGCATATTTTTTCCAGATCAAGTGGAAATAAAAAATAAGGAATTGCCCAGTGTGGAGGAGAAAATTATGTAATCAGTAAAATAAAACATAATTAATACTTAATAATCCTCCTCGGGCCTGAATTTTAACAGGCATAAGCTTCCCTTATGGAAAAAGCTGGTTCCAACTTTCTTGACTGGTTGACAGATCAGCTTCGCAGGAGGGTGCCTTTTTCATGGATCATTTTAGTAATTTCTGCCATAAATGTTCAGCTGGGCTGAGATTTGGCCATGTTAGTGAGTTGATATTTCCTTCCTGAACAAAAGCTTAACACTCTTTGTTCTGTCGCGTTCATCACCAAACCTATTTTCTAAGGATGGAATGAGAAAAGTGCCCTAAAATTCATTCTACACCTGCTCATTGACTGTCTCCCCTGGTCCTTTAGCTGATATGTAACCGTATATCAGAAGTTCCAAAATAATTTTCCTTTGTCAATGTAGATTTGTGATGTTCAACACTGATTATCACTTTTATCCAATCATCCACACTTCATGACTGTTTCACTTTAGTCCAGTGTAACCATGTTTTTTGCATTTAGGTTTTTTTCTATCCTGTTTTCTATCCTGTTTCTATCCTTCTATCCTCTAACCCTAGTGCTTTGACAGGATATTTCATGGTCTGCACATTTTTCTATTTATAACCCTCCCATGTTATTTATACTTTCACCAAATTTTAGACACATTGTTACAATCAAAAACTCTCCTTTTGGGGACATGTTTCCTTTCAGTTAGCCGGTCTAGCAGCTCATTCAGGTCCGCAAACACTCTGTTTGTAGTTGTCTTTGTCTATGAATATGTGCTGAAATGTCAGATGTGCATATGCTGTAATGATTATACTTATAAAAGATTGTCAAATACATACCACAAAACTAAGTATTTCAGATCTAAAGATGCATTGTTTTTTAAAGTCAGTCACCTAACCTGAACCCCACTTACAGTGTATCTTACTAATTAAAGTCAAAACAATAAGAGCAAGAAGCCAACAAGCATAAATTACAAATGACTGCAGTACAGACCTAGTAAAGCAACATCAGTGAAGTGGCTGATGTACACTCTAAACACACTTTTCAAAATCATTTGTTTCGCCCCCCACCCCGCCCCCCACTTTTTGTTTCCCGGACAACAGCCGAGACTCTGTACCCGCACAATCGGTTGTGAAGGGATGGTGTAGTTTTAATTAATTACGTGCAGAATTTAACAATCAAATGTTTTGGTAAAAGTGCAGTGTTGTGAAAAAGTATATGTTTCTTCTATTTTTGAACATTTGTCAAATTTGTCCATTGTAAATGACATGTTATTTCTATTACACTGAATGTCCAAAAGTATGTTGATGCTCCTCCCAATTACTGAGTTCAAGTGTTTCAGCCTAACTCGTTGCAGTGGAATGAGTTGTTCTGAAGAGCTCAGTAAGTTTGTGAAATTTCCTTGCTATATGTTCCCTGGTCAATTGTTAGCACTAATGTCTAGGTACAACAGCATCTCACCTACAACGTGATGGACCACTGAAACTTGCAAGGTGGGGCCACACACTTTTACACCATATCCCATAAAAATGGTATGTCTTCTATTGATTTACCTGCTACAGAGTTCCAGACTGCCTTTGGAAGAAACATCAACACAAGAACTGGTGCATCAGGATCTTCATGAAATGGGTTTCCACTGCTGAGCAGCTGCACACAAGCCTAAGATCACTATGTGCAATGCCAGGTGTTGGATGGAGTGATGTAAATCACACCACCACTGGACTCTTGAGCAATGAAAACGTTCCCTGGAATGAAGTACACTTTACTATCTAGTGGTCTGGTGGACAAATCTGGGTTTGGGAGATGGCAGAACAATACTTCCCACCAGAAGGCACAGTGCCATGTTTGGTGGAGGAGGGATAATGGTCTGGGGCTGTTTTTTTTTCAGGGCCTGGGTTAAGCTTCTTGATTCTGGTGAAAGGTAATGTTAATGCTACAACATACATGCATTTCAGACAGCTATGTTTCCAATTGCATGGGAACAGTTTGGGGAAGGTGCTGTTCCAGCATGACTGTTCTTGTGCACAAAGCAATGGCCATAAACAGATGGTTTGATGACAGTAGTTTGTTATGGGGAACTCCAGAGGATTACACAGACCCCAGCCCCAACAGAACTGAACACCTTTGGGGTGAACTGGAATGTTGATTGCAAACCAGACCTTTACATCCAACATCAGTGCCTGACCTCATACATGCTCTTTTGACAGAATGGACACATTTTCCCACATACACATTCCAAGATCTTGTGCAAAGCTTTCTCAGAAGATTGGAAGATGATAACTTGTTCTTATCTTTTGGATAATTGTTATTAACTGTTGGCATAATGTTCTTATTCTGGAATACTGTTTTAGATTTGTACCAGATGTCACTTTAGACTCTTCAGTGAAACACTTGATAACTTTTTTAATTATCCAGCAATATGCCAGAAAAAAAACTAATTTGAATCCTTATACTACCAGCATATTTGCATTTTCTTGAAGAAATATTTACAGAAAAGTTCATTTGGACCGGAGGAAGATGATTGAGAAGTCAATATTAGTGTAAGGTTGTACGTGTAAAACCTACACTGCCCTCCATAATTATTGGCACCCCTGGTTAAGATGTGTTAAAAGCCTTAAAATATATTCAATTATTATTGCAGAAGCAAAAATGTAACCTTCAACTCAAGTGAATTTTAAGGGAAAAAAAACCCTGACTAAGAAATAATTATTTCTCATACAATCACCTGTTCCACAATTATTGGAACCACTAACAATTCCTAGGAAATACATGTAATAGAAGTATTTCTGTCATTTCTACAGTAGTTTACAAAGTTGATCAGAGTATCTAGGAATATTTAATTAGTAATTCATTACTTCCTGTTTCCCTGGGGTATAAATATGATGTGACAAAGAGGCCATTTCTCTTATCCACTCTTCAACATGGGAAAGACAAAGGAACACACCATTCAAGTAAGGCAGATGTGTGT
>JBBPCY010000007.1:25238142-25258777 GCA_037974405.1 Brachyalestes nurse | reverse complement strand
AGAGAGAGAGAGAGAGAGAGAGAGAGAGAGAGAGAGAGAGAGAGAGAGAGAGAGAAAGAAAGAAAGAAAGAAAGAGAGAGAGAGAGAGAGAGAGAGAGAGAGAGACAACTCACGCAACACCACAGCGTCTGGTTTGCCGTTGTCACTTCTGCTCTGAGGTACGAGAGGTGCAAAAGAAACCGCCAGGATGTTCTTACTCTCCCATGAGCTCTGACCAGTTCTGGTTATCTGAGTCAGCTGCAAATGCAAAACATACCTTCACCAAACTAAACAAAACAAAAATATATATACAGAAAAAAATCAAAATTAAAAACTTGAGTCTTTTCCAACACATTAGATTTTTCCTGCATGTAACAAGACCATCATCCTGATGTGTGTTCATCCTTTTACGCCCAATGTTTCACCAGAACAGTCACCTAATTGGCTAGAGAAGTAATTACATGCACACGTTGCATTGCCAAGACTACCACTTTGTTTCAATGTAAAGTTTTGTTCTTTTGTCACAGTATACATTGTTTTTTTCTCTAGTCTCCAGTCTTTCTTTTTATGTTTGCTTTCTCTAGTCATCACTAGCTCTACCCAGTAACTAGAGGTACTTTTCCATAAGTTTACAGGAACCATGCTTTACTTAAACCATACTGCTATGGCATGAAAGTTGTAGCACACTTAGATGTTCCAGTGTATCTTAGCCTGGTAATGGTGCTGCTGACCCATTGGTAGTGCAATGGTTACATAAAACCATACAGACAGTTTTTTTATTCCTTACCACTGTGCAAAATGAAGGCTTTGGGCAAAGTTTTGGTTGGAGCTGCTTTTGTTTTTGTGGTCTTTAATTTTTATAGACTTGTTTGAGTTTTAAAATTTCTTTAAATCTCAATTGGGGTTTTTTTTGGCACGGTTCCTCGTGCCAGTAGAAAAGCACTACAGGACACATTTATCACACAAAGCTACCAAGCCGGGAGAGTGAAAGTTAGTATGTATGTCCTTCCAGCTGTAAATGCAACGTCACTAGACAGCTTGGCACTCTTGGAGGAGAACCCTAACCACTGACTCTATTATCTCAGCTAACAAACGCCTGTGTTGCCGACCAATGCCTCAGGGAGAGATTGGGTCATCATATTGACCATAGAGAGTAAGGTCAGTTATGCTCTCATGGACTCCCAGGCTGTGGATACCTGTGGTTTTACAGGGGTCTGACCTTGCGTTCTCCTACCAATAGGGCCAGTGCTTAAAAAGTTGTACCACTAGGGTGCCCTGCTGTTACTCCAGAGATCTTTACATTTTTTAAGAGCGATGAGAAAAATATCCGACATTGCGAGTAACTTACCTGATCCTCGATTGGCATGACAAGAATGCCTCCAACTTTAAGCATGACTTTCATATAGTTCTCATGGTCTTTCTGAACCCCTGCTCCACAGTAGATGCGATCATACTGATGGCTGTCTGATGAGATCTCTAGGCAGTTCCCCACTACAAAATGGGGCTCACAGAATTCAAACCTGAAATGGATCATTTATATACCAAGTTACACACACAAACTGATATGGACATTTTTGATAAAAACAAAACCAATTAAAACATTAAAATAAAAAATACAGTTGGAATCTAAAATGATTTATAATGTATAATGCACAAATGAGTCTTGGCAGACTTAAGTACACATGCAAGAAGATATGACATGATTGTTTCTACAATAATTAAGAATTGCTCACTTGTCAAAGCTGTCACTACTTTTAATAAACTCCTCAAGTCTTTCTTTTGCATATTCCACCACATCTTTGTGGAGTTCCACACCATGATTTACTCCAAAAGGACCTGGGGAAAAAAGTATCCTCATCACTGTGTTCAGAAATAATTGATCTTTGAAGATTAAGAACCCACAATAATTGTAAATACATAGAATAAGCAAAATGTGACTGTCCTGACATATAATTTAGCTTTTCTCAAGAACATTTTCCACTATATATAAAAACAAAGAAATATACACATAAACAGAATATATAAGGGCAGTAATGATATATGATACAAAACTGAGGAGGGTGAATCGCACCACACCTTTTCCGACTCCTTCCCGTATACAGTTCCCGCCCAGAAACATACATTTTTCGCCGTAAAAGGAGAATTTTCACCTAAATTTCTTTTCTTTAACCAATAGCTGAGGGTCTTAGGGTTTCAAAGGGCCCTCCCACAAGTTTACAAACATACAAGCACGAGCGGACTCTTTGTTTGCTGAACTGATTCGCTGTGAGTACATGTAAGATATGACACTGGGCTTAAAAGTGTCTATAACCTGGCTGGGTTGTGATAAAACTGCATTGGAGTTTCTGTGTAATAGTTTTATTGTGTTTTGAGTGAGTTTTGTGGCCTCCGGGCAGCTGGGCGGAGCATTTTTTTGTTTTTTGTTTGAACGGAGCGGTGAACCGAGGGAGACAAGTCGACTCCTCCAACTCGGCTCCTCGTGCGGTTCACCGAAGCCTTGTCCTCGGTATGTATGGAAAGGAAGCGGTATTTAAGCGTTTATTGGTTTATAATTTTGTGGTAAAGATAAGGTGTCTCCAAACAAAAAATTGATGTGAAAATCCTCCTATTACGGCAAAAAAACTTATGTTTCTAGGCGGGACGCCGATACCGGTCCAACCCCCTAGTGGAGGGGGAACAGTTAAAGAGGTGGTAGCATTGGGTCTGAACGGGAAGGATTACTCTGGGAGTTGGAAGGGGTGTGTCGCCATCCTGCCTTCTTACACCGCGACACGGGTTCGTGGACCTGAGTGTACAGCCCTAATACATACATACATACATATATGTCTTCTATTCAACTCTGGATTTCAACATGCAGAATGTTCAGTGTAGTTTCTCACCGATGATCAGGCCCACCATCGTGCTCAGGTATCCTGTGCCACTGCCCAGATTGAGGAAAGACAGTCCTTGTTGAAGTTTCAATGCTTCCATTACCTCAGAATAGATGCACGGGGCTGAGAGGTGAATATTGCCATGCTTCCAGGCCAAGTCTTTGTAGGCATTGTCCCTGTAGCCCTCTAAGTAGTAATCCCCACGGTCTATGGCCCTAAAGGCTTGCTCGACCCTGTCTGTGCGAATGTACTGTGCCTCCTTCAGGTTGTCAATCAAATCATCATTGTCCTCCCCTGCACTCACTGCTCCACCCATTGTCCCCTTCTCTCCAAAAGAAAAAAAATGAAAAAAAGGAATGAAAAAGTGGTGAAACACTCCCACAGGCTCAACGGTTCTTCACGTTCAAGAAGAAATTCTCCTTTCTATGGGCAGATGAAAGGCACGATGATTCAGGGCTTCAAATCACCCCAGATCATCATCACATGTCTGGAGAAAGGGGGGAAAAAGGTACATGGGTTTAAAATCATCTCTTGCAGAACAAATGCATTATCTACAATAGCTACTCTGCATTTCAGTGCTATTTCAGTGCATGAAACATTAACTTTAAACTACTAGAATGACATATTTTAAAATGTTTAGCTGTTCACCACCCAGATTCTGAAAGTATGACTGCAACCTCAGTTCCTTCAAAAGAGTGGTTTTCAAACAGCAGTTTAGGTGTTCACTCAACACTGGCAAATACTCAATGTATAAACAATGGGACCTCACACCTTTTGGCTTCAAACATGTGGGCACGTAATTAATGTACTGCAGAGAGATACTAAAATATGAACTGTGACAGAAAACGTCTGCAATGCGTTTTCAATGCTGTATTCTTGGCTGAAGCAGGCCCAGAGTTTGCAATAACCCTCTTACTTAAAAACACTATGTTTCGAAGTTTGTTTTTTCAATATATACTTCTGTTCTAAATTCCCAGCAGCATGGAAGGTGTCACAGTAATCATTGTCCTACTTTCTGATTGCTTTTGCCAAAAGTGCTGCGCTTTGGGATTTCAGTAGAAAGAAACTGGGTCAAGTTTTTTTGTTGGGTGTTCTACTAGGCCTGACCATGACCCTGTAGGGCATCACTCACCAGCCAGTAGTGTTGCGCGGGTCGGCTTTTTTTAACACCCGCCCCAAACCAACCTGTCAGGAGATCCAAACCGCACTGCCCAACCCGCAAAAATACGCGTGGATAATGACCCAAAACCCGACCCGAGGAAAAAAAAAACAGTGATCGTTTTTATCAATAATTAAATGCGTCTTGTAACTTTTTGACCCGCCCGCCCGCCCGCCCGCACCCACGTTATTTTAAAAATGTCTGCCTTAAAACCGCCCGCACCCGCAGGTTACCCGCGGTTACCCACGGGTCACGGGTCGACCCGCGCATCACTACCAGCCAGACTCCAGCAGTCCGTTATTATAACACATACAGTAAAAGCTAACTAGAAACAAGGCCTGTAAAGTGTAAAGTTAAGTGACCATACTGTCATACGTGAACACACTACAAGCACACAGTGTGAACAGCACGAAATTCTTCCTCTGTATTTAACCCATTCACCAAGTGAAGCAGCGGGCAGCCAGGAACACAGCGCCTGGGGAGCAGTGTGTGGGGACAGTACCTTTGTCTAAGGTACCTCCGAGGTGCCACTAGTAGTCTTGGGATTCAAATCCACAACTTTCTGATCGCAGGGGGAACGCCCTAACCACTAGGCCACCAGTTGCCCCAAATGTGAAGTTAAAAAAGTTATAAATGCATTTTCATAAACACAAAAAACAATGTGTGTGTAGGAAGCCTTAGATCAGGTCTGTCCACATTGTGGTTTTGAAGTTCAAACTAAGTTTTGTTCTGACAACTGGTCAACAATAAATATTGCTCATACCGGAACCAGGTTCTCAAAAACACACAGAGTTCCCATAACAGCCACTGGTGCAGACCTTGTTATACTTCTATAAGATCTAAAAGATGATTTATCTCCAGTCCTCACATATAAACATTCTGCTTTATTGTTAGCAGCAGGAGTCAAAACACCAGCTATGCATTTATTTATTTATTGTTAAATTGCAGGGTTTTGTGAGACCTAATGGACATAACGCTAAACTCCAAAGCAGTTGATCCATCATTAATATGATTAGGGTGCGAGTTGCATAATCACACCATTATCACACATCACTAATGCTTTACTAGAACAAACCTGCTCATACAGTCGGTCTATTTGCCCTGTCCATTTTTCTTAATAAGTTATTGGATGCATCACCGTCAGCAGTCACAGCAACTTTTTCCCAAGAGTGCTGTGGTTCAAAAACAGGTGCACAAAATGTAAGGATTACTCAAGTAGTAGTATACAAGATAAAAACATTATTGAGCAGTCTTAGTGCATCTAGAAAAAAAAAACGTGTAAAGACAAAACAGCAACACTGCAAAAAAAAAAAAAAAAACACACACAAACACAAAAAACCACTTTCAAACCTCTCCTCAAGGAAGTCCTTTATTTACAGTTGCTAGTTCTAGTGCGCAGGCGTAAGCCTGCTGCAGCATGTTGTGATTCTGATTCTGCTCTCCTGTACCTGCGTCACCTAATCAGTCTATCAATAAATTTTCGGTTTATTATTTTTATTATAGGTGTATTTTGAGGCTGCTACACCACTTTATAAAAAATGGTACAGTTCCAATGCCAACATGTGCCTTAGTCCTCACCCTAAAGTGCTTGTACACATTTTATTAGTTTGATGATCAGGGACTGAGTACTGATCATTTAAACATACAATTTTTGTGTTCAATTATCTAAACAATGCATAGGGAGAGAGTGTGGCGGGGCAAGTTGCCTTAACACTGTAACACTGTGATGTCAGCTCACTCTGATGGCTGCAGCAGGCACAAGAAGACAAACGTCAGCAAAAAAATAATAAAAATCACCATTCTGGCAAAAGCTAGAGACAGCAGACTCAAAGAGACTTTAAGATACTAAAGCATGGGTCAGTTATGAAAAGAAAGTTGTGCGTCTGTTTGTTGTGTTTTATGAAAAATAATCAGCCCGTGAACACTTGTCTTAGCGCTGCTAGCCATCTCAGCTGATTTGAGGCTGTATCTTAACTTTTCTGGGTGAAAAATCTATTCGCATGGAGCCTGAACAACAGTAAATTGTGGTAATGAGACAGGTTAAGTTAAGAGTGTTTTTTCTGATTCTCTGAGCTGTGTGTCTCCCTGCCCCATTTTTGGCCATGCATGTCAGATATTTGTGGTTTTTAATTAAATTACATCAGATGATCTAAAATATCCCATGTTATTAGATGTCTTTATTGGCAAATTAATAAGCAGATTTAAAATATTTTTAAAGGTAATAGGAAATTATATAGAATTGTACTAGAGGTCTGTACAGGCATTAAATTGAAGCTCAAACCTAACCCATGTTCCTGGCTTTGAGGCCTATGCTGACCAGGCAGACTGTAACTGCTATACTTACATAGCTAACATTACAAGGAAGAGAGTGCAATACAGAGGGCGCTTGCAGTGCAAGAGAAGGCCAAAAATCTACTGCATTAAAAAAAACACTCATTAGAGAAGTTTTATCTAGATCTCTGTGTAGAAAAACAGTTTACCAAAGGCAAGAGAACTACTGTGGGAACAAAGGGCATCTTCAATGGAGGTCCAGATATCATAATACAGACTTAGCTCTGAACTACATTATCGTTTTGTCATTTGCAAGCCTTTCATAGTCTAACAGGTTGATTAACAGAGCATTTTATTAATTCGTTTGTTAATTAGAGTTGGGTCAGTGTATTGGCACAAAGCATTGTGAAGCTGATTACTGGTGTTTCTACAGAGCAGTGTTGTTTTTTAAGCCAAAGAGTTCACAGTTTCTTTCTTTAGATTGTCCCAGAAAATGTTTTTCATGTGTTTATATTGTTATGATGTTATGAATATTTCACTAAGTAAAGCTAGTTTATTTTGACTTTTCGCACTAATTAGCGTACTGCATTTTTAATTCAGTTTCATTTAGCTTCTAGGCTAAGAAACTATCCCTATAGTTAGCACTGCGCTTCAAAAATTAACAGAGGGTACTGAAATTAACTGATCATGATACATTTAACAGCTGTGTGTTTTATAATTTTATTTGGTCACCCAGGGCTTTGCTAGTTCTTTGACCCGATTCTTATTTAAGCTCCAGTTGTTTCTGGTAGCTACATTTCCTTCACTGAGTCACTGAATCACTGCAGTAACAAAACTTTTACTTGCGTGTGGGTTTAAGCTTCTCTAAACCCCCGCTAGAGATTAAACTGAGGGAGCCCTCTGAACTCAGTGGCCGGTGTAACAGACCCCTGATATGAGCAGGAGCAAGTCTGCAATAACATGCAAACTGAAACCACATCAACAACACATGCTTCGGTCTCCCGCTAGAAACGAGGTGGGTCAGAAGTCTCAGCCCTTCCTGAAGAGTGACATTAGTCCAAGTTGATTTGGGAGCTTGTTAAACAGGATTGTTCTGCACACTTGTCTGATTTAAAACGCCAAACAATAAGAAAACCTTCCTTTGCACTTGCAATGAAAACAGATGCAGGTCCATAGTCACACAGTTACAAACGTATTACACATGTAATATCTTAAAACATCTTATTAAACAAGTGCAGATTTTGTGTGTTGTGCTTGCATGTATTTTTTCGGTATTACAGTGGTTTAAGAAATAACATAATATAGCTTAGCGATCCAGATTCTTGCAATATCTTACTCTGAAAGCTAGAATGAGTCTAAAGAAATCACCGGATTAGGCATGCTTTATTCAGAACTCTTTAAGTGCCCTCATTTACCCAGGGGTTAAAGTGGATCGCAGCACTGGGCATTAAAGCAGGCCACAGTAAACGCATCCACGCTGTTGTTAGACCTGCAGTACTCGCAGTTTCTCCGCAGATGTGGAACAGACTGCACATCCGCACTGCGTTAAAGACCAAGAAACCGTACCTGCATCTGTTCATCTCCAGCTGCATACAGATGACACACAACACGTTGTTTATGCAACGTTTTTCCACATCAATTCTGACTTTAGTGCCTTAAAGTGACCTGCTAGCCAGCCTGGACCAAATTCTGAACATGAAATGTCTGGATGAAAACTACTCTTTTTTTACATGCATTAAATGTCACCAGTTGATTAAAATTACGTTAATTATGCGCAAGTAACACTTTCCACCGCCAGTATATGAAATACAGTCGTTGTCTGCAACGTCAACAACAACAATAACAGCCAGGAGCAGCGAGACTGAAAGCACGATGTCTGAATGTTTAACAGCACATTTTGCACATAGTCCACACTCATTACTCACTAGTCTGTTTTATTTAGAAGAAGATAACATCAAGCGCTCAGTTGAGCTCGTTTGAGCTAACCTGGCTAACTTTATCTCCTTAGTTTAGCCTGCTAACGGTAGTCTGCGAACATTACTTCTCCATTAACGCTGCTCCAGCCATCGTGCTAAAACAGCTACTTTCACACAAAAGACAACTCGGAATATTGACAGAACAAGAACGAGAAAGAGATGCTTTCGGGTTGAAAATTGTCTAACATGCAAAAGAAAACGGTCAGCTCCGCCAAACAGCAAAACAAAGGTGTCCAAGTGAGAGGCTGCGCAGTTAGCTTCCGTGAGCTAAAGCAGCTAACTAGCCTAACCCAGAAACGAGCTCAATAAAAACAAATACAAGCTGCACGAAGCAGTTAGATAATAATGAAACAGAGCCAAGCGCCAATTAGTGATCTTCACTGACCTTCTGCTAAAGAGTGTCGGTCTGTTTTTAAGAAGGAAATGTGAATTTGTAGGCTGTAGCTGCTTTAAGCGCTCCTCAGCGAGCAGCGCTGTTTTTCTCCAGCAGCAGCAGCAGCAGAACCAGCTGAGAGGATGTAAACACACGTCACGTGCTCCTTCACCAGCTGGCCTAGAGAGTCGTAGGTCTGCAGGGACACTTTAGAAAAGTCACCTCAGCTCGCAGTTTCTGCAGTGGCATAACTGGAAATGTTTGTTAAATGTTTGCGTATGTCAGCCACATGTATGGCCGAACTGTGTGCCTTGTAGGCCAGTGTGTCAGGCTGTTACCCTCTGGTCTGCTGTGGCTGTGATGAACACACCATGCGTCTTGCATTTCCACTTCTCAGCGCCTTTTCGCAGATCTGGCCTTGTGCAATAACACAAGTAGGCCAGGCCCAGTTGTCAGAGTCACTCGCTGCAAAAAGGAAAACAGGGAAATGTGACAACCTGTGTTGTTTATATCCATGCAGTACCACAGGCCATGTGTGGCAAAGCTATCTGCAGGGCAACTGTGAATACAGCATATGTAAGCAGGCACCAAAAACATGCTCAGTTGGGTAATCGCTTCTGTAGACGTGTGTACGTTTGTCAGATGACAGGCTATGATTGCAGCTAAAGTGGAAAGACGATCGTGTTCCTTGAGCTCTTCCTGCTGTCCCACTTTTACAGACAGTTAAAAGGAACGTTTATTTTGACCAGCAGAAGCAGAAAGAAAACTCAGGCTGCCCTTCTGAGTGTTTCATTTCTACGCAATTCATCTGAATGCCATGACTCAGGAAAGTTGGGTTGCCTTGTTCCCCAAGGACAAACTTGCCTTGTTTCCTAAGAACAAGAATACGGGGGACATACCCGTGGCAACACAGAAAACTAAGCACTAACCATAGTTTCCTTTACTTCCACAGTAATGTCAGAGCCCTGCTGGTGAAACATACCTTCTTTATTAAAAAAATTGTCCTAAAGTGTAGGAACCAGATCCTAATGTGTGGCCTTAGCGTTAGATCTCTATGTGTGATAATGAGAAAACAGGGCCTTAACTTAATAAGCCTCAGTAAGTAAGTAATTATAATTATTAAGTTGCACAGCTTGACTGTGTTGTTCCCTGAACTTATTTAATCTTAGATCTTTTAAACTAATTTTGTTTCTCTCCTAATTGAGTGACAATGATTTGACCATCTTTTTCTCCCACCTTTCTAAATCATGGGTATGGTTAACTATGTTGTTCACAGATTTTACTAAGTCATGATCATGGCAGCTGATGGCCTGGTGGTTAGGGAGTTCGCCCTGTGTTCAGTAGGCTGTGGGTTTGAATCCCAGGACTATCAGTGGCACCACTGAAGTACCCTAGACTGCTCACTGTTTTACTGACTGAGGGAAATAATTCACACTGTTCAAACTGTGTGCTGTGGTGTTTTCAAATATGAGAGTTGGGAATTCTTTATTTATCTTGATCCCTCACTGTCCTACGCCATAACCATGATTTAAGTATCTTGTTCACCCACCCACCTTATTAAGTCATAGTCATGCTGTGGAGTCACTTTTCCACACTTTCCACAGGTTGTGGCGAAATATTTTTATTAAAGAGCTTGCCACCAGCGTGGTTTCGTAGAGGTTACTTTCACTTCTTCTACTTATCAACACATGAGATTGCAACAGAACAGCAGAACAGCCAGACTGCAATATAATATCTACTCAGGATGATATTTAAGGTTAATTCCTCACAATGCCCGTAGAAGCGCTTGTCAGTTTAATTCCTTGAATCTGAAAAGCAAAACATTTCCCATGAATGAAGTCTTCCTTCACATTTAAGGCATGCTGGCCTGCCGGGCCAAACTCTGGGAAAGCTTCAGCAGCACCTTCTCTGGTTACAGCCAGGGCCATCCAAGGGTCAGTTCATATATATTCTTGCAGTCAATTCTTGTGTACCCTTAGGCTGAGTTCAGTGTCTCTAGTAGTTTTTTTGTTTGCTTCAGTGTAGAATTTCCCAGCTGAACAAATGAACAGAACTGTTCACTCAAAAACGGCTAACAATAAACAAAAGTGAGGATTAGTTATCAGATTCTTACAGACGTTCCTTTATTATTAGCATTTACTCCACATACAGCACTCAAGTTTGTGAGATGAAGAGAAATTCTCAATTTTCTTTCCCATTAAGAGCTTTACAGGGGAACATTTGGAAGTGGTTGATATAGTGGTAGAGTGTCTCCACTCTCCAATATAACTGTCTCCATGATTGAAAAAAGGAAGAAATAAAAAGATGAAATCCACTCACCTCCTCTAAGAACATGAATCCAGGATGCAAAGCTAAAAACATGGAATCAAAAACAGCTGTTGTCCTGGTTGTTAGGGAGTTACCCCTGCGATCAGAAGTAAGGTACCATCCCCACACACTGCTCCTCGGGTGCTGCATCGCTTGCTGCCCCCTGCTTCACTTGTTGAATAGGTTAAATGCAGAGAAAGAATTTCACATTGTTCACACTGTCTGCTGTGGTGTGTGTTTATGTGTGACTATTAAAGGCCACTATACTTTAGAGAGCTGAGGTCAATGTCTGCAGAACATGTCAAGAAAGTTCAGATGCAGGCTACTGTTTGGGGGTTATAGGAACATGACTGTGTAGTTAAACTGATGGAGACCCCTGCCTCATGCTGGTGTAGAGAATGTTGATGGAGCGTTCGTCTTAGCCGTCCTGTAGTGCCTTCATCACTGGTCTGGACTTTTTGGGCGCAATGTTAAAAATGGTCCACTACTCAAGTAATGTCTTTCCACCAGCAGTCCTGTGGTCAGAAATGGACCATTGATGAACAAAGTGGCCATTGAGCAAAAGTGCAAGGTTGGGGTTACTGATAAAGTGGGAAATGAGCAACCACATTACTTTCTAATACTGACAATTCAAGAGATCATTAAATTGTTTATTTCTACCATACACAAACTGTACAACACAGCGCAGTACTGCTTATGAAATAGTAAAAGTGTAAAGAAACTTCAATATAGAAACTACTTTAACTGAAAAAAAGCATTTTGTTTTAATCCAAAAGAAACAAAATAATTTACAGTACAGTGTTTCATACTAATGTCATTACACAAAATTCATTTCACATTACAAAACATCAAATACAAATGCAAAAAAAATTAAATATTCCTCACAAAAGTTCCTGAGCAAACAATGTGTGGTTTATAAATTAAATATTAGGAATTACAAATAATTTAACATAATTATAAATTACACTTCTTTTTTTTAAAAGATTTCCATTCTGTTGATTAAGGATTCGATTCAGTATTTTGGTCAAATATAGCATTTCGCACTCAGTGACCTGTTAATGTTGTGTTGTGTAAATGTTGTGCCCATACAAGTCTGGAAAATACATTAAACAATGCCATAGGCCAATGGCCTTTCTGACCAACGCCACGACATGAAATTATGATTGAAAAAGATCAGCTGTTGCTCACAGAGGTCTAATTAGCAAGATCGTTCTCTACCATCGATCACTTTTGGATCTGCTCACCAAGCTTCATACTGGAAATGGAGGAGGCTACAGACATACTGCCTTAAACCACATGGCAAACACGAGGCCGAACTGGAACTGTTTATGTAAAAAGCAATTGTAGCACAGAATTCACTTAGGCCACAGTCAGGTAATACTATCTTAGAGGAATAAAAAGGGACCTTTTCAAAAGGTCAGTGGTCAATGGTGTACTTCTTTTTTTTTTTTTTTTCTTTTTTCTTTTTTCCAAAATAGTCGTTTCAGCTTGGCAGAGAAGGTACTAACTCATGGTAAATGATGAAACACTTGATCCTCATATTACAACAATATCATCAGATACTTAAAATGGCATATAAACAGTAGCTAAACAGAGTTAGAGGCTTTTTTTCTTTCCGAAAATAAATATACTGTATAGTAAAAGGAATCACCATTCACATAATACTGTTCTACCACAAAAACAAAGTATATTCCATGTAATCATTTACATATAGGCACATATATGCACACGCAAGAGTGTGTGCACACCAAAGGCAGTTCATATCGATAGAAACACAAATCAGTTATTTCATGTTGTGATTTTTATGTTTGAGTTTTTTCACCCCTGACTTGATGTCCACGTAATAACAGTAACATTCAGTCAGAGTGTTTAAATGAAACTGATTTGAGCTCAGTAGCTACAGAGATTTATTTACGATTCGGTGTTGTTTGGGAAATTAAGTACATAATACATTCAAAAAAGACCATTTAAGATTCAGCTTTGCGTAAGAGCTCACTGCCACTAGGTGGAGCAACAGGACTGTTATTATATTTGACATCGGTCATTGGTAGAGGAGTATCACAAAGGCAAGTAAACATGTTTTTCCTTTCCTTTTCTTCTTTTTTTTTCTCCACAATATCAAAAGAAAAATCTACCAAATAAAATATGACAAATGTGCATGTGCTTATGCCTCTGTAATAGCGGAAGTGCCAGAAATAAAGGTTACCGACAGCCAACGTTGATGTTAAATACAAAATAAATAAAATATATTACTGTTCAATAAATCATTTTTTGATGAAAAGACAATAAATAGCAATAATAGTATTAACACACAAAAAACAAACAAATACGGAGTTAATTCAAGCAAATCAAAGGAAATAAATAAGTGCAAAGGGGGATCAAAATCTCACCATAATGAACATGTCAAATAAAAAGTTTGAAAATCTAATAAAAAAAAAACTGGCTGGTAATGATCAGTGCAATCCATGGAATGAATAGAATCTTTTTTTTAAATATAAGCTCTTTCTTGCACGTGGTTTTAAGCCAGCCGTATCTAAAACAAACAAACACAAAAAAACAGCAACAACAAAAAAGTCCAGAGATATTGCTGGTCTGGGAGTACAGTACTTCATGGAGAGTAGACTGTTTCTACATGGATGCCCTTAATGGCCTGTCTGATGCTGTCCAGTAAGGCCTTGCATTCAGGAGAGTATTCATGTTCTGAACTGTTGTACATATCTGTCAGAGTCTTCACATAAGCTTCAAAGTTCTGCTCATTTATCGGACCCTGGAAGATAAAGCAGGTATGTTAGTTCAGTTGGTTTTGTAAGACCAGACACATATTGTATCTAGTCCTAGATTTAACTGAATATACAATAGCAAAATAATATATATATAGACCAACACTCTACTTAACAGTCTGACTAACAGGATTCTAACACTATGGGGGAGGGACACATGACCAAAGACAGGCTAAAATGTAACATGGCTATTTTATGTAGATAAACTTATCCCAGTTGATGCTTTTGTTAAGATATTTCTACAGATTCGGCCTATTTTTATACGGCAAACATTTTTCATCGTTCTGCTGGGTGAATTCACACCTATACTGTTCAATCACCCTCTTGCTGTCTGTAAGGTGGCACTGTTTTGAATCATGTGAGTGTTGAATAAATCACAGTGAGAGCTGTCCAGGCACCGGGCTAGTTACAACTAAGCTTCCTCAAATAAACGAGGGAAGTACATATTCTCACATATCGTTTCGAAGTTGTTGTTTTTTCAGGCGTTTAATGTCTCATTAAACACCTACCACAGATGTCACATAATTAAGATATATTTCAATTTTATTACATTTCCTTTTCTCCTTCATCGAGAAAAAAATTGACAAAGACTCTTTTTGCTAGCTATATTTATGTTTTGGGGGAAGAGGTGTAAATATAGTATTACACTAAATTAATTGTACCAGAAATTTTAGCTAAATTTGATGTGTTAAAACTATCCCCTTGGATTATTACAATGAACCCCAACTAGAAGGTATTTTTAACATTTGTAGGCATTCTCTATATACGGAGTTATTGTTTAGAAATAAATGGTAGGCACTGGAAACAGTTTACATTTTCGTTTGAAGCAAATATGTGCGTGTTGCATGTATCAAAAAATATAAATCTTGCTCAAAATACTTTATTGAGTGAACTAATTATTTAGTACAAACCAAAATGTGTTTTTACTCCCCTAGTAAAAAGAGTTATTTGTCACCTTGTGCATGGTCTCTTTTACTCTTGATAAGAACAGTTTTGTTTTTTTTCACTAGAAATTTCTCTTTTGAAAAAGAATCTAATAGACCTACATGTTACATGACAAAAAACACTAACATTTGCTAACATTTCCCCCTTTTGCTCAACAAGTGGAGAGGTTCTGTTTCTTCTGCCTGTTCTTGATTATAGTAGAAGGTGTAGGGAGGAGGTCTGGCTCACCATTTGTGGTAGCTGGATGTCAGTAAGGCTGTTGATAAGTGCTTGACTGAGCCTTGCCAGCTCCTTCAACAAGCTGTCGTTGTGCTGCTCGATCATCTTGTTCTCCTCTTCTATGGTCTTCAGGTTGCACTCCATGGAGGAGATCTGAACCAGCACGGAGTAGAAAAGGTAAGGGTCAGAACCACACAAGAGATAAGCCAATGCAAATTCTATTTTTGTCGGGTGCCTGTTTTAGATGGCATATCGAAGTAGAAGTAAAGACTGGCACATTTTTCCTTTTCCAATACTAAATCATATGATACCAACCCAACAGTTTTCCTAGTTGGAACACGTTTTATATATTTAATATATTCAACAGGAATCCTATGTTTGCATGGACATATCTGTGAAATTATGTTTACTATTAGTTGCTACTTACACTGGATAAACGCATTTGCTTACTGTTTACCTGCGTCTGAAGTTGCATCATGTCTGCCTCTATTTTCAGATTGGACTCGTTCAGCTCTTTTATTTCATGATCCAAATGCTGCATGTCCTCATTGGTCTCAATGCCTGTCGCAATCACCCAAAGAACACATATATGAGGTGAGACCTTCACCTGCACTGTAAACTTCACAATATCAACAGCTGGGAATATACTAGGAAGGACAAGCTACAGCATTTAATATGAAGGGAACAGCCTGCTCTATAAACACAGAACAGTTATTATGCATTTTGCAAAAGGCAATCTGACAGAGTGCAAGAGCTTGAAAGCTGTATGAATGTGAACACACCACTACTGGTCTTGAGTTTGATGGTCATCTCCTCTCCTGAGAGCTTCCTCTTGATGCTTTGAGCATTTAGTGGACAGCCTGACAAACTGTAAATTAAAATGGTATTAATATATGCAATGAAACGTATTATATATTTCTTTAGGTTCAGGGCTAACCCTTATTTCCTTTTGCTTTTGTAATGATAATGAATATAACCGTGCATTTAAACTCCATTCTTACTTTCTTTCTGTGCATTTTATGTTAATGCTGCATGTTATTTCTTAGAGACAGGGTTGAAATAAATGTTTTACAGTTGTGGGTTAAGTGAGGGTGAAGGTCGAGGGTTCTCACCTCCTGTGTGTGGCGAACACGTTGTTGGCATGTCCCAGGCCATTGCAGCCAGGTAGGGGGCAGTGGGGCAGCTCCTGCTTGCAGGCCTTCCAGGAAAAGGCCATTCCGTTCAAGGCGCTTTCCTTCTGGCGCTTGGCCGCGATGGGGCAGCTGCCGGCGCTCCGGTGGGACGTATATTTTCCTGAGACATGACCCTGACCATCACAACCAACTACAGGACACCTAACACACAAGACAAAACACAAACTGCTATATTTCCCACGACCAACTTATATATGTCTGCTAATTTTAGTCTAGCCTTTCTGAGTATTTTTAATCAGCTTCTTGATGATGATCACTTTGATTCACTTTTAGTATCATCATCAGTTTCATGGCATCACACAACTCAGTGATGATACAGTAGTCCATTTTTAGTGATTCACCTTGCATAAGTCCCTTTGGAGGTTTTAGAAGTGCTGAATTGACAGCATTCTTCAGCTTTAGACATTTTAAGCTGACATTTTAATGTAATAAATATAACATTTGTTGTGTTTATCCTGGACTGTTGTGTGTGATCATTTACAGTTGTAAGTATGGGCACTCTATGTAAAATGGCAGGTTTTGTTGATTTTCTAAAAGTGAAAAGTTTCATACATTCTCTCCAAACTAAAATATGGCAGACTTATACCCAATTTCTATTTGTTTTGTTTAACATATCAGAACAAGCAGACCACCAAATAGAAAGCGCATACTTTTTAATGAACGAACTTAATGAACCAGGGGTGCTCAAGCATTTGCTTATGGTGAAAAAATAAATACAGATTACAAATAAGAATGTTCATAAACACATTTGTTGTTATCATGCGATATGTGCACATCAGGTGATAAGCACATCTTTATTTACTGTATTTACGGTTTAACAGCTTTGCGAGCAGGCCTGTAGGTTGAGGTGTGTGGAACGAGGAACCAGGTCACAGAGACAGGTTGTGCTCGGAGACCTGAATGGGGCAGCTGCCCCGTGTGGTGTGTTTTCATATGGATTTCTGGGTCACCCTGCTGGAGCGCGTGCAGATGTAGCCTGACCTTTGGCCTGCTTAAATTAAAACCTCTCGCCAAACAGAAACAGATACTCTTTTGTTCTCTTCCTCTCCAAATCACCACACAGTGACACGTTTATTATAGTAGATTATCTGGCGGAGGCCAAGCAGAAGCGGCGCTCTGTGCTCGCTTGCGCTGTTATTTCATCACCGCGGTGTGCAGAAAAGCTGCCAAACGCGTTCGAACTAATAGCCGGAACGCAACTCCAAAAAAAAAAAAAAAAAAAAAACGTGGCTGAACATTTGTCATTTCTGTAAATCGTGCGAATCCATAAATACCCATTCCACTTGCTGAGCAGGAAGATTTTTCAAAAACCATTAAGAAGATTAATCCCGTGAAATGCTGATTAAAAATGTATCCAAATCAGAAGGAAAAACAGAAAAAAAACAGGCTGACATAATTCCGCACATGAAAATTCAATGTTTGTTAAAAAAAAACACACACAACAATAACTACACTTGGGTAAATAATTACAAGGGGGGGGGGGCAAGTTAATACGGTTGCTTTGGAAAATGTCTAACGTACGCCTAGCAAGTTGAAGTCTGGAGTGGCGAGGAGTTGGCCAATTTATTTCGCCTCTCACTCCCCCACTGCCGGGGTCAGTAATGGAATGACATAAATTGCAGATAATTGTTGTGTGTCCTGCGCAGGGGAGGGGGAAAAAAGCACATGATTTGGGGGTCACTGGCCCCTTCCGTGATAGCCCATATTGGGATAGGTGAAAGGCTATCTGAGATGGAACAAATAGCTTTGTGCGGAGCCACATGGAGAAAGGTTGTTTTGGCCGTTTGGGTGCGTAACACAGCGGCTCTAACGAAACGACGTGGTGGCTCCGGTGCTTCTGTGTTGGTAGTGGCCGTATATCAGGCTGCAGGACAATGGAGTCATGCCATATGCCTACCAATTTACAATAATCTGGCAACATTATAGATGCACTGGGGAGGCCTGTTCCTTCCCCCTCTCCATGTCTCCCTCCCCTCCTCCACTTCTCTCACCCCCTCTTTGAGTGTGTTTGAGACCTACTTTGGTCTCATTTCTAAGCCCCTGCCTTTGCATTAGTAATTAAAATGACCATGTGTAGATACAAACATACGAAGAGACTGGTGGACTGAGTTTTGAATTTGGAACTGCAATCAGTTCCATTCGTTTCTTCTGTACTATTATGAAGAACTGTAGACACAGGTATGCAAAACGTCAGGCACACCCAGTCAAATTACATGTTTTCCTGAGTTTCTAAGTATAAATGAGTATGTATCCTCTTAAAGAAGTGACCTTGAACAAGGCATTTCTTTTAGTGCACTTTAACATATTGGGAAAAGGGTTATAGTTTTAATTTTCTTTTTCCCCTAATATGTTAAATTCAGCAAAAGATCAAGCATTCATTAAAATGTGCAAATGTGTGTTCTCCGTTCAGGATATATACTTATTTACACTTTGCACCTTTGCATATGACCATATTTTTGCATTCAGGTCTTTGATTAGCATGGATTTTTTTTTATAAAATTACAAACGCATTTTAATTTACTTTAGTTTGTTAATTTGTGTTCAACCACTGAAACTATAGAAAGCACCACATATTTTTTTTTTTTTAGTTCATGTCTTCAGTTCAGATTTCACAAAAATTAGATTATTTCCTGCATTTGACTCACCAGATGGCTCATGAAAACTGGTGAAATGAGTACTGAATACTAAGTAATTACTTTCAAATGTCACAAAGAGTATACTGAAGTGGACATTCATTTTTAAAAATGGTTTTGACTTTTATTTGTGCCTTAAGTTTATTTGTGCCTAAATTTGTTTGCGACTTAATTTCTGCCATTGCAAGCGGTTTTGAAACAGTTCTCAGCAATGAGATGTATGTTTGTGAGGATAAATAAAAAGCTTACTTTATGTCTGGCTCCTCCTTCTCCTCTTTGCTGGGTGTGAGCTTCAGGCTGCCTTTTCTGGCACGAGGACATCCTGACAAACTGGACAGGGAAATAACGTGTCAGTCCTTGGACAAGTTCAGCCGCGGAGACGCATGCATGGAGAAGATACTGCCATTTGGATACAGCAAGACGACTGAGGCTCTCGTTGAAAAGAGGTCAAAACCCCGTCAGTTCCAAAATGTCACACTGTATTCCATCATTTTGGTTCTTTTATGTAAATATCAATTATTAGCTGCATTGAGATCGCTTTACTTATAATATTGAGCGTGCAGGTAAATAAGCCTAAACATCTTGAGTGTGAAATGTAGTTATGTCACCTCAAACTGGCCAGGGCTGCCAAAAAAGCTGTGAAGTGACAGAGAAGCTATGCAAAACTACTAGAACACTCACCTCCGATGAGAAGCGTAATTTCCAGTCACGTGTCCTGAGCCGTCACACCCAGGAGTTGGGCATCTGTTGATGAGAAAAAGTAGACAATATGAGAAAAACAATATGGTAACAGCAGTTTTTTTACATTACAGTCACTAAATGTGATAAGTAGTCAGAAGTATTGAGCTTTGTATCCCCAAAATGCTAACTTTCTTCAGTTCTATTCATCATACTGTAAAGGGTAGTTGGTGCTATCAATAAAAAACAAAAATAAGTTAGAAGGTTTTGATATGACAGTGCAGATATACTGATTAAACCGGAAAGCAGTATGTCTCTAAATCAGTGTTAAAACATGCTTACTTCAGTTCTTGAGCATTGGCAGCCATCAGAGATTTTAGGGTCTTGTCAGCTAATGGGCATCCTGATACACTACAAGATACATTAAAAACAGTATTAATGGAGTTGCAGCCTGTCTCATTTTTGTACCAGTAAAACATGTAGTAATAGCACAATATTACTATTTAGATAGTAGCATGTGTGCAGCAGAAGATGATTTGTGTAAGAGGGATGTGGATCAATTTCTGATGCATGTATTTGCATCTATTTTAATTATGGAGGAAGGTGAAAAATCTCACTCAGAAATAACGTTTGCTGCATTTTCTTGTTCTACTCCTTGACATAGAATCCATATGACCTTACAAGTAGCACAAAGGAATAGTACTTGTTTGCTGAATAGAATGTAAAAATAAAGAAATCTGCATTTTACAAAAGACTGTGGGAAGAGCTGGGAAGGAGTAAAAATGAAAGCAGGCCCACTTTTTATCTCTTCAAAAATACTGTGAAACTCCCATACACCCTTAGGTGGTATCACACACTCCCATTCATGCAATTCCCCTAAAATAGAGAGAGCACGTAGACTGTACAGTGCAAACAAATACAAAAGACTATAAAAATTGTTTGTAGTGTGCACTGATGCATCATGATGCGTTAGCCTGAATGAACTGCAATTTTTGAATGTTAGAATTGACTGTAATCAATTATTCTAATAATAATATTCAATAAGGTGTACAAACATTTTGACCAAAAAAAGGTATTGAACCTTAAAAATATTGTTCCACTAACTGTGTAAATAGGTAAGTGATATTGTGCATTCAATGTACACTGCCCACCATAATTATTGGCACCCCTGGTTCAGATGTGTTAAAAGCCTTAAAATAAATTCAATTTTTATTGCAGAAGCATACTCTCACACTGAAAATTGTAGAAAAAT